>NW_004624801.1:471014-587025 GCF_000247695.1 Heterocephalus glaber
TCTGCACTCTCTCCTGTTTCTTCATTGACTCCAATCAGTCTTATGTTATTCTTCTTTGCATCGTCTAGCAGCTGCTGGATTGCTTTCTTGTGTTCCTTTACAATTTCAAAGCAATTTTTCTTTTCCTGGTCACTAATTGCAATCTTTTCTTCTATATCTGAAATTCTATCCTCACATGGGTTCATTCTGCTGTGCAGACTTTCGATGGAGTTTTTAATCTCCTGGAAATCTGTTTGCATCCGTTTTATGGATTCCATTTGTTTCCTATGTTCTGAATAACTTTTTGAAAGCATTTCTTTTGCCTTTAGAGATGGACTCACAGAATAAGAGTGTTTATATGTAGTAATCTTAGTGTTTAGCATCTTCTGGAGGTCACAGACATTCACATACCCCTTAGTTGTAGCAGTTTACTAATAGAAATCCATGCACGAACTCATTGGAAATCCATGGACAAAGACTAAGAAAGTCTGTCTAAGTCCCATGCCATGGTTCTACAGATGAATAAAATGGATACCAGAGAAGTAAAGTAACGTGTGCAAGGACAAACAGTTGAATATGGTATCTTACTCCCAAACCATTACACTCTACACCTCCCAGTGTCATTTTTTAGTCTGGTTGTTATCAACCTAGGGTAAACTCTGGGGTTCTTTTGTGCCAAATGAGCATTTTACCACTAATATAGCTATGACTAAATGGTATTTTTCTTTTTAACATATTGATATTATATATACATAAATATATCAAGATATTAATACATCAATATTTGTGCATTTGCTCGTGGTAAGATTTGAATTACATATTTTAATTATCTATAAAAATCATCATCTTCATCGAGACATCTTAAGATCTATAAAGAAGGAACTTTCCAATCTTCCAATTATTCTATCAAATTATTCATCATATGATAATTAAAATTCAATTTGAAATTCTCTGGAAATGTTCCTGTAAAGCCTGTTCATACTACTCACTGTTGAGATTCCCCATCCCCCTCCCAGGGTTAAGGTTAGTATATTTGGGAAACACTAGCTGTTGAGACAATGAGACAGGGAAAGAATGAAAAACAGTAAAGGTACCTCAGTGGGCAAGTGGTCTTTAACACTGCTGGAGAACTCTAGAAAATTGATTTGGAATACTTCAGAGCTGTCTCCTCCAGCAGCCCTGTGGAAATTTTGCACAAGCCTCTTGCATTGTTGGAAGCTAATTCTGTGAGCACTCACTCTCTGAGCTCCTTCTGCTTGCCTTGTGTGCAAGGTGAATGTGAACTTCGTCCAGAGTCTCAGTTGTCTATAGAAACAGTAAGGCAAATCCTGAGGTTGAACAGGTGATGCGCCAATGGTGTCTGCCATATTCTCTCTCACAATTGTGTGATTATATCATTGGTCATCAGTGTTTATGTCATTAGCATAAACTATGTGCCTGTAGACTTAGAGCAATATCAAATATTTTTTAAAAACTCAACCGGTCAATTCACAGAATAACTAGAAATCCATTTAATTCTTGGCTAAGTTTCTAGTTCCAGGTAAGATAGAATAAATACGAAATGTTTTGTTTCTTATGGTTTTTTATTGCATTTTATTTTTTTAATTAATTTTATTGGTACTATTTAAATATACATAACAATCACATTCATCAAAAGGGGTTTGTTTCCTCTTTTTCTTTCATTCCCCTCCCCTCATTTCAACCTCCTCTCCCTCCTTATTTACAAAAGCTTTGTTTCCATTTTTTTCCATCTTTTATTGACTTTTTCCCTTTCCCCCTTTCACAGTTTCTCTTTCCTTTTGAACAGTTTCTTCCTATTTCATGTTCTCTTAAGTGAAATAAATGGGACACATATGTGTCTCTCTAGTGTGAGAAACTGAAAGAGTAAATAAGGAACAAAATATGTAATAGATAATATGAAATAGGAAGAAACTGTTTCTTACACTTCTATATTAACTAAATAACACTGAACAGTTTGTCTTGGATAACTTTCAAAACTATAAAAAGTTGATAGGAGAAGGCAAGTTAGGAGGGAATACAAGAATTTAATGTACGATTTCAGCTGTGATTCTACAATTTTCCCCTCCAATCCCCAGCATGAACCAGAATGGGCATTGGCCCAGAAAGAGTTACAAGAAAAGCCCAGTAGTTCAGGCTCTAGGGCACTGAGAGAAATTTCATAAGTCCTCCTGTCCCTATTTGTTTGTTTTTGTTTATTTGGGGTTGTTGCTTTTTTCTTGATACATTTATCCTGTAGTCCCAAAGCAATCTAACATCAATCCAGTGGGAACTTGCAAAAGACAAAATCCTGGGACAGGGGGATTTTTTTCCTTGATGAGTAGACTGTGATCTTAACAGGGTAGGATAAACCTTTCCGGGCATTTCTGTGCATCTCTGTTATTTTGTAATTTAGCCTAGCTGTGGACACAGTCATGAAAAAACATGCAAGAGCAGAGAAGTGAACGCTTGCTTTCTCAAATGAACACAGAAAGATAAGTCTCAGAGGGAAAAACAAATACACCATATCGATGATATCCAACTATTTATGAACTCTCAGGATAAGTCTGACCTGTGTTTTCCTAGATCTTATTCTTATCATACAGTGCATGGAGAAGAAGACTGAACATAGGATATGTTCAAATGGTAATACAGTGACCTTGAATTTTAGTTTAGAATTACAAACTACAAAAAGTGGGTTATAATTTTTTGCTTGAAACTAACTAGTTTTGCTGGTTACTAAGGTAAAAGTATCAACATTGTCTACATGACTAGAAAAGATCTAGTGTCATTGTATAATATCCACAGTGAGCTGATTACTGTCCCCAAATAATCAGCATGTTAAAATTAGGAAAATCTTATCTCACGTGGGAAAAGATTATTCACAGATACCACCACTGAGAAGATGCTAATGTTAATATTATCTGACAAATATGTAAAACCAGCTAGTAAATGTTCCAGAAGGAATCACAAACACTTTGGAAAAAAAAGAAATATAAAATCTCAAGAAAGAAATAGAAGATATAAAGAAGAAAGAAGTGGAAATTTTAGAACTGAAAATTACAATAATGGAAAATTTAAAAAAGAAACTCACTAATTGGTCTCAATGGCAGTTTGGGAATGATAGAGGGAAGAATTAAAAAAATTGAAAATAAACTAAGAAAAAAAATCTCATCTAAGCGTCAGAGAGCAAAAATATTGAAGGAGTGAGTAGAGTTGATAGACTGCAGGATGACAACAAAAAGTCAAATATTGCAGTCCTCAGATTACCAGGAAGAGACAAGAAATAAGACAGTGCAACAAGAAAATGTTTAAAGATATCATCACTGAAACTTGAATTTAGCAAAAGAATAATCCCAGTTTCTAGAAAAAGAGTGATTTTCCAAGAAGATAAACCCAAAGAAAGTTATGCTTAGGTTTAGAATAATCAAACTACTGGGATTAAAGCCAAAGCAAATTCTTAAAGAATCCAGAACAATATAAGGCATTATCAATACAGGAACAATGATTTAGTGCTGAAGATTTCTCATTACAAAAAACTCAGATCAGGCACAACTGTTTTCAGAACGATGGAAAAAATAATTTCAATGTGTAATTCTATATTCAGCAGAAGTTTCATTCATTAATGAAAGTAAAATAAAAAAACAATTCTCAGATGCAGGAAAATTAAGCGTTTGTGTTGCTGGCATATCTGCTCTAAAATAATTGCAACATGAATTTCATTAAACAAAAGAGAAATGATATCTGACAGAAATTTACAATATCAAAGATGAAAGAATAACAACAGAAATGGTAGAATCTGGGTGACTATAACAAAACTATTACATTATTTCTTCTTCAGTTCTTTAAATAGCTTTGATGGTTGGAAGCAAAAATTATAACAATTTTTCATGAATGTAGAAGTAACCTGTGGAAGCTATAGTGCAATTGGGGAAGGGTAAGGAGACCTATATAATGATAAGGTTTTCTATATTCACCTTAAAATGCTACAGTTTCAAGGCTAACTAGACTGACAAAAATGCAGTATGTACATCATCATTTATAAAATAATTGCTAAAATAACTCGACAAATCAAAATTTCAAGAGGTACATTAAAAGAGAATACCAAAAGAAAGTTTCCAAATAACTTATTATAAAGTAAGAAATGAGGAAAACAAGGGGAGAATAAAACAAAGAGAAACATTAAACAAATTTTTTACAAAAGCTAGACCTAACTCCAGTTAACTGAATTAACTGTGAATTTTTTAAACATGCTGATTAAAAAAAAAACTGTTAGAATGAATTTAAAGATATGACTCAAATGCTGCCTAAAGAATTTTCAAGTGTAATGATATAAATAGCTTAAAATTTAAATTATAAATACACTAATTAAAAGAAAGCTGAAATAATTATATTAATATCACACAAAATAGATTTCAGAGCAAAACATTTTCAGAGATAAGGGTGGCTTTATATAATAGTAAACATGTTAGTTTACCAAGAAGACATAAAAATCCTAAATGTGTAAATACCTACTTGCAGATACATGAAACAACAAAGAAGAAAAATGTCAGATTTGAAAGGAGAAATAGAGAAGGCTTAGTATACTATAGTATACTTAGAATTACTATAGTAATCAGAGCAGTGTTCTACTTGAGGCAGGGTGGACGTTTAGCTCAATGGAACAGAATGAAGACAACAAAAGGAGACTCATATGAATATAGCCAAAAGATTTTTGGCAAAAGTACAAGAGAATTTTTAAATGATAGTCTTTTCATCAAGTAGTGATGAAATATGGGGATAGCATATGAGAAATGAATCTCAATATAAATATCACATGTTATACAAAAAGTAACATAGATCATAGATCTGAATGTAAAATACAGAACTATGAAACTTTAAGCAGAAAACATTTGAGAACAAATTTATGGCACAGGGTTTTGGTGAGTTCTCAGACCTAACACCAAATGTACAGTTTATAAAATAAACAATTGGTACACTGAACTCAACCAAAATTAGAAATATTTTCTTCACAAAACACATGGTTAACACCAGTAAAAGACAAACTAAAGTCTATGAGAAGCCATTCACAAATCACATATAAGACTGAGAGCTTATATGCTGAAAATATAAAGAACTCTCAATGATTAATATCAAGAAAACAAACAATCCTATTAGAAACTGGTCAAATGTCTTGGAAAGATATTTCACTAAAAAGCATACATAAAGCTGGCAAATTAACACATGAAAGATCGCTTAACCTCATTAATCATTAAGAAAATGCAAATTAGAGCCATAATGACATATTATTACATGTGTATTAGGATGACTATAATAATAACAGGGACATTACATCCTGAATTTGATGTGGAGTGACTTGAAGTCACAGATATTGGTAGTAGGAATGTAAAATGATATAATCAGTATGAAAAACACTTCTACTTTTTCTTAAAAAGTAAAATAAATTCTCACTATCTAACTCAAGGATCAGATCGCTCGGTCTATATTCTAGAGAAGTAAAAACTTAATATTCACTCAATATTTACACAGAAATGGACACAATTGTTCATAGACTCCAATAATTGCCCATGGAAAAAGTGTTCATTACTATCAAATGCATAAATACTTTCTAGATTTAAAAAAAAAATCAGACAGACTTAAATCTTACAAATAAATCAACTAAAAAATTTAAAAATTACCCCAAACTAGAAACAATACAAATGCTTTTTAATGGTAGAATTGATTAAAAACTTGATAAATGTCCACAGTGTAATCAGCCAGTCACAAAAACAAATGAATGGTTACTTCACACAACAAATTAGACGAATCTCCAAAGAATTTTGGTGCTGTGTTTGGGTAGATTGCATATTCATGGTTTCATTTATGTAGCACTCTTGAAAAGGTAAAACTATGGTAATGGAGAATAGATCAGTGGTTTCCAGGGATTCGAGAAATGAGTAGGAAGGTGTGAATGTAACTGGGTGGCAAGTGAGTTATTTTCTTATTTTATTTTATGTTATTTTATTTTGTGAGAGTAATGAACTGTTCTCTATTCTAATTAGGGTGGTAGCTGTATGGATCAGTACATGTATTAAAATTCACAGAACAGTACACATACACACACACAAAGTTCAATTCACCATGTGATACTTTAAAATTAATTAAAAAGAAAAAAAGACTCCTAAATGTTGAAGTATTGAAAATATTGAAAATTCCAAAGAAGGGATTCTATTTACAATAAAAGCAAACTGCTTAAAATTCTTTTGGCCCATTCTCTCCCCATCTCACCTACACAGTAACAAACTGAAAATATCTCTTTCTTCATTATGTTGTCCCCAAACTGAGCCACACTTACTGTGTGTTTTTCTGTTTCTCATTTAGGAACCTATTTCTCTTTCATGTGCTCATTTCCTCTCTTACTTTTCCTGAGTAAATAATTTGAATTCAGCTTTGCACTTTACCCTCTTAGCTGTTTTCTAATTCTTTACACTATGTGATCAGGATTCGGTTTGGTTAAGGTAGAATTCTCTTTAATGGGACAAAAATAAGAGGGTAGTAAATTAATGAACTGGAACACCAAAATAGTTAAATAACTCCTTAGGGACATACAACAAGCCAAAATTGGAAGCAGGGAATAAATTTAGGCCTCTTAAATTTTCTATCCTCCAATGCATATCAATATACAATGCATATCAAATTCATGCATGTTAAAATTCTTGTATACCATACTTATCAACCACAGTGCTTTAAAATAGTTCCTTTGCTTAGAAATCTGGTTATTAAATAAAATTCTAAATAGTACTGCTGGTAAAAATTGCATTTTGAACTATTTATGAATGCATTTAGTTTAAAGACCTCCTTTGAATAAATAAACTTCCTAGGCCTCTCTCAAATGGTTTTAAGGGTTGGATTTAAGAGTTAAAAGAAGTTAAGAGTCACCCTAATGGTGTAGTTTTCATCTAGCAGTTCTAAAATACAGTTAACCTATCAGGTTTTGACAGTGACATCTTTTGCTACAAATGTAAGCCTGTAATCATGATTTCAGGAAGTGATCATAGAACTGGGAGCTAAGAGAAGAAGCATTTCTCAGTCCCTGATGACAAAGCTCAGTACATGCTATTTGGCTTCCTGTTGGCCATGGGAGGTGACATAATACAGCCTGTTAATGAAATATTTGACAATTCAGTGTTCAAAAGGACTAAAATACACAGCCAGAGCCAATAACATTCATGAAAGCTGACATAAGATCAATAATATAGTGGCTGAATTTGATAACTAACTTCTTGTTATCCTTAATTACCTATTATGAGAGCATACCTTGCAGGCTAAAACAAAAAAGAGCTACTTAATTTAAAGAATGTTTTTGCCCAGCTGAGTCATCTGCTAAGAAACTGGGGTGAGAGAGAAGGGTTTTGGCTCTGGTTAAGTTTAAGGCAGAGAAGAATGATGATGATGGTAATAAGTAGGGGGAATGTTTTGTACTGAATGTTCCTTTAGGTGGGGTTTCAGCTCCTAAAATAAAAGCAATGGAAACCAGAAGGTAAAGTAGCAATTCACAATAGGATTCTGGGAGCGGGAAGGGAGAAGGGAGTAGAGTCACGGCGTCCCTGAATTACGCTGTTTAATGAGGAAGAAGATCTAGAGATAGCACTGGGCATGGATTTTCCAAAGAATATCCAGACGCAGATGTGATTTAGCTCTGGGGCTCTTTCTGCAGTAGCTGGCGGTCACCCAGCATAGAGATGAACAATGAAATTGTTCTTAAGAACATTAGAACATTGTAATTTGGGCAAGAAAGTCTTTTTTTCTTAGCAAAGGGGATGTAAGTTATGGCTGAGCTCATGTAACCATATGAGTGGATGGTGGATGAAGGAGGTTCCCTATAGGAATATCAAAGCTGTTTTGTTAGAAAGTAGATAACAGCGATTTTGCAGAAAAAAATGAAATATATCTATCCTAATATCCCACTGGATTGCCTACTGATTTGATAAAATTGGACAGATTATATTAAATTTACCAGATCTGTAATTAAGAGACAAGTATACTTATTAGTAGAGTCAGTTTGGGATAAAATAATATACAGAATCTGCCAAAAAAACGTGTGCACACTTCAGGAAAAGAAAAAGAGTATGATGTTTTTTCAACAGATGGTGTTACCCTAGTATGAGGAACCCTAGAGGATGTCATATATTGCAGAAAACCCACTACACCACTGGCTCCTAGAGAAGGCATTGAAAATGCATGTGTAGCAATCTCAGCAACTGAGGCTACCCAAACAGTAGTTCACCATACTGATAAATATTTGAGAGTTAATAGTCACCACTTGGTGCACCTCGTGCTATTATAGAGGCCAAAGGTAACTTGTATTAATCTCATGATATTTCAATAAATTTAGTATTAAAATATTTATACAAGTTTTTCTTTTCCTGAAATGTGCATACATTCTTTGGCAGACTCTCTCTCTCTCTCTCTCTCTCTCTCTCTCTCTCTATATATATATATGGCATTATTTTCAAAAGTAATGACATGAATCTTATTCACAGATACAGTGAACATTACCTACAATCTCTTTAAGTCACTAATGAGGGAACCACCGGAAAGACATGCTTGCTGATTGAAATATTGATAGGAGACCAAGGCATGATGGCACACACTTGTAATCCCAGCACTGAGGGGGCAAGTCAGTAGGATTGCTGCTGTGATTCTGAGGCCAGCCTGGGTTACATAATGAGTTCAGGGCCAGCCTAAATTACATAGTGAAACCCTGCCTCAGAAAAATATTGGTAGGAGAGATTTGTGAATTCCTGGACAACAAACAGGGTAAAGTAGGTTAAAAAAAATTAGATATAGAACTGAGTAACATAAGGAGAAGAAAATGGTAGCTCTTGTGTCTATCTTTTCTATAGAAAAATGCACCTTATCAGTCTTTTTTTTTTTTCTTACCAGGGATCAAACTCTGGACCTTGCGCTTGTGAGGCAGGCAGCTGGACCACTCAGCTAAATCCCTGGCCCCCTTATCAGTCTTTTACAAATTAATATTTGACATTACAGAGTCTATAGTGTAAGTAATAGGAAAAAAATCCATCAAATTCATATATTGTCCATAGAAAAATCAGATCACCATTTACATGACTTTGTAATCTTTGTCATATGTCAAAATACTGGATAAGTTTTCATAAAGATGTGAGATTTCTGGAATTTCAAGGGTAATTGATGAAATGTTAAGTATCATTATGACCACACAGGTCAAGCCTGAATTACATGAGACTTCATAATGATTTTTCCTTATCTCTTCCTTCCATACATATTTCTCAGTACTTCAACATTCACTTTCCTCAAGTATATTTTTCCATAGTTTTTGTTGCCTGCTATAGGTCAAGCATGTAAGTTTTCAACAAACGGTCATTAAACAAAGAAAGAATCCTTTCAAATTTCATTGGCTCTAAATTGCCTCATAATATTTATTTATTTCCTTAAATCAAAATGCTTATTTCAGGTAGAATTCTGAGTCAGAGTAAATTCAAACCACTTCATATTTTTCCATAATGATGCTACTATGTAGACTTCAGGAAAGAATTCTAATATAATAAGTTATAAATGTAATTAACTAAAATTATGCATACTTAACTGTATACTTTACTGAAACAGACTAATGAGTTTTCCAAATATTTTTATTTAGACTAACAAAAGAATTATTTATGACACCTCGTTAAGTAATAAATGAATTAGAAGGGGCACAAATGTCTGGTTTATTAATTGAGGCTTTCTATAATAGCAATATTAATCTCATGTAAGATTATGCAGCACATACTATGTGATAGGTATAGGTTATGTGCTATTCATGTATTTCCCCATTGCATAGCCTAAGTCTATAGAGTCACTGTGGGTGATAGAAAATGTGTAGAGTTTCAAACTATCAGTCTGTATCCATGTTTTCAAATTCTTGATTTACAAATCCCTTTTGTAAATACTTAATCCCTTTGAGTCTCTGTTTTCTTTGGCTGAAGTAGAAATGATAATGTCAGTCCCATTTACATCCTAAAGATCTGAAGATCAGTTATTCTGAAGATCAGTTGTATTTGTATAGCACTTCATAGATTTCAAAAGATTTCACATATCCTGCCTGCTTCTGGTTTAATATTTTTTCTACTCTCTCAAGTAGCCATCTTCACACGAAAGAGTAAAGTGACTGAATTATCTATTTTATGTGTCTATTAGTCTTGAATCTGTCCTTATTTTCAACTGCACATGTCTTCAAAGAAAAATTTCCTATAGATCTTCTGTGGATACTTTCTTTGACCCATTGAGGAGTCAGTATATAGCCTCCCTGTCAGGGTAAAAAGAAGAAAGTAAAGGGAAATCATGTACAGTAATGTGTGAAGTCAGTTGAACAGATGAACAATTGTTAAAGGAAGGAAGGAAGGAACGGAGGGAGGGAAAGAAGGAAGGAAAGCAAGCAAGCAAGCAAGCAAGCAAGCAAGAAAAGCCATGTGTTAAAACCAGGACTAACCTGAATTTTATCCAGAAAAAAAATTGCCTGATGAGACCAGCAACCTTTCTAGAATACTATCTTCCTGCACTAATTTGCTAAGGTTGCCATAACCAATTACGACAGACAGGGTCGTTTAAAAATATAAATTTTTTGCACAATTATGAAGCTAGAAATCTGATATCAACGTGTCAGCAGTGCTGGTCTCTTCTGAGGCCCTCCCCCTTAGACCATCTCATTATCCTAACTTGATTGTCCCATGGTCTGAATTTTCTGTATCTTTGTCTCCTATTCTACAAAGCATACAAGTCCTATTGGATTATGGCCCACAATTCTGATCTAATTTAACTCTAATTACCATTCTAAATATAGTCACCTTTTGAGATATTGAAAATAGTGATGTCAACACAAGAATTAGGAGGATAATCCAGCCCAGACCTTCTTAATGATGCCTTGCTCATTTGCCCAAGTTCTTAACTTTTCACTTCATCTTTACTAACACTGGGACGTTCCTGATTCACTCCGCATGTACTTTTGTACCTAAAATAACACACTCGATTCTAAGTAAGCTCATCTTGTGATGGTGCCAAGGAAAGAGGTGGGCAGTTCAAGTTGTCAGAAAACAGCAAAGTGCATGGGAGATGCTCCTTTTGGGATGCATCATTGGGAGAATAAGTGGAAAATATAGAGAAGCTGGAACAAACTCATTCTGCTGTGCTGAACTAGATCCTGTCTTGGCAATGTCTCCATTGGGATGCCAATCCATTTATGCATGCATTCATGTCAACTGCATTCACTGGAACTGAAACTACATCTGACATCCCTCAACAGAGTACACCCTAATGTCTGGCCCAGGCACAGTAACTCTGGGCATAATGCTTTCTGCTTAGAGGCATCGATGCCTCCAACATTCTCTTTTTCTATTTAGTCACAAAAGAGGGACATATTTACCTCTGCAAATGGCCCTGCTGAGAGCTCTTTTCTGTCTTACTGACACTTTTTCTGGGGGAAAAAACCCAAATGTCAACATCTTCCCCTTTTAGACCATCCAAAATAGCAATTTCTATGATTTTGTTGTTTTCAAACAGCAGTAGATCAGAGTCTATTTATTCTGTACCCCAAAGAACAGAATATGTTTCACTGTCTCATTAATTTTTTTTTAATTTTAGAGAAGAAATGGAAGAGAAGGACCTTCAGGCTATACAAAAATCATTCAACTTAGTAAATAAATCAGCCCGAATCTAATAAAGTTCATTTTGGCTACAACAAAGCAAGCTTTTAAATTGATGACTGCATCCGTGAGTTTGGTAAAGGGTTGTGTAACACACCAGGTAGGCCAAAAAGCACCAATAAATCAATCTTTACTAAACATAAAATAAGCGTTGGCAAAGTTGAAGAAGAAAAGGAAGAAGCTGAAACGTGTGCATGAAATTTCCACATTAAAAATTCATCCTTCTTGCCTGGTCCTGATGCAATTTGAAAGGAAACAGACAATTCTATAATTTTAGCAAAAATATTTATGATACAATGTACAAGTTCACCAAAACATTCTCTCCACTGTTCTCTCAAAAAGTCAGTGTTCCTCATTCCAGCAAAGGGACTGCTAAAATGCTTTATTTTTAGTTCATTTCAGAACATTCTGGATTCTAGCTAGGAAAACCACAAGTACTCTCACCCATCTTAACCCTCCCAGCCCCAGCTCATCAAAAACTTCTTAACCATATGTTATTACCTACATTTTTATTCCACACCTTACCGGGGAAAGTGTTGTCAGACATAAATAGAATCAAGGTCAGTTGGTCAGGGTTTCAAAGACAAGGTCAAATATCAGGTTTCTGCTCTAGCAGAAAAAACGAAGAATTTCAATCAAAAGCACAGGTTTTACATGCTAGCCCTGAGAAACATCTGTAAACTCTTGGCTTTAAGTAAACATTATATATACATTTATATTAAAATATCTACACATACCACTATTTGCATTGTACTAAGATATTTTAAAAGTTGCATCCAAAAGGAAAAGGAAAAGTTGAATTCATTTATTGGTTCATTTATTCATGCCTTCTACAAACTTTTTTTCAGGTTTATTTTGAGCCAGATGGAATCATAATGATCAAGTCCAAGTCTCTGACAGTGAAGAACAAAGAGTAGAGTGAGGAAGCCCAGTGTTCCAGGTAGTGCTTGTCAGTCTGTGTTCATGTTGGACTAAAAGGACATACCATGGTGTGATGACAGAATCAGGGAAGACAAATTAGTGTCAACCTGGCAAACTTTTTTTTAAAGAGACACGAGAAGGATTTATTAGTGGTAGATATAGGACACACTCACAAGTGGAATACAAGTGTTCAGGAAATGAGGCACTTGCAAACTTTAACATTATACAATAACACCTTTATTTCTAATTAATAAAAATTGAAAAGCAAATTTTTACCAAAGGAAAAGCAAAAATCAATAGTTCTTCTTGGAATTTCTCTTACTTTCTCACATTTTTCTCCTTCTGCTTGAAGACATCTCTGGCCAACCTGAAGAAACCAGAAGCATCTATGTATATGTAGGGAATAGTTTCAAGACAGCTCCTAATTATTCCCATTTTGGGTACTAGCTCCCTGCTCTCTTCTCCTCCTCTTGATTAGGGGCAGATTTTGTGATTTGCTTATAATTGAAGTACACAGGAAATGTGATGAATGTCACATCCATAATTACTACATATAAGTTTATAGCTTGTTTTTCAAAAAGACAGTTTCCATTAGTAGCTTTGATAAAGGACGTACTTGTAACCTGCCCTACAGAATGGCTCACATGACAAAGAAGAGAATACACTCTCTGGTCAAAGTTGCCTGCAAGCAACTGAGGACCCCAGCCACCTTCCACAGAGAGATAGATTCTACTAACAGCCACATTTACATGGAGGCCAAAGGGGTTCTCCCTGGATGAACTTTGAGGTGACACAGTAGCTCTAGCCAGCACATTGATTGCAGCCCTTTGATGTTCTGAAGCAGAAAACCCAGCTGAGCTATTAAAAAACTCTTGACTTGAAGAAAGAATGACATAATAAACATGTATTATTTTAGTGGGTAACTTTAGGATAATTTATTGTGCAATATGTGCTAACAACACAGATATACAGATAACATAGTATATAATAGTAAATAAAAGAGGGAACTGCCATATATAGATTCCTCACTGCCTGGAAGTTATTCAGTTTATTAAAAAATGATTTAGTGATTTAAAAAAAAAACTTTTAAGGAGATGCATGTGTCTTAAAGAAACACACAGATGCTCCTTCTGTTAAATGTCTTCAACCCATCCTTTAGAATGTTCCACTTGTGGTCAGCTAGCCTGCTACCCACACCTCTGCCCACTTATTCAGACCAAGAAATGATATATGCCCAGAGCTAGGAATAGAGTCTGATCTCTGATGGATGGGGGTCACTCCCACCAGCCACTGGCCCCCGTTTCTGCCTGACTGGTTGGCTTGGAATGTGATTGAGGTGGTCCATGACTCCTGACACCTAGGACAAAAGAATACTCTCATCTTGGAGACAAAAAAAGCCTTTTAAGAAAAAGATCTAGACTCAGTAGTGCAGCAAGTGGTGAGAAGATGTGAAATTTGTCTAAGAACAAGTCCCCAGAACACCCAGCTTCAGCCTCCTGTAGAACAATATGAGGCTCATGTCCTGGAGAAGACTGGCAACTTGACTTTGCCCATGTGCTTCTATTTAGCCATTTAAATTTGATATTGCTCAGAAAAAAATTAGAATCTGCAGATTTCGTGAAGTTTAAAGTCTCTACTTCCATTGGCTGTTGGATTTTCTCATACATCGCAAGGGGAAAGCTGAATTCTAGATTCAGAAATGCACTGTCCCAAATAAAGATTGAGAGAAATTCCCAAAGAATTGAGAGATATGTTTCAGCCTCTGCAGATGCCAAGGAATGAGAAAGAGGGGGAGTGCTATGTATACTTTGATGTTAGAATATCTTTGCTCTGAAAAATGGAGTAAATGCTTCCTCAATCACTTAAAATGTGAAAATTTTCTCTGCTTATGAAACAGGAAAGCAGCAGGTGGGCTGGATTTGCACATCTGGGTATAATTTACTGATACTTGATCAAAGCTATTGATTCCCAGGTCTGGTGTGTGGCAATCCTACTAATTTTTAATGTTTGTAATGCTTACAAAGTTCAACTAGTTTGATTTACATTTATTAAAAATTAGCATGGGTAGAATAAGTGGTGCAGGGAACTTTTGAAGGAGATCAGGAAATAAGGAATTGGAGGAACCAGAGAGCAGTTGGCATTCCACAGTCAACAAACATAAAAGGGGGATTGCTTTCTAAAAAGGAATGGGCTTACAATATTGTCATTCTTTAAAAGGGAGCACTGGACTTTGCATAAATGCTCTAGTCTCTTGGTCAAGATGCTAAAAGTTGGGGCTGGCTGATATCTATGTTAGTACTGGTACATTTGCTCCCAGATGTGCAGAGTTCTGCTAAATCCTTTAAAGACCAAAATGGTAACTGGGAAAGAAAGGATAGACACATATGAACAGATCACATAGACCAACTCTACTGCTTATGCCCCAGAATGAGCTTTGGCTACAGTTTTTTCCCAGCATGTTCCATGCCACTGCTGGCCTGTTAATCAGACTAAACAGAAGCAAACTCTGCTTGGGTACAAGATGGCACAGCCATGAGAAGGCAATGACATTCCAACACCCGAGAGGCTGACATTTTGGAAGTGTGAACCTTGTACTAATATGAGTGAAAAGACCTGTATTGGAAAAAAAAAAAAATCACCAGTTTCCAAGCAAACACTGTCTTGGTAACCTGTAAGTTTCCATGTTTCTCTCTGAGTCTCAAATCACTTCTTTAGCTTTAGGATTAGTCTTATATAAGAAGAAGGAAATAGGGCCATAGAGGAGAAGAATGATGCAGCTTTTAAGCTGATCCAGGAATAAAAGATCCTTCCAATCTCAAAGCCCTTTCCAGTTGCAGTAATGGAGCTGCTTGCCTTTCATGATGAGAATACCCCAGCTCCTGAGCTCTCTTCCTGCTGTAAAATGCCTAAGGCTCAGGCTGTGCTTTCTGAGTGTTCATTAATAGGCATGCTCTCATTCTTTTGTGAGGAATCATCTATATTGTCTTTTAGTTCGGGCACTCATCCAATGAGAGGTGCATCTTAAATTTTCCTCCAAAGAGCAAAGGATTTAAAATAGCTTCCAAACAGACTCTGATGACAGCATCTCACAGCATGTCACAAGTCTGCAGTTTTCCTTCAGAGCAATCACATACAATTAAGTGAAGCAGTAGCAATGATATTTTTCAATGGTAACAAATAATAAAGAAGGAAATTTGGAGAAAATTAAGTCACAGTAATAGAGGACTTCCTGAGAGACCATCTCCCTGTTCCTTTGGGTTCTGTGCAGATGTGAATTCAAGCCATCTCCTCAAAGACAGTAAACCAATTTCAAAGAGCCCTAAGTCTAGGAAACAAGGATTTCAGGAAGCCATTATTCCTAGGCTTATTTTAAATCCCTCCCACTGTACTTTTTCACATTAGATGCATATTGAAACACTAGCAAAAGGTATTTAACTTCAAATGAAAATAACTTTTACCCTTCTTGAGAGGGTCACATGTGGCAACCCCTCCACAGGAATTATTTTTGTCTTCATTAACAAACAGAAGGCCTGAATTAGAATCTTACTGGGATATGATTACATACTTTTAAATAGACCAGGAAGGGACTTAAGTGAATTTAACTAGAGGATCACTAATATTGGAAGTGACAAATCTAGAATGTCCTGATGATTTGCAGCAGATTGTTTGTTTCTTTATTTATTTATTTTGGTACGAGGGATCAAACTTGGGTCCTTGCGCTTGCACAGCAGGCGGCGAAACCACTGAGCTAAATCCCCGGCCCTGCAGCAGACTGTTTAGCTAGTTAGTAGACATGTTGATTGGATCAAAGACTTTTTTTTTTCAGATTCCAAAAGTAGATCAATCAAATTCCCTTTATGCTGCATGAATGAATCCCATGCAGAGAAAACAGAACTCCACAGTCAGAATAAAACAGATTAATATTGTGCCCCCTTTCTGACCGGTCTAATGAAAAGGAAAAAGGAGCATGTGGAGACAGAGGGAATGAGACTTCTTTGTCCCCTCCCTTGAAGACAGAGGAGCATGTACTGGCTAATGGGAAAGTAGTGGACCAAGGAGGTGGAGATTGTTCTATAAGTTCATGATTCCCCAGAAACTAGATATGTTTTGTCTTGTTTACAGAGAACAATAATTCTACAGATAGGTCTCATTGAGTTCAATGTCAAGGGCAGGAAACAGGTGTGGGTCTTGTCATCTTATGCTGCAACAGGGAGAGCGTGTTCAATGGGAGAGCTGACAGGTGTGCTTCCAGCCCTTAATGAGAGACAAAGGCCTTTGAACTCAGGCTACTGAAGTGGAAGTGGGCCATACGTATTTTACAAATATACTCACATTTCATTTCATTTCATGCACAGCATTTTTCCTAAGTCAGACGGTTTCATCATTATTCATTTGCAAGTAACTGTTTCATACTTCAGTTTTACATGTTACAATTAATTTTGAAGAGAGCCTGTGGAATAAAGGAAGGGATTATTCTAAAAATTTAGCAGATGAGAAGGGGAGATGCCACAAATAAGAAACCCCTAATTTTATATTACTGAAAACAGGCAGTACTTTTAGCTACCTGTGGCTACCAATTAAGTGATCTTTCTTGTACATCAAGCATTCAGTGCAGTCTGAATGATTGTGTACACTAAATTTCATTGTCATAACCGATCTTATATGTAAGTTCTCTGTTTTATTCCACAGAACTGGAGAAGTCTACACAATTATACATAATAAAAAGTAACAAATACTATGAGAAATCAGGCCAAAAATCAACTAAAAAATAAAGCCAAAGGTAATATTAACTCTTAACTAATAGATAGCATACTATTTTGTATTAATGCTAAACAAGGGCCATAAATTTGGTTCCAAATATTTTAGTAGTTATTAGATAATCAACATATAATGACTACATACATATGTGTGACCCTGTGTGCATGCACGAATGACTGTATTAGACTACATATGAGCATATGTGTGGGGCATTTATGAGTGTGTGTATGTGTGTGATGGCAATGTGTGTACATATATGTTTAAGTGCATGCTGGTGTGAGAGCATAATTTGTATCAGTGTATGTAAGTCTGCATATGAGTTTGTAAAGTCCAAAGAAATACAACTTTTCCTATTACTAATAAAAAAACTAGTCATCTTTGACTAAGTTTAGAGATGATTTTCGATCCCAACAGTAACCTGTGGTAGGTCTCTCATGGAAAAAGAAAGCATTTCCCTGCTAGAAAAAAATAGTACATAAAATAATATTTAAGATTTAAGTTAGTTACATTTAAAAATCTTATTATTTAAAATAATAGATCTTGAGTAAACTACTGAGATCTGGCTTGGTCTACCTAACATTAAAACAAACCTGGTTTATTTGGGCCTATGGTGGCCAGGAGACAGTAGGACACAAAAGTTTCAGAAGCAGCCAAGGAGGTCTGCACAGGGTATAACATTTCTTGCAGCTCATTCTGGGGGTGATTAAGACTCTGAACCATTTTTTTAAAAAGTGAAAACAGAAGGAAAAATGGAAACAGCTTTTGTACATAGGGAGGGGAGGGGACTTGAGAGGGGACTGGGATAAAATTAAAATAAAGTTTATTTAAAAGAAAAAGACTGAACCATTGTGGCTTTGTAATACCTGAAATAGTACAGGAGTCAGGATCCCTATTCATTTAGTCTGGAGCTTCAATTTCCTCATCTCAGAAAGTTCGAGGTGGTGTCTCATTATCTACAGCTAAAATCTTCTATGATTCTGCATTGTCTCTGTTTTAGAAATTAAATCCAGTGAGCTTTTTAACTCAACATTTTGTTTGTCTCTTATTTTATTGCTAAATTAGTCAATAGACTATGAATCTTTGTTTTGTTTTTCTTGTTTGGACAATAACAGCAGCATTGGATTATTGAATATTGTTATGTACCCTACTTTATGCAAGAATCAGTGCCTAAAATAACCTTATTTAATTCTCACATTCACATGGACTCTGCAAAATTTACCTTGTGCTGTTTCCAATGAAGTAAGTTATATAACTTTCCAAGTTCACCCATTAATGTACAATTTGAATTCAAGGTTCAAGTCAAGAATGGTAATATCTGAGAGCTTGTGAATCTCACATTCTTTTGAAAGAACTCTCTCGGAGGAGGTAGTACCCTCAGGAGGTTAGACTGTACAGAGAGTTAAAGAGAGTTGTGGATGTGTCTGTAAGTATGAGGGAGTTGGGGGATCAGGGCTGGGCTCTGATATGGAAAGGACCACTTACCAGCTTAAGGAAGCAGAATGTGGACTTCCCGAGTCACTTTTGAAGGAAAGTTCCTACCCTGTCAGGTAGAAACACAGAGAATCAGAGGTTGGAAGTACCAAGCTCCATGCTTTGTGAGAGAGGGGAATGCAGAGTATCTTTGTGAGAGTGGAGCTGGCTCCAGATTTTTTTTTATGCACTTGTCTTTGCTTTGATGAAGAAATTTAGTTTCTCACCTCACTCTTAAGGCACTAAAGATGTAGCTAATGAATGAGAACAATTAGTATACCAGGACCTGTTCTAGATGACTTATAAGAGCAAGACAAAAGCAACTGAACCTTAAGATAAATAAATAGTGCCAGGAATACCTTTCAAATTTGGAATAGTTTGCCTTCCTACATATGAGAAAGACAGGAAGGTTGCCTAAAACCTCAGTTCATGTGTATTTTCTTCACTGTGTTTTTCTAACCTGAGCAAACAATCATGTCTCCTAACCCATGCACTATAAATGTTCGAGAATTCTCTTATCTGCAGGATGGTTAGCATGTTTGCTCCATTGTGCCAACCTGCCTTTCTCCTCCACAATCTCTTTGGGAATATTTATCTTTTGTGAGTTACAGAAAGAATTCTTGACCTTAGAGGAAAGACAGATAAACAAATTAACCCCTGTGGAATTACACTGGCTGCTTCTGATCATGCCACTATTATAGACTAATCGTTTTTTTCCTTCCTCCTGTTCTCCGGTATGATATATGATCTTTTGATGAAAATCATTATTAGTAGAACATTTATTGAGAAACCCAGAGGTCAATGCTTCTGTTCCTTTTTCCTTGATTACAACATTAAAAGAAATTAAGATTGGGAAACTTAATGATGTTGTATTTGGTATTGACTGCTCACATTAAGATGTTCTCCCACATTTGCTGGCATTGTTTCTATTGCCTTTATGTCTTGACTTGAGTATTTATCCTACATTTCTAATTAAAATAGGGGTGGTTCATGATTTAAGTCATAGTAGGTTATTTTGGGGTGCAGAGATCACTCTTACATGGGATTCTATTATGGAAAAGCTTAGGATTCAGATTTGTAAGATTAGAGTACATACTGGCTATTCCTCATGCATAGTAATAGATATGAAAAAGAGAACAAACTGATTATTAAGAAAAACCTGTGCTTTAAAAAAGTCTTAGACTTTAATTCGGTACCTAATAAAAATTCAGACTTACAAATGCCTTGGTGAATAACAGAAGATAATGTTTGTGGAAGTAAGAGGGCTCTGGAAAGAGGATACAACACTTTGTCTACTGAAGATAAGGTGTTCGTAGAGGAATAGTGTTCAGAGTGATAACTGATGTGACAAGGACAGAAGCCACAGGATTGGCTGCAGCAGATGGTCTGAGACAGGACCCTGGGGGACCCGTGTCGTTCTACATGCACTGTGACCATTAATCATGACTGTCAGCTTGCCAGGACCAAGAGGCCAGCCTAGAAGATGAGAAAGCACACTTTTGGGGGGTGTCTGGCTGGGTCATGGGGGCATGATCTTGGGGCTGGTCTCTGGTCCCTGGCTACTTCCTGTCCGGGGCTCTTTCCAACCTGCTCTGCTTCCTAACCGCCAAGCTTAACCATCCATTCTATGGACCTCTTATAAGAACTCTCTATTTCCTTTAAAAGAGAGTAATTGTTTCTCATTTATCTTTTTTTTCACAATACTGTTGGGAGTGGGGGTGGGAGTGGGACTAACAAACACTTGAGGTTTGAAGTAACAAAAATCTAAGTCTGAATCAAAATTACTAGTCTGTCTTAACACACTGTTTAATAAGTCAGAACATCTCTTTTCTTCGTTGAGAAATGCTCCTTGTGAACATTCGATAAGACGATAAATTGGATGGTGCATAGCACAAACCAGGTGCCCCATGGATGTTTCATACGATTCTTTCATTTGGCTTATATGATATCTATCTTACAGTATTTTTCCCCATGTCTTATCTCCATGGTTATACTACTGCATTAGTGGGACTGAATTTAAATCACACCCTCTTTATTTCTGCCACAGGATCTAGGACCCGGCCACTTATGTGGCTGATATTAAAAAACAGTCACTGAATAAATGAACAACCTTGATTTATTTAACTTTTATTCTTAGTAGCTACTTTCTGTCACTTTATGTTTTCCTTTCTCCTAGATGCACTCCAGTCTCCCCATGTCCTTAACAGGTAAGCTCAGTAATATACCATCCAGGAATGTGTACATACAGAATAAAGTGGTATTACCGGAATTTATCTGAATATTTTTAAGATTTTTGCTTCTTCGGTCACTGAACACATTTGTTCATCTAAGCAGCCTGAACCTTCAGTTTCCTCTCTGATTTACACTCCTTATACACCTCAAATGTCACCATGCGAATCTCACACAACCTACTCTTACCCAAAAGCAACTGTGGACACTGAAGTTCCCCCAAGAAAGTTATCAAACTACTTTTATGATTCCTTACATATTTGTGCTGAGAGGCAGTGTAGCACAATGGTTAGAAGTCTAGTAGCCAAGTGTGACTAGTTTTCTGATTTTTCGTAAAGGTGATTAACCTTTTTATGACTCAGTTTCTCCATATGTAAAATAAGGCTAATAATAGTAACTACTTTATAGGGTTAGTAAAAGGCTCATTCATTAATATATGTAAGACACTTAGAACCTGGTTAATAATTAGTACTAAGAAAAATTTAGCTGTAATTATTAAATATTCTTCCCTGCTGTGCAGTTTCAATTAATGATGCATATTCTACGGCTAAATTTAAACAGATTATCAGTGAATTTAGTCACAAGGATAATTATTGAAGGCTAATATTAGCAACGCATGGATAACTAAATACAAATTAAATGCAGATTATTAAGAGGAAGACTACTATGGTTTTACAATCATTTTTAAATTTATCTGCAATAAGTTAAGACTATGAAAGTAAGCTATAGAATTATATACCACATAAAGATATTAAAATGCAAAGCATGTATTTTAAAGAAATATTTAAAAAGATCCATACTAGAGTAAAAATAGTGATGCTTTCTGCTGTAGAAATGTTTTAGCTAATTTCCTTTCTATATTCTTTATTTCTGTATTTAGAAGTTATAATACACATTTTTTATATAATAAAATATTGTAATAAAATATGTATAATAAAAATAAAAATAATAATAAAAGAAGTGAAAAACAAAGCTGATTTGAGTAGTTTGTGCAGTGATATTGGACACTATTGACTTTTTCCTTTTTAATATTGAACTTTATCTAGGGCCAAGTGAAATAGAGAGGATCAGTTTATTAACTAATGAGTCAACAGTGCCTATGAGCTGAACTGATTGTAATTAATGATATCCTTTCTTAAGTGTGTGAAACAAATCAATGGTACATTTTCAGGTCAATACTAGGAGGCCTTATATGTAATGTTTGTGATACTTCATGTATTTTTATAATTCAGGCACTGTATGAAATAAGGAAATCAGAGTTAAATAAACCCAAGGAAACCATCTTGGTAGCTTTTCTTTGTGAATGGAGACAACCTTATCTCTTTCTGTGCTTCATGGATTTTACTGTGCATAGAATTCTTTTCTTTCTCTCTTATCTAGGACTTTAATTCTCAATGAGAAATAGTTCCACATCCAAAACAAATGTATCACTATGTTTTTAAGTTTGAGAAAGTGTGACATTATGAATTAACTGATTTTTTTCCCTTCAATTTTATTTTTTGAACAAGCTGTATAAACATGCCCTCCTGTCGGTAACAAGTGCTTGAAGGCCAACAACGTGTTTATAAGCAAGTCCTGAGGTCATGCCACACCAGCTGTATTGTCCTTCTCACACTGATAGATTGTAATCTCCTACGTGGACAGGAACTCTGGCCTTTGTTGTATTGAAAATTCTCATAAACTGTGCGAAGGAAATATGAGAACAGCAATATGCAAGCATCGTTCAGGGAAAGAGAATGGTTTCCAGGGATCTTGCTGAAGTCTGAGGAAGCGATGTGTTGGCTTGCAGAGATTTGGGAGAGAAGATCAATCACATTTCATAGTCCTGTTCCAATTCTCTTGTTCCTGAAGTGACCATATTGTTCCCAATATGTGTATGTGGGGGAGGCAATGGTTGACCACAAAGGTGATGGATCATTCTGGAGCTTGAGGTCACCACCATTTCTTCCTGGAGAGATGGTGTGGAAGAGTAGTAACACAATATTAAGACACAGTTTAAGTCCTACTTTACTGTTTACTACATTTACAACTTTAGACCGGTTTTTAAATCTCTCTGAATTTTACTCATTTTATCTTCTACTGACATGAATAGTAAATTCCTCTGATTATTGTAAAAGCATACCCAGAAGTCCCTGAAGTATAAAGGAGATACAATGTTTTCATTGTTTCATTTTTAAATGAAAGCATCATCAATGTGACAGTGTTTTAATAAGCCAAGGCCACTAGACACATGAAAAGCACTGTGATGATAATTATCCTGGGAATTACGTGTGATGTCATGCTTCGCCACACCAAGAATCTTCCTACACAATGTCTGAGAGCCCCAGGCAAGATTAGCACATTTCTTTTATTATTATAGTGCTTGTAGTCCCAATTTTTCAAGGCATCATTTTATTTTTGCTCATGTAGCCACAGATACACTAAGTCCATCACAGAATTAGATAAAACTTATTACCCAGATTTTATGTGATTTTCTAAACCATTACTGAGAAGGTACTGCAACCTAAGTATGTTTCAAGTGGCTGGGAAGTTAAGGAGAAATAAGATGTGCTACGTTTAGCATTTTTAATAAACATAGAATGTTTATACTTATTTAGGGAGTAGTGCACTATAATTCCATGTGTATACTATACTATACTGTGATAAAATTAGGGCAATTAACATTTCCAACTCCTGAAATATTATCCACTCTTCTCCGCTAGTTATTGCAAGACATGTAATTACTTGTAGTAGTCTACTGTTACGTTTCTATAGTATGGACCATTAGACCTACTTCTCCTAACTGTAATTTAATACCCATGATCCACTCTGTATCTCCTCTTCCTTCCCTTTTCTGTCCTCTACTGACTTATGGCCAACTCTTTGTCATTCTCCTTTCTATGTCTTTGTGACCAGCTTTTTTAGTGGTTCATAACCTATTGAAGTGGTGGAAAACAGTAACAATACCAAAAAGAAAGTGCACTCTGACAAGGATTCAAGAAGCGTCATAAGAAGAACTTTAGGAAAAGAGGTTTAAGATTATATTTATGAGGCGACTCTACCTGGTTCTCTTAGGCAACTCTATTTGAATAGAGGATAAAAAATTTTTGCTTGAAATGCAATATTCCTGGATTCTCTTCTTACCCTAAGTAGCTCAGTTTTTCCAACTTCTCCCAATCCACCTTCTACTTCCTTAAGTCTTTTCAAACAATAAGACAGTGTTAACAACACCTGGCTCATAATAATAACAGTAGCAACAATCTGAGTTGTTTAGTTAATGAAATGAACTTGGTTCTTTTATCAGTTCAAAATGTATTCATCCTTGAAGATCACAATTCTGGTTTCCACTCATCTATATTCTATGATCTTCAATTTCATTAATTAAAAAGATTTTTGTTTTGTGTGCTATGTCTTCTTTGAATAGTTTTCATTTAATATTTTTGGAATCTTAACTATAAGTTGTCTCAAATTTATTTCTTTTAAAGCCATATTCTTACCAATAAGAGCAAAGAATGAACTTCCTTCCAGTCACCCAATCTAACCCCAAATCCCACAGCGCTAGACTCATGGGCCATGCTGGAAAGTGTGAATTTTCTGACTATCTTCAATGAATATCTTCTTTTTGTTGCCAAAGCTTGCTAGGTTACAGACAGAGATATTTTAACAGAACATTTTAACAGAACATAAGAGAGTAGGGACAGGTATTGCTAATAACAAAAAACAAGTATTCATAAAATATTTTGATCACATAATGAGTCTCTTTTCATATAGCTCAACTAGAAATACTTGGATTTATAGAAACACAAAAAGAAAAAAGGGAAGGAGACAGAAGACAAAAAAGAGGGCAAAGTGGCTGTGCCAAGTGACCCTACACAGGGCACGATGATCGACCTATGCAGGTTTTTGAGTTTTGTTTTTAATAATCCTCTTCATCTGTTTCTGCCAGTTTGTAGAGCTGTTCTATTCTCATTTCTCACCGTCGTGCAGGAGAACAGCAGACTATATGGAGCATGAATCAGCTGCTAAAATAAGTGGCAGGGTAACTGGGATATGTCATTTGACCTTCAAATTAATTTTCTCACATGATCTTTATTTCATCTATCTCTCTCACTGCAGCTTCCACCTTTCTCTGTCTTTGGGACACATTCACTAAACAAGCGAAACACCAAGGCATCAGCAAAACTGATCTTAACAAACCAAATACTCTTTGATTTCTAGACACACAAATTTGTGAAATACATGATAATTTATTCATTTTGTTGTCACAAAAGTACAATTTGCAACGTAAAAACACTTTTTTTCCCTTTCCATTTTAGGCAGCATCTGTCTGACACTATTCCCAGTTGAATGTTGCTTTGATTTCAGTTAACTTGAAAATTGTAGAACAATACGTAAGTTTTATTTAGCGTCTTTAAAATAAGCTTAAAACTATAACTTTAAGTCAAATAATCTACTTAAACTGACCAAAGAAGCCAATGTATCTTTAAAAGTATTATTGCATCTTTATCATAAGACATTTGAAAGCATTTGATGGAATAGGCAGTGTAAAATTATTCAAAATACTTTTTCAGAGACCTCAAAAGATAAAGATGCTACAGATTTAGTAACTGTCTTCAATTTCTATCTATTCCTAAAATTGAAGGGATCTCTCTTGTGCCTCTCTGAAGCTTCCAGGATTACAGTTTAATACATGAGAGTCTGGAGTGAGATGACCAATCTGGATGAAGGGTTTTCTTTAGTGCCATTCTACAAAAGAGGAGTAAGAAAGTGTGAAGGTTGTGATGGATGGGAAATCAGAGCAAGGGCAGAGGAGGTACTTGCCATTTCTTTCAACTAGCAAATTCAGCCTGTTATAATAGTATTCTGCCTACAGCTAGAATGACTGAGAAAGAAGGGAAAGGTGGGAAAAGGGGGGGATAGAAAGAGAGAGAGAGAGAGAGAGAGAGAGAGAGAGAGGGAGAGGGGGAGAGAGAGAAGAAAGGAAGCTGAAGTGGGTAGAGGAAGGGAAATAAAGAAAGGAAAAATGACCTATGATTCCTGTAGTAATAGTATCTATGAAAGGATACCAACTTGCCCTTTCACATGTGAATCTATTGGGTCCCTGTAGAGATATTTACTCCTAAAATTAGAGAGATGAATTTGATAATCCGTGACATATGGAAGTTTATAATTCAGATTCTTCCTAATTTGATGGATTAAAAGACAAAACCTGGCATTTACCAAACAGAGAAAGAAGGGATTCCTCCTCTCTCTCTCTCTCCATATATACACACACACACACACACACACACACACACACACACACACATATGATTGATGAAACCTTCTCATAGATTTAGAGAAAATGGATATATGAGTAAAAGCAAAATCCAGAAGATTATTAGTTTGACCTCATCCTGAAAAGAGACTGGGGATATATTTGAAATAAATTCTCCCTCTCAATGTAATGAGGACCCCTCTCTGGAAGTTGTAATCATTTTTCTATTGACAATATAACCCTCATATTTTTGGCCAACACTGTCAGTTTGCTAAACAGTTGGCTAGGGGATGTAATTCAATAAGTGTTTTATTTTCAACTGCACATTCACAAATCAAACCACAACTGCAACCCGAATCAACCTGATCTGCTCTGAGGGCCATGGGAAAAGTCAATTAGTTTTTCCATTCTCTGGGGCCAAAGAGGCATTAGAATGAAGAGAAGGCGGGAGGGATCGGGGCTGTGTATATTTTGTGGAGAAAGTAAGACTTTGCAGACTGAAACATCAAGTTCACATGAGTCAGTGTATCAAGGACTCAATACTTCCCAAAGGACATTGTTCTTCTATTTGGATATCAAGACCAAAGGGTCAGATTTATGTAATGATCGCTGTGTATTCACCACTGCATTTCACAACGGACTTTTTATATGAAATTTTAAAATATTTGTTGAACCAATGTCAGGTTGTTTGAATGAAACATAATCCTCCATGAGAACATGCATTAAGGTATTTGTATTAATTTCCCCATTTGCTACTGAGAAATCCTGTCCCAGAACCTCCCCATTTAGAGATGTCAGATCACACTGTCTTATATTTCAAATAAAAGAGAGCTATCAATGCAGCAGATGTCTGGGTTAGCAACCCCGCTGCCTCCGTCCATTGTGAATGCTGCCACCAAACACTGGGAAACTTCAATATAGGATGAATCACTGTGGGTCTACCTACCTGCTGACAGGGAGAGATCCACTCTTTTTGTTTATGAAATCGACTTTTGAATTCAGTACTGTTAAACAATAAGATATGATTGTATACATTTGTGAGGTATAATGTAATATTTTGATAAACAAGAGATGATCAAGTGATATGGTGAAGGCTTAAATTTAAAGAAAATGTATTACTGTAAAAGGCGCATTGCTAAGAACAATGAAATAAGTGTGCCTGAAGCAAGAGGTAGTATTTTAGGTATTTTGAGGAAGAATTAATGACAATGTGTCTTTAACTGCAATAAATTCTTCTTTTAAACATTCACCTTATATTTTGATCTTCCCTCATTAATAAACTGTTTACAGCAAATTCTATTAAATAAAAAACAGTACACTGTGTTCTCATTCATCTTATTCACTAGATCCAGCACCATGTGTCTTCTGGCTTTTTCCCAAAGTCATTACCATGACAGGTAAATGTTTTGAATCAATTCAGAACATTGGGGCAGCCATGACAGTGCAACATGAAAACATAAAGACATTCATGAAAGAAGACTTCCAGAACTACTTCAGAGAGTGAAAAAAATTTGGATAAGTGTGTTTGAAGGGAGGGAATACTTTCAGGAGTGTCAATGGCAATATGTCTTTTACAGCAATAATTTCAAAAATTTTTAAATATTCACCATAGTTTTGACCACACCACATGAATACAATGTGGAATTATCTTTAAACTAACCTTAATTAACAAGGCTATCTCCTCATGCGTTTTGTTTGGTAAGTCCTTTACTCTCTTAGCTGTTTTGAATTTCACAATATTATTGACTGTAGGCTTCCCATAGCGCAATAGATTTCCAACACCTTTTCCTGCTTTCTAACCTAAACTTTGTACCCTCTGGTCAACTACTGTCTATTGTCCACTTCCCAAGTAGCCTGTGGTAACCACCTTTTTACCCTATGAGTTTGAGTTAACGTTTAAATATTCCATATTTAAGTGAGATGATGCAATATTTGCCTTTTGCTCCCTGGTTTAACTTAGCTAAATGTTCTCTAGTCTTATTAACGTCATTACAAATGACAGGGTTTCTTCCTCTTCTATGGCTGAATAGTGTATATGCATAGTATTTTCTTTATTCGTTCATCCACTGACGGACACATCTCTTGGTTATTATGAATACTGTTACAATGAAAATGAGAGTGCAAACGTCTTTTAAGTATATTAATCTCAATTTTCTTGGATATATACAAAGAAATGGGATTGTTGGATCATACGGTATTTCTAATTTTAATTTTTTGAGCATATTCTTCTTCATAATGATTGTAAACATTTTCTTAGGTAAAAATTTAGTCAGGGAAATGAAATATTTATACAATGAAAACTATAAAACACTGATGAAAGAAGTTGAATAAAACATAGAAGGGTAAGATATTCCATTCTCATGGCTTGAAAGAAGAGATATTTTTACAATATCGATACTACCCAAAGCAATCTAAATATTCAATGCAATTTTTATCATAATTTAAATGTCATTTTTCATAGATATGGAACATATACATCCTTATATTCATATGGAACTACAACAAACACCAATTAGCCAAAATAATCTTGATCAAGAAGAATAAACCTGGAGGCATCATATTACAAGATTGCAAAATACAAGGCTGTAACCAAGACAACATAGTACTAGTATAAGAATAAATATATGAACACATGGACTATTTTAGAGAACCCAGAGATAACATCCATGCATCTTCAGTCAACTGATTTTCAACAAAGGTTGCCAAGTGCACACAACTGAAAAATAACGTTCTCTTCAATGAATATTATTGAGAAAACTGGACATCCATATGCAAAAGACAGAAATTACTCTTTTTTCACACCTTGCACAAAAATCAGTGGATTAAAAACTAAGAGAAAACACCTGAAAATATAAAACTTCTAGAAGGAAACAAAGAAGAAAATTTTCAAGACAACAGTCTGGGCAATGAAATTTTTTTTTTTTTACTCAACACCCCAAACAGAGCAGCATTGAAACAAGAGCAAAATTGGAAAAGTAGGAGTTCACCAAACCAAAAAGTTTCTTCACAACAAGAAAATAATCAACAAAGTGAAGTGATAGCCCACAGAAAGAAAATGTTTGAAGATCATACATCTGATAAAGGGTCAATATCTCACATATGTAAAGAAGTTAGACAAAGTAACATGAAAGTAAATAAGCTGACCAAAAATGGGCAAAGGACTTGCAAAGACATTTTTCAAAAGAAGCCATATAAATTGCTTGTGAAAGATATTCAATAAAACTAGTATTGAGGAAAATGCAAGTTAAAAATGTAATGAGATCACCTTATACCCCTCTGAAATGCTATTGTAAAAAAGATGACAGATGACAAGTGTTGGTGAGGATGTGGAGAAAATGTGGGTGAAGACTACCTCAGTGGAATCACCCTTGATGAAAATATTATTAGGAGTTGAAGGTTGACCTTGGAGTAGCTCATGAAGAAATTTAGTAATTGCTGTTATTATTATCATTATTATTATTATTATTACTATTAATGAGGATTGAACCCAATGCCTTCATATAGCTACCTCCTCATCCTCCACTCCCTTTTTTGGAGACAGGATCTTGTTAAGCCACTAAATTGCCCAGGCAATGCTCAAACTTATTATCCTTCTGCCTTAGCTTCTCAGAGTGCTGGGCTTACTGGCTTGAGTATTTATTACATTCTCATTTGTCACAAAGATAACCTATTTTTGAAAATTACGGGTGGAAATGAAAATTTAGGCATTTTTGAAATTTTAAATCTATACTATCATAATGATAAAAAAGATTATGTAGACTTTGTTTTGATGGGCAACCACCTTCATCCTATTCCCCAGAACTTTTATGGACTGACCATTTATCATGGAAGAAAGTCCTAACACAGCATGTCCTTCATGATCATTGTAAAAGCAAACTGACACTGGGCCAGAGGTTTAGCTCAGTGACGCCAGTGCCTGCCTGGCTAGTGCAAGGTCCTGAGTTTGATGCCTGGTACCGCAAAAACACAAAACAACAACAACAACAACAACAACAACAGCAAAACAAACTGACACTGATTATTGTGGCCTGGAGAGATTATGGATTTCTCCATTTATTCAAAGTTCTGGAGGTGTTGGGTTCTGGGATTCATAATGATTGATACAAATAAAGGGTTTGATCCTGTGGATTTAAATGTTCATTGGGGAGACAGATGACTAAGAAGTGAATAATTTCTACAAATGCAATTCCAGTTACAACAACTTCTGGGGACTAGGCAAACAGGTGAAAAGATGCAGTGCATGATTTTGAGAGATTCATATGGGCTGGGGTTGACAGGGAAAGCATCTCTCTAAGAGAGGCTAAAGAGCAAGAATGAACCAGGCTTGAGAACAGCAAGTCCTCGAAGAGGAAAAGGAATATTGTAACTTAAATTTTTTCTCTATGCTTTTCTGTATTTTCATCCACATTTTTTAATAACCATGGACTAATATTATAGTCAGAAAAATTGATTTAGTGAAAAGTATAAAACTTGGGGAGAATAGTGTAAGTCATATAATAAATACCTAGTTCATTTTAGTTAATAAAAGTGGAAAGAAAGGAAAGTGGTGGAAGGAAGGAAGGAAGGAAAGAAGGAAGGAAAGAAGGAAGGAAGAGGTATTTGCACCCACCTCAACTTCCAATAGCTATATCACTCCAAGATATTCTGAACTGGGAATATTTGGTAACCTACTTGGACCCACGTACAATAAGAATCCAAGCAGAGTCTAAATTGCAACTGCAATGTGTGAAGTTAAATTATATGATGCACACATTCCTTGGCACACATAATTATCTAATAATTAAAAGGTAGGATGACCAATTTGTCACAACATACCCAAGACTAGCCTGATTTTAAAGCTAAAATTCTCACATGAGAACCATATGATGAACCAGCAAATGGAGCTGCCAGTCATATTTGGAATGACTGTTTTCATCTGAAGGGAAAGAGGGGTTCTGGTATTGGCAGCTCATAGAAAAATAATGCGGAGTACACATTTCTTAGCCATTAGTTCCTGCCTTAGTCCATTAGGTTTGCTAAAACAAAATATCAAAGACTGGGTGGCTTACACAACATAAATTTATTTCTCACAGTTGTGGTAATGAGAGAAGTTCAAAATAGGGAACTAGCAAATTTGGCAGCTAGCAAGGGCCTGCTTTCTCCTAAATAGTGCCTTCTCGCTGTGCCCTCTAATGGTGGGAAAAGCAAAGAATCTCCTTTGGGTACCTTTTATAAGGAACTAGTCTCATTCATCAAGTCCTGACCTTGAAGAACTCATCACTTCCCTAAGGCCTTATCTCTTAAAACCATGGCCATAGAAAGTAGGATTTTAAGCAATGAATTTTGGGAGAATAAGACTGTACGCATTGCCTATGTTAACTTAGGTCAAATAATGACAAAGAAGGGCTGTCAGCAGAAGCTGATGATTTTCACAAAAGCCTTGTAGAACTAACTATGGCTTTGGTGACTGGGCGGATGGGAAGGGCAACACCCTTAGCTTCTTCAATACTGCCTAGTATTGGCGAACAGAAAGTTAGAGCCAATGCAGAGCCATGTTTACCTGAATACTTAGGCTTGTTTCTTTCGAAGCCACCTGGGGCTTAGAAATTTAGGTCACACATATTTTCATCAGTGTAATTTTATTACTCTCTTTATTCATTTTAAAAATGCATGATATAGCAATATTATTAAAATTGATGAGAGTTAAAAGTAAATAATCATAAAACAGATATGCTTAAGGCTATCAAATTTTCTTCTAATATTCTAATGTACATTTTAAATAGTCACAAGCACAAGATATATAAAAATTGGCACCTCGTATTTTTACTTAATAGGCAGGATTTGTGGTTCTCACATTTTCTTTCCCTATATTTTTGTGTAATATTTTTGATTATCAATATTGTGTAATGAAGTTTTCAGTTTTATTAAAAAAGAACACACCCATACCTAAGGCATTTGTACTTCAGATAATTTTTAAAGATATATTCCAAAAGTATAATTATATGATCAAAAATATGAGCACTTTAATATATTTCTTCCATTTTGTTATTTAGTATAAAATGGTCTATGGTAGGTTATAAGATCTAATAGATTAAAAATGCATCTAATTTGCAAAAAGAAAATATCTTTTTGATGTTTTATTTTGCTTGAATAAAATTTTATTTTCGAATGGACAATCTCAAAGTGAATATATTGAATTATTTGTCATTTTGTTAATGAATTCTATATTACCTTTTGTAAATGCTTTTTAAATATTTTTGTCCATTTATCAGCAAATTAATATTTTGCTGTCAAACTTCTTATATTTTCAATAAGGTATTTTTAGTTCCAGTTGTACCTTTTTGTGTAAAAATATTCTCCCATTCTTCTCTTTGCTTTTTTTGTTATTTTTTTATACATATAAGCTTTAAAATTTATGCAGTAAAATATACTGTTTTCTTTTTTTATAAGTTCTCAGTTATTTGCCAGTTCAGAAACTTATTTAACTACTAGCTTTTAAATAAATATTCATTTATATTTTTGTCCATTTTTGTTGCAAGATATTTATTTTGACCTATTTGGGTTGAATTACCATGGATAGATTTGGGACTAAATTTCCTATTTTCAATTTGATAACCATCTATTCTACTAAACATTTTATCATAAACTCAGTCATGTTTCAAAATAAGATAATTGGAGTTCATATTGATGCCTGTTCACCATTGTTGAATTATGTTATAAATTAAATTTAGGGAGCAAAGACTATCTGATAAAAAGAAGCAATATCATAAATAAAATTTGGATAGGATATATATTTATTTATATATAATCTGGTTTATATATATAACAAAGATTTGAGACGGAGTAATATATGTCTTAAACCTGAGGGAAATTTACAAGTGGTTGTTTTGAGACTTTCAGATGTTCTTATGTCTCCTGGGAATTAATGTTTGTATAACTGATTAGAAAGATCTTTTTTGGGCTGGGGATTTAGCTCAGTGGCTCTGCCTCCTGCTTCGCAAGCCCAAGGACCCAAGTTCGATCCCCAGTACCCCAGTACCAAAAAAAAAAAAAAGGAAGATCTTTTTTGCAAAAAACTTTTAAATTATGATATACAGCATATTTACCATTGTTATTCTCTAATTATCTTTGTTATGAAAATTATTTTTCAAAATTATATTTTGTTTATTAATATCTACTTGTATTACACTAAGATAAAAATCTGAAAGGAGATCCTATTTTACTGCATTTCACAAAATCTCAGTAAACAAATGAACAAAAGTGTATATTGTTCCTTAGAGAAAGATATAAATGACAGATAAGATATATTGGTCTGCTCATAAAATGAGATAACAGGAAAATAGAAATTTTTAAAAACACATTCCATGAGACCACAACACAAAAAACAGATTGATATCTGGTTCAATCAACTCATGAAGTTTATATAAAATTGATAATAGTGAATATTAACTTGACGTGACATAAGAACTGGACTACGTACATTATTTCTCACAATCTCTTTTGGTTTTACTGTCAATCTGTAAATGAGGAAGTTTAGGTAAGATGCCATTATGTCACCATGCTTATGAAGAAACCGACTAATGGAGAACAGTGACTTGGCAAAAATTATAGATTAAGTAAGACTATTAAAAATGCTGTATGCTGATTGTAACACAGCTTCAATTTGGTATGGGCAGTTTAAGGCTGTACACACACACAAACACACATCCATATTTTCTGATATAGTCATGACATTTTAAAAAATATAAACTTTTCTGAGTCTAACTTTCAGTATCAAAATATACAATAAACAAAAGTGAAAATTTGTATTAATATATTATACTCCATCAAATAACTCCAATTATAAAAGTATTTGTGACACAGCTGTGACAAATAGAAGTAAAACAATCAATCATAAATGTCCTTGTCATTTGCTCTCTTTTGCCAAGTATGTTACATGCAGTCAGATTATTCCTTGTAACTTACTGGGATGGGCTCATATTCTGACACAGCTCAATGTTAATGGAATGGACTCACAAATTGCTCTGATCATTGTCATTTTCTCCACATCAAAGCTTCTTGTAGGAAGCATTATGCTAGGCACAACAGCCTATGTCTTCTACTCTGTTAATGATATCAGTGAATCCACCACACCTATCCTCCCAACACCCAAATGCCATTCATTGCTGTATCCTATATGTGACTTATATGGAGAGAGTACTTTATGCTAGAGTACAAAACTCTGGAAGAAAGAACCTTACAGTCTATCTTTGTTTACCTGTAAACTAATAGCATAATAGAGTACATTAAGTAAGTTTTCTAATTTTTCTAATTTACTATCTACAAAGTGAGGATGTATTCATCAGCTTTCCATTACCAAAACAAAATGCCTGAGGTAATTACATTAAATCGAGAAAAGGCTTATTTAGTTCATGGGTTTAAAGGTTTCAGCACAATATCAGGTGTCCCCATTCCTTCAAGTTCTAATGCTGACAGCAGATGGATGTGGTGAGAGCGCAGTGGCATGAAATGCTCACATTATGAGGAGGAATCAGAGCAAGATCAAGATGGTCACACAGTCTTGCTGGATATCCCAGTGACCTAAGGCTCTTCCACCATTGGGCATTATTTCCTACAGATTCACGTACCTTTTAATGCCATCACTTGAGGGACTATGGCTTTGACACGTAGACCTTTGAGGGACACTTATCTAAACTACAGTAGGGGCTAAAATTCTACAATGACTGAGGAAATTTTATAAAGAGTCACACTTATTGCTCATAATTTTTTCTCAAAGAACTGTGAAGGTTCTTTTCCAAAAGATGGTTTATTTCCACAGAAATTAGTTACCAGCTGAGAATCTTGCATACCCAGGCTCAGTTCTAAGAGAGGTATTCTTCTCTCCACAATGCCTCCTTCCATATTACTAGGTGTTCCTAGTTAAATTTCCACTTATTTCAGGAGGTTAATAGTGAGTACTAAGCATTCATGTAACACAATCAAAGATTGCTCCTTAAGTCTAGGGAAAGAAGACAACTACAATTTTCCATTCTCTCCTACTTGAGTGTTTTCCATTTTGACATTAGTTGTTGAAGACAGAGTTCCTTGGTAAGAATAGAGAGGAAAAGAAATGGGAGTATTTCCACTAATCACAATTGAAATACAGAGGCATCCCTGAAGGCCTCAATTTACACATAGCAGGTGCCAAAGTTTGAACTTCATTTAAAAATTTTTCACATATTGTTTGGAATCACAGAGCAAAAAGAAAAAACTATTTCAGATAGATTTTTACAGTATGAAATACGATGGAAAAGACTCTGGACTTATCATTCAGAGAAGCCATCTGTGTCAGAGTCACTGTCTGTGAAGGGAAAAAATAAATCATTCTCAAAACCCCACTGTTCCATAATCTGGTCCAATGCCACTATCTTGAGGGCCAAGTATTCCATCTGGCAAGAAACACTTATGGAAAAGCACAAAGGCAATTTACCCAATTGGCCTGGGCAGACAGTTGACTCTTCAATTTTTTTTTTTTTTGTTTGGTTTTTTGCAAGTCTTCCTTCTGAGCGAGGTTCAGTCAGCTCTGTACCAGGACTCACAGTGCTGCAGAGTTCAAGCAGATGCAAATGTTACTCAGGAGGTCTAGCTAGATCATTTTCTCCACCTTAGTGTCTAACTTCTTTACTGAACCACTTCAAAGTTCCTCCTTCCTAACAGGTGAATCTTGTCTAAAATAGGCTTTCAAGGACAAAATTCTTAATATGATGCAATCAAAGAACAAGATATAAAATAAGCTAATGCTAACCATTATAAAATATCAGGGGCCTTAAAAGTTCTAATCTAAACTTTGAAATGAGCTGTTGCAATGAACGCAGTTAATTGATGACTTTGTCATCTTTCTTCTTTTCTATTATTTTGAGGCAAAATCTTCATTTCAAAATGAGTCTACCTTCCCTTCAGTATCCTTGGAAACCAACCAGTCCAAGGATTTTGCTGCCTTGGGTGCCTGAGCATTTCTTGGGTGATTGCCATTTAGGAAATTAAAATGGTAAAGTCTCAAACAACATTTTCCAACAACAAATCAATTTGTATGTCTTCCAGAGACTTTTCTAGAAATCTGCGGAACAGTTGAGTCAATGTAATGTCGTTTCAGGCCTGGGACACTCAGCACTGATAGGGCTTCTAAGCAGCAAGCTTTGTGAGTTCTTCCCTCCTGGTTATTTGTACAGTGTGAAATATATGTTTGTATTCTAGAGACATGAATCACTTGTTGAATTAAAAATAGTAATTCACTAGCTATATTCTGAACAAGTATAGGAGTAAATTGTGGGTGTAATTGTGGATATTTTTATTCCTGTCTTGGAAACACGCTTGGCTTGTTGTTATGTGACAGTATATACAAGTATTGATCGGTTTTTCTTTCTGAAACATCAATACCAAAGTTAATGACTATAGCTTCTTCTGGGACTTTGTCCGAATTAGGTCAATGCTTTGCAGTGTGGGAGTTAAATGCCTGCTTCTTCTTGTAGAATTTAGGAAAAATAATATCACATGCCAAGAGCAAAGCATATGAAGGATCTAGTAGTCAGCAATTCTTCACCAAATTATGTCTGGATCTTATATGGTTATTAAGGAAAACAAATAGATATAATTATTCCATAGAATTATAGAATGGAAATTATAGGATCAAAGGCAATCTGTAAATTTTACAATTCAGCTTGATGAGTCACTTTGTCTGAATTATCAGATACAATCATCCCATCCATCAACACATTACTTTCTGAAATCTGCATTAGATTCTTTTGATGTGTCAATTACTGTGTAGTGGCTGAGGATGCCTCACTGTGGTGTCAAGCTACAAAATGCTCACCATTTTCTGAGAAAGAGGCATATAATTTAATACTTAAGAGATAAAACATATGTGCATGGCTAAAGAAATTAGGGTATATAACAGCTAATTTCCCATATAGATTGGATTTTTGCCTTTAAAGTCAAAGTTTGAAAAAGTGAGAAATAGGGAACATGAGTAACTTTAAGGAATGATAGGGACAAGCTAAGGGCATTGGTTCTATCAAGAAATGTGGGAAAATGTTCAGCAGGACTCAGCATGTGGATAAGTGTCTATTTCTATGGTAGGCAGAAATGTTTGGACTTAATTCTTCAAGCAATTGTATTTATGACACGATTTCAAACAAGGAAATTCTGGACATGTGTGTGAATTTTAGAAGGGAAAGATGTAATAAGGAGATTTTATAGGAGAGAAGGTGAAGACAGAACAAAAAGTCAGATAGTAGGAGCCCAAAGGGATGAGAATTGGAAACATAATTAAAATTTATACAAATGGGATTGAAAGGAGAAATTGAATATTCAGTGGATTGAATATTTTTATTGCAAAGGGAGAGAGAAAGGCACCAAGATGTTTTTCTGTGTAATGATGGTGGTAGCTGACAATAACAACTGGTGCTCTCAACAGAAGGTGGAGAATACAGCGTCTTGGGATAGCTGTCTCTTGTTTGAGCTTCCTACTTGGCCTGCTTAAACTACTAACTCACATGCTTGTTAATGTGTACTTCTTTATTTAGATGGAGGAGTTGCTGTATGTGGCTGGGAGGAAAGAGGTAAAACAATGAGTACATTTTTAAGGACAATTGTGGAAGAGGGAGGCTGAATTATCATTTTGGATAACTGTTGTGATTCCTGGATTTGTACTTGTGAAATTTGACTATACATTGTACCTGTTCACTGGCTCTCATTGAATAGGAATGCTACAGTTTATATTTGTTCCCTTAAATATCACTATTCCATTTTGTTGATATCATTTGGAATTTTGATTCCATCATGTTGGTTATAGTCCCAATTCTGTGACATGCAAATTTGTGGGACAATATTAGTGTGTACAATTGGTCTGATCTTTCATGCCCACAGGTTCTGCATTTACTAAGTCAGCCACTGTGGATAGAAAAGATCAGGAAAAAATAAGCAACTATACCAGACATGTTCAAACTTTTTCCTGTTATCACTCCATAAATAATATAGGATAACAACTATTGGGACAGCATTTACTTTGTTTTAGGTATTATAAGTGATCTAGATATCATTAAGCATACAAAGGATGTGTATAAGTTACATGGAAGCACTATGTCATTTGCTATATGGATTTGAGCATCTATGGGTTTGCATATCCAAGGAAGGATCCTGGAACCAATGGGCAGATACCAAGGAATGAGTTTATTCAAATCATGGATTCAATTTTTACTGAACAAAGCCAGGAACACTGTGGTATAGGACATAACTAATTACTTTCCTCTAATGTGACACCAAAAAACCAATCATTTTTCTTTCAAAATGTTACTCAAGAGTTGTAAGTTTACTGCAAAATTCGGTAATTTAGATTGAGGTTATAAGGAGAGGCTATAGTGTATATTTTACTTAAATCCATGTCTTAAAATTTCATATGTCTTACAATTTCATATGTCTTACCTTCCTAAGTCAAGGGCTGGTGGCTTATAATGTATTTCACATATGACTTCATGGATTGCAGTTTAACAATGTTGATTGATTAACAGATGCTCTTGCATTAAGCTTAAAATAATATTTCAGCTTTCAATACCTATCCCTGCCTGATAGATTTAACAGCAAGAGAAGTTAAATATATTCTGTTGTTTTAAAAAATGGTTAGGAGTGAAGAGGGTTATGAGATATGTGTACTGTAAGCTTTAGATTAAGTACAATTTAGTATAGCATAATTTTGTACTAATTAACTGAAATCAGTTGTGATCACCACTGCATCATCAGTTGCTTGAAGGACCTACCACCTGCCAGCTATGACCCATCTAAATTGGTAATTTTAGATAATTCTCACCACAATGCTATGTTTATGTAGCTTAAGTATTTCTATCACATGTATGATGAAACTCACACTTGGGATTAGGACCTTCTCAAGATATTTACGTAGCTAAGTCTGTATTTGTACTCAGTCTCTGCGGAATTCAAACATCACCAAATACTGCATAATGACATCTGTTAAGCATCCACAGCTATAGCAAGAGAAATTTATTTTTCAAAGCTTCTGACCCAAAGAAACTTGCAAGTGCTCTCGAAGTTCTGAAGTTTGTCAATTCTAGATAAATTTGTCTATCAGAACTTAGTGCAGTAAAACTTACTCTCCTACTATATACTTTAATAAAACAATGGCCAAATGATGGAGACAAAGACGATCAGAGGTAGAAATTCATCTGCTCTAAGGAGAAAAAAATTAGTTTTTGCAAAGGCTTTTCTTTCTGGTAGTATATTTAGTGGCAAATGTACTTTTAGTTGTGTTAGTAATACTTGAAAAGTTTCCTAAATCAAACCCTCTTCTGAGTTCCCTTTAAAGATGGAAATTGGTGTGGGTCACTCATTGGTAAAATACTCAGAAACTGTCTTGAGTATTTTATTTGAAGCTATATCTTACAGTATAATGCCCAGAAATACATTTTATGTTTAAGTGCTAAAATAATCTCTTCTAAAATTATGTGAATATTATGCATATGCTTTTTTCAGTAAGTCATCCCCTTTTGTCAATTAGGGGAAATAAATAAGACTTTAATGGTGTTCTTGACTTGCAGTTGATATCTGTGAAACTAAAACACATCTGAAGAAGACAACAGATTAATACCTACCTCTCTGAGGGAATATTTATTTCAGTTAAGGAAAGAAAAAGTACTACAGTGTATTTTTCTGTTTCCAGATTTTCTTGTAAAGGGAGAATTTCAAAGAAATATTTTTTGAACTCTGACTCAAAGAGGAAATAATGTTGAGAAACTGCAAACTTTTGAAGTGTTGAGCAATGACCTCCACAGGCAAAAAATTCACGTGGAAAGGAATCCTTGGGAATTGAAATATATTTGACAATGCATCACAGAAAGCAAAAGAAAAATAAAGCCAGGTACTTTACAGTGAGATTTAGAGAAATAAAGTCCTGAATGTCTCATTTCTTATGATTGAATATCAATGAGGCACCGTGAGGCACTGCATCCAAGTTACTTACATGAGAACTGTGGTGGATTAACTAATGGTCAACTTGGAACACCCAGCTGAACTGACAGCATGATTCTGGGCATGGAAGACCCACCTGAACATTGTTGCCAACACCATAAAAAGTGAACTGGAGGGGAAGATCATTTGCTATTGACTTTCTCAAAGAAGCTTGCCATGGCAGGTTTTCCTGATGTGAACTTGGCTGTTTTCAGAGTGGGAGGAGCTCTGGTCCTCACTGTAGCTGGGAATGGCTGCTGTTCTCATCAGGGGAGCTCTGATCTTACCCGGGGGAGTCATTTTGTGGCTCCAGTGAAGATGACTCAGTCTGGTGCACAGATCCTTCACCTCACCACTGCAGGCTTCCTAGCTTTCACCACTGGCCTTTGGGCCTTCCCAGTGCAGATCCTCCATAGGGACTTGCATGAGACACTGCCGTGGGCTCTAGGCCTACAACTGGGCTTGTGCAGGACACTGGTGTGGGATCCAGGCCCTTGGCTGGATTCTTTGGGTCTCTAGTGAGTGGACAGATTTCTTGCACTCTTCTGCATTTGACTTTTTGGGTGAATGTTATAAAATAATCATATAAAATAGGTGTCCTGTATTAAATCCATTCCCTTGCAAACCCTGACTACAGGAACAAACATAGAACTATAGCAAAAGAAAAAAATTAAGTCCCATGGCCCTATTTCCTTGTGCTTACATTGCTCCCTCCTGTTCTAGTTTATCAGTGTCACTCAAGTGTCCTGTGAAGAAAACCCTGTTGCTTTGGGATACATTATGCAGAGCCATGTGACTTCTTGGAAAAGTTTCTTCCCATTCTCTGCTTCCTTGAATAATTTTCAGGCTACCTTTGACCATCTTAGATAGACTTTCTTCCAGCAATGTTTTTCCCCCAAAGATTTATACTTCTGTAATTTTCTTTTTAAAGTAGGATTAACTTTAACCGCTCTTCATGTCTAGGTTTTCTACATAAATAGAATACGTTAAAAGTATGGCACGTTGATAAAAGTATACCAGAACAACTCAAGAAACAAATGAAGTTTCCAACCAGGAGCCAGGAGGTCTGGCTTCTATTTGCAACTTTCTCTCAAATGAAGTGGCCTGTAATTCATCTCTTAGGTATATATGAATATCCATACCCATACCCATATCCATATCCGTAAAGATGAGTCAGTGCTCCAGTTCTCTTCCAAGATTTCTGACCTAACTGGACAGAGGATGGTGTTTAGACATCAGACAAATCAGTACATGTTGAAAGTAATCCAAATTATGCCAAGGAGCAACCAATTGAAAACTACTGAAGTTAATAGCCTGTAAGTTACCCCCACTCACTAGCTATAAAAATTCAATTTTATAGTGATTTTAGGAGTTTTTATATGTATCACAGTGAAGATAAAAGGAAGAGGAGAAAGAGGAAACTAAACAATTATTCTTGATCTTCAAAATTTTTTATACTATGATAGGAAATATTCCCAATACCACTACAAAAGTAGCAATTTGTGTGCAATTTGAAATAATCCATAGCCAGATTCTTTCAAAAATAAGCCCCTCATAGGAGTTTATTGTAGGAGACAGAAATTAGTACAAAACAGAGCTAGATGATTGAATTTCTCTTAGCAAGTGTAATATAAATAGAGTTATGACTTGAAAGGGAAAAAGTAAAGGTGGGAAATGTCCAAGAAGGAACAGTGAAAACTGAATAGTTCAGGAATAGGATATTCCCTTCCAACTTTTGAAGTTGAGAAAATTATGGTATTATTATTCAAGACCAAAAGACAATAAAATTGAACATAATGTACAGAAAGAAATTAAAGGTGTATGGCTGTTTTAACTACAGCTACTATAAGCGTATCAGGAGCACATACAGAGAGGACAGGGCATCCCTATGAAGACAGTTTGTAGACACTTGGAAGGTGAAAATATAAACTGAATTTTGTTGAAGTTGGGCTGGATTTTGAGGATCTGAGAGTGGATAATGGAAAGGGGATGATTGAAGATGTAGAAATCTGAGTAAAGGACTCAGGGAAAAACGAATGCACAGCTAAGTATATAATCTTGGGGAAAGAGCAATCCTAGGCCTGGGTAAAGGACAAGGAGTCACTAAATAAGACAGGAAAAGAGAAACTCACAGTGAAGAAGACAAACAGAGAAGTGTGAAGTTAGAAACTGAAAGGAAGAGAATTTCAAAACAGGAGCAGCACATTTGGCCAACTTTGTCAAAGTCGGAAAAAAAATATGTTTAGAGAGAATGCAGGCATTTGGTTTGGAGAAAAAAAAGCTTTATTTAGAAAACCTGTAAAAGAGCCACAGTTACTATGGAGAGGGGAGACTGGAGTCTCGGAGGGAAGGGAGCAATTGGGAGAGCAGCTGGCTGATGGAATAAGGAAGTTGGGATGAGTTGTTGGACCAGAAATGAACCACTTTTTCTAAAGAAATAGAAATGAATTTATGTTCAATCTGTAAGTTAAATTGGGGAGAAATTACATTCTGACTGTACTCCTTGCATCTCCTTTCTAGTCAAGTAAGATATTATGTATTTTCCACTAATATATTCTATTTTTAAAATTTGGTCTCACTAATATTTTGTAGTTTTACCATTAAGGTCCTGCACAAGTCTTGTCAAAATTCTAAGTATACTGATTTTGACAATACTGTAATTGCTGATGATATTCTGGTTTCTTATTCATTTATTCATTGCTCTATAAAGGAATGTAATATATTAATATTTATCCCCAACACGACTAAACTCGTTTATTAGTCTTGTTAGCATGCTGTGAAGTATATTTCCAATCTCTTGTCTCTATATATTCTTCTTGGTTTATTATAGTGGTAGAATCACCAGTAAAATGTTAAATAAAAATAGTGGGAGCAGATATGTTGGACTTTTTGCTCATTGTAGGATTTCATTCAGTTATTCACTATTGACTATAGGATTTCTTAGAAGTATTTGTAGATTTTATTTATTAAATTAGAAACCAAATTATTTCTAGAGTGAGTTATAGTGACCAGATTTTGTGAAAACTTTTTTGCATCTATTGATATATTTTTCTTTTCTCTGTTGCTTAAGTAATCTACTGTATTGATTGATTTTGTTAATATTGAGGCAACTTTGCATTCCTGCAGTTAATACCACTTTCTTTGGGTTGTTTTACCTGTTTTAAATATTGGTACGTTCAATTCACTATTATTTTATAAAGGATTTATATACTATCTTCATTGAAAATACTAGTCAGTGATTTGGTTTTATATTTGTAATATTTTTAGTTGGTAACAGGAGAGTGCTGGTCTCATAAAATTAGTTGGAGAATGTTCTTTTTTGAATAATCTATATAACTGGCATTATTGTTATTATCATTTCTTTTTTGTTAGAATTTGCAAATGGAGCTCTCTGGGTCCAGAGTTTTCTGTTTGGGAAGATTTTAAATTATGAATTTAATTTCTTTCACGGAAACTGGGTTGTGTCTTCTTGAATGAGTTTTGACAATCGTTTAAAAAGAATTTGCCCATTTCACATATATTTTGAGAAACTTTACATAAAAATTACTTTGTAATATTCCAAAATTAGCCTTCTAAAGTGTTTAGGATCAATAGCTATCCTAAACTCTTTCAACTTTAATATTGGTAGATTATTATAGCTCTTGACCAATATGGTTAAAAAGCTAATCATTTGTTTTCATCTCATAAGTCATTGGTTTCATTAATATTGAAAGACAGTCTGGCTTCTTTTTTATTTTTGCTATTATTATTTATGTATTCTTGCTTTAATTTTAATTTGTTCTTTTTTATAGTTTGCAAAAGGAAAGCCTAAACCACTTATTTTGAATCTGGTTTTAGTTTAAGCTGTTATTGCTACAAATATCCTTCTAAGTATTCCATTAATTGCACCTCATAAACACTGATATTTTGTGTCATGAGTTTTATTCAGTTCAATTTGTTTGTAATTTTTCTTACGACTTATTTTTGACTCATGAACCGTTCAGTCGTTACTTTAATTTACAAAATGTAAGTATTTTCCAAATACCTTTCTCAGGTGCATTTCTAGTTTAATTCCTATGTAGTATGGAGAACATATTTCGTATGGTTTTAATTCTTTTAAAGTTTTTAATATTTGTTTTGTGACACAGAATATGTTTCACCTACCCTTGTGAATAATTTGCTCTTAAATAATCACATGCATCATGCTACTGTTGGATTCATTTTTCCTATAAACATCAATTTGATCAAGATGGTTCAGTGTCTTCAGAGCTTATAGTCTTATTTCATTATCTTAGTTCTGTTGTATCAGTTTTTGAGAGAGGCTTTTTGAAGCTTCCAATATAATTGTAGATTTCCCCATTTTTCTTTTTTGCCTGTTTTTGCTTCATATATTTCAAACCCCTGCTGTCAGGTTAACACATATTTAAGAATATTGCATCTTAATGATTTATTGGCCAATTTTTGATTATGAATGGTCACTGTGTATGATTATTTTAATAGACTTTACTATTTAAAGGAATATTAAGTTTACAACAAAATAGAGCAAGGTTCTCATAAACTCTTTGCCCTCATATACCCATAGTTTCCTCCTGTCACTAGCATATATCACCAGAGGGGAAGGTTTATTACGTACAGAAGCTTCTTACACCTGGTAATATTTCTTATATTAAAATCTACTTTTCTGACATTGTAAAGGAATTCTAGCTTACTTTTGATTAGCACTTACACAATCTTTTGCGACACTTTTAAGTTAATTCCTGTATACTGTAGACAAAATTAAAATAGATCTTTAAATTTTTCCTTTCTGAAAATCTGTTTTTAAGGTAAGTGTTCACACATATATAGTATTTAATATAATTATTTATTAAATATTTGAACCTACATCTCACTGTTTGATTTCTATTTTTCCCATCCTTCTTTTTTGTATTATTTTGCATTAACTAAGAATGGTTTATCTTTGCTGTTGGCTTATTATTCATATCTCCCTTTTATATATTTTGTGATTGTTCTAGTGTGTAGATTTTCTTTAACTTTCCATAATTTGTTTTCTAATATTGTACCACTTATCATAAAATGGAAAAACCTTGTATTTCTATGTCCTCCCTGCTATTCTTCCAGCTATTGATATGCTAGTTTTTACACATGTTTACACTTCACAATACATTGTTAACAATTTTGGTTTAGACAACCAGTCATTTCTTAAAAAGATGGGTTTGGGGCATACATAGACCTGGAAGAGTCTGCCTTTGCCGTCTTGAACTCTTGTTGGGTATTGTAAATCATTTTGGCTAGAGAGGGACCAAAGGGAGAGACTAACACCCAAAAGAGGGATGGTCCACAAGAGGAGGGAGGATCTAGAAGATAGAAGACCATAAGTAGTGAAATGCACACAGTCTATGAAGAAGACAAAAGGCTACGAGGAGTGTTCCAGCTTTCTCAGCTGAGGAACTGGATTTGTGAAGGAAGCCATTTTGGGTCCTCCAGCCCTGGTGACTTCCTGCTGACCAAAACCAGCTAACAGCACACGGAGAAGTGATGAGCGATCCTCACTGAGCCCTGGAAAACCAACCAATGGAACCATGAGGCAATTTGATGGTGGTTGTATAGAATCAAAGATTTGGTGAAAGTGAAGAAGATTAATCAATTCAAGGGCTTGGAAGAGAATTGGAAGTATCTGTTAGTATTTGTTAGGAATTCACTAGAAATATTCAATAGGTGATGGATAACCACTCAAACCTGGCGAAAGCTCATAGTTAATGGGCAATATTAATTTGTAAAAGATAGGCCATTGTGAATTTGAAGTGCATAACCTCAGCTTCAAAAGCCCAAGTTGTGTTGAAATAACTGTAGCAATAAATTTTAGTGCACCTTGAAACAACTGAGGGTTTTGCCCTCAGTTTCAGTTAGCAGAAAATGGCACTGATGTTTCTACGTTCTTCATGTTATGTTGTCTGGGAGTCTGCATTTTGAGTGCTACTCTAGATTACTTACAGAGGAATGGAGCAATCTACACACAACTTTATATATTCAAATATTCGCATACTTTTCGAGTCACTGAAAGGCTAACCTGAATATTTATCACACATTATTTATTTTTAGGGTCCAAACATAAAAGTAAATATTTAATAATATTTTAAGATATTCATGAAAGGGATGATAAAGTATTGATTTAATAAATAAAATAAATTTAGGAAATGTGAGTTGTAAAATTCAGAAATGAGAGATCAGTTGGGGGTGAGGTGGTGGTTCTGAAGGTTTCATAAAAATAAGAGTTAGGCTTCTTGAAAAAGTAGACACTTTTGCAGGAATAAAGGTTGAAGTAAATTGTAGGAACCAAGAGATGAATGAAACTGAAACACACACACAGAATTTCTAAGTGTTCTGGAACATTAGTGATTAAAATGATTTGACTGGTGAGCAAGTTAGAGTTGCTGAATACTTAGAGATAAAGCTACAGAGGTGTCTGCTATGACTGTAACCTGCAATATAAGAAGCTTAAAATCAGGATTACAAGGAACAATGAGAGAATGAGCAGGGAAATGTCAGAGCAGAATGAATACAGAACTTCACAGAGTGAAATGTTATCCTGTATAATATAATTCAGCTACCCTTCATTAACAAAGAAATCAGAGTATAAAATCAGGCTTAGGCACACAAACTCTGCCCCTGAAATTTCCTGGCTTGCAACTATGTGATGTGCAGCCTGTGGGACAGGGAAATAAATGATACAGGATCCTTGCTTTTAGCATGTCAATAAAAAAATGAATCTTCAGCACAGCAAGGTATTTTCTAAGTGGAAAATGCCAGGGACCAAGCCAATTTGTCTTCTCTGTTGTTTCTTCCACTCTGAGTCCAAAGATCATTGCATGTGTATGGAAGCTTTGTCCGAGTTTATCCTTTGCATTTCCAGTATCTCTCTGCAGCAGAGAACTCTGAATCTGGAGTTCAAGGGCTGGGTCTCAGATTCTTGGAACACCCAAAATTGTTTGCAAAGTGTGTATGCTTGTGTTTACATGCATTTTTTTTTTCTAGGAGGAAGTGCCACAGCTGAGGTCTATGCCCTGCATAGCACTACTGTTTTGTGTTTAGAATGCCATCCATAATGCCTAATATTTAGGTCCTAATCCTAGAAACTCCGTTGCTTGTTAGCCCTTCTAAGAGGGACTTGTGGCTTTTTTCTCATCTATCAAACAGGTGCATTGACAGTTTAAGATCTGACCCACACCCCGCTTATTCTTTTATTTACCTGATTCTCAGAATGACTGCTTTTGTAGATGAAACCCTCTTCCCTCCCCACTGTTCGCACAGTCTAATCCCACACAACCTGCCATTTTTAATCCAATCACCCATTTATATATTTAGAGCATTGGGTGTCATGTGAACGGAGCTGATTAGAGCCATCCAAATCCTCACGTATAAACTCAGCAGTGCTGAAGGATGAACAGGAAAAGACAGGGCCTTGTGAAGGCAAGTTTAGAAACTTTTATCACCCTCTCCCTGATATTTCTACTGTTGAAATTAGACAGCAGCCTTGACTATGCAAACCCCAGGCAGTAGCTGTCAGGACTGGACATCTGGCAGAGTATGCTTTGGCACTGAGTCACCTTCCCCACCCACAATCCAGCCCAGAATGTTCTGGAGGCCGAGTACCACAAATGCCTGAGCTCTGTGTATCACTCTTGCTGCAAACTGTCAACCTAGCTATGGGAGGGAAGGACAATGTTCTGCGGGTAGTGTTCCAGGGGTCCTCATGGGGTGTGATATGCAGATAGAAGTGGCGTGGTTGTGATATTTGACATCTCTCAAGAGTTATTTTACATCCACAAGACAGTGATCCTGTTCATTTATCCTGCCTAAAATGACACAGAAGGAACAGAGAACGTTAATGGAAAATTTTCTACCTGGGTGTTTTCATGATTTCAGCAAAGTTGTAAACATCCTCATTTTACACAGGAGAATGAAAGTCCCCAGCATCCATCCAAGGAGGCCTTGCAGGCTTTCAAGTTGAGGAGTATTTCAGGTGAGTTTCTGCTTGGATGTCTAAATCTGTCAAACCTAAATGGTGCCACTCTGAGACCACTACTTTTCCTGTTACTGGAAACAGGGGGGACACATTCAAAGTAATAAAATTAAAATAGAGTTCACTGGAGACTAGGAAGTCGGCTTCCCGAGAAGCTCACTTCATTCCATTCAGGCATGTAAGTTTAAAGAAAACGCATGACAGGGAAGTGACAAGGTTGTCAGAGGTGTTACAACTGATTAGAGAGAAATGACCTCCAAGGTCATCTGCTTTCACTCGACTTCCCCAGAGGAGGCCATGGAAACCAGAGCCACCAATAAGATCCTGACAGAGGACTCACCTGTACTCACCCTATCTCAGCACCACAACTTGGACATTTTAATATTTCCTTAATTTTTTGAAAGTAGGAGAGTATCGAGCAAGAATAAAATATTTTTGCCTGATGCTTCTTTTCTGAATAAAATATGTGCAAAAGTAAATGTGAAAGAGAGGAAAAGGAAGGATGGGAGAAAGAGAAAGCAAGGACGCAAGAAAGAAAGGAAAGAAAGAAAGAAAAAAAGAAAGAAAGAAAGAAAGGAAAAAGAGAAAGAAGGAAGGAAAGAAAGAAAGGAAAGGAAGGAAGGAAGGAAGAAAGAAAGAAAGAAAGAAAGAAAGAAAGAAAGAAAGAAAGAGAGAAAAGAAAGAAACTTTACAATTCTGTAAGAAAATAAAAACCCAATGCAGCTGAGAGTTTGGTTCACACATTTCCAGGCTGGCTTAAGTCATTGTCTCAAGTACATACCATAACATTTGGAAATATAAAATAGTATTTCTAGAAAAAATAAAATAAAATAAGGTACTGGATATTAAACCCAGAGATTTTGCCCTGAGCTGAATTTTGCCTCTGATTTTGCCCCTTTCATGAATTTAATTTGAGATAGCCTCCCTGACTGCTGGGGCAACTTTTTTTATTTAGAGAGCCGTGTGTGTGGATGTGAACAGCTACAAGTCTGCTAACCCTGCATGCTCAGTGAGCTGCTCAGAAGGTTTCATGTCCCCTGCCAATAAGCCATGCACCTAGGCTTACCTCGAAGCATCTGGCACTTGCTTCTTCCCTTTATGTGACATTTTGCCGCCAGAGGACTCTGTTGGGAAAAAGTCAGAATAGTATTTTGAGTTTTAGGATTAGTACTTGAAATGGCTAGAGAAGAGCTGGGAACATCTGACTTAACTCAGCAGGCTAAAGGAATCTCCTCCACTCAAAGCGAAGGATGGAGTAGCAGAGCTTCTAAACTCTTTCTCCTCTTAGTTCTGCTTACTATGAATATGAACATGTCCTCAGCTCTTTTTCCTCAGACTCATTTTCTTTCTGTGGAAAAAACTACCCACCCTGAGACACGAAGAGACAGAATAGTGAACCTTACAAATTTGTCTACTGCACTCCTGGTTCTTCTATAGAAGCTATGATCTTCTGTTTTCCTATAGCCTGCTTTCTTTTCCTTAGAGTGTCTGTCTTCTAAGACAATCATTTTGCCATGTAGAATACAGAGTGTATGCAGTAAATGTGTGTTTTATGAGTAAAGGAGCAAATCAGTTAGTATGGAGGTCAAAAAGCTAGAAAAAATATCATTAACGTATATGGTATTTAATGAATCACATCCTATGCAGGGAGCTTTACTTTATGGATATGATTTTCTTTATCCTTCAGATGTCCTCAGTGAAGCACTTAATACTATTTTCTTCCCTATTTTAGAGCAGAGGTTTAAAGCAACAAAGGCCACAGGGTTTTACAGTTTCTTTACTCTCAGGCACTGAATGTGTAAAATGTGATTAAAATATACAGTACATGTTTAAATTGAAAACTGATTACAGTAGAAGATACTTTGCCCTCAGGCCCCTTTCAAAACACGCCCCCTCGCTTCAAATACATTTATCCCATCCTTCTTGTCACTTTCTGAATCAGTTCTGTAAGTCCTCTTTCCTCACTGTCTACAAGGTGTAATCAGTGAATGCTGATGTGTAGTGCCATCCAATGGAAATGCCTACAAAACATTCTGCTGCGTCCTCCTCCACCTCACTCCTTGGTTCTGGTGTTGTGACTTCTTGCTCTTCCTCAAAGTCAAAATGAATGAAGCCACAGGAAATACTTTGAGGGTAATCAATGGCAATGGGCCTTTTATTGCAATAAATATTTAAAATGTAAACTTTCACCATAGTTTTGGTAGCATCTCTTTAACTAATATAGAGTTGATGGGATTTGTCTTATGTATCATACTGTTTTCTTTTTCTTTTTAGTCTTATTGTATTTCATAAAAGCATAAATGACCCTTCCTCAGAGTAACTTCTCCCTTGAGTTCTTTTACTCCCCACAACAGACAACCCGTTTACCCAGTGCAGCTATTCCAGTATGTTGATTGGAGGCCTGGAGTTTATTTTAGAGAGTTTGGTGGGCAGAAGAGAGTACCGATGTGTGTAGAAGGATTAACCTCATGGCTTAGATTGGCTAAATATTTGTCTCGACATCTATTGAAAGAAAAGTTTTTCTCAATTGCTTCTAAGCTCAACCAAGTTTTAAACCTTAAAACCATAATCCAGCCATCAAAAATCTATTGATTACAAGACATCCCCCAAAATATCCTATAACTGTGGAATCATGTTTGCATTATAAACGGAACGAGTGGTTCATAGGGTGTGAAAATGCCAACAGAAACTGCTTGCTTAGTTTTATCACCCTGCATTTTTAGAGCGTGCTGACAGCCTCTCAGTGGTAGGTCTCATAGTCCCAGCCCTGTCACTTTTCCTTTAAGTGGTGTATCAGGAAATTAACTGAGCCTAGATTCCACATTCGTGTTTGGTACCCATGCCCAGAGGTCTTAAGAGCAAATACATATTTGACACCTGTTTATCTTCGCCAGGAGGTTGTCATGGGAGCCAAGGTGATATTGAAGTGGAGAGGAGAGGGGGTAGGAACTGGATAGATTTGCTTCGTTCTATTTTCACCTCTTTCTACTGTGTGCCAAAAGGTTGTTTCTCCCCCCTCTCTATCAGCGCTCTCCAACCTTCCATGGCCGGTGGTGCCCGTTTATTAACAAAGTGCTGTAGCAGGACTGGCAGTGGAGGCCAACAGAGAAGCCAGAGATGTGGGCTTGTGTGTCCATTTGGTCTGATTTAAAGGACTTTCTTCTTGGCCTTTTAAGATTTCCTAAATTGTTGGGAGGTGACTGAGAATGAACAGCCTGGGTATTTTCAAAACATGTACTCTGTTATATTGTCACTCAAGAGAGCAGATAAAGAAAGGTAATGGAGATACAAAAAAGTATAAATAATGCTAAAAATAAAAGTGTAATGATAACCTAGATGAATCTTAAGACAAAAGCTAGAACCACAGGGAAAAACGCTTTCTTGACCTATCACTTAGAGTTTATGTCTTTGAAATTTTGAATCTCTAATATGACTTTATCTCTTATATCAACCCACTACTGAAAGAAAGAACTGTTATATTTGAAGCTTTTTAAATTTCAATCTCCAAATGAGTAAATGAGCTTTCAACTGCTTTGCTTTTTAAGGTTAAAGATGAATAAATATTCTCATTTTCTAAAAGCCAATGCTGAACATAATTACACAAGTTTTTCAGCTGGGCTTGGTGGTGCACACCTGTAATCCCAGTGCTCATGAAGCTGAGGCAGGAGGATCACTGCAAGTTTGAGACTGGGCTTGGCTACATAGTGAGTTCAAGGCCAACCTGAACTGCATAGAAAGATCCTATTTTAAAAAACAAATGAACAAAAAACAAAACAAAAGGATTATCCCAAAGCATTTTGATCTTAAGTGTGAACAATTACTCACAAACACAGGCACACACTCACCTGTCTTTACTGTCTTTCTTATCTCTCCCTTATCAATGTACTGCTTAGTTCTAAAATTTGAGTTCTGAACATGTGCAAAATACCGTGCTAAAAATTGCACCCAGACTGGCTCAGGAGCTCTCTGAAATGTCAGCATTTGAATCACCACTTGGAGCAATCAAAGCCCATAGCCAGGGAATTGGCGAAACCTGACTTCTTAGCCTATGATTTTTAACAACCATGCAATCCTTCTTCCCAGCTAAAAAAGGCTAAATATCCCTTAGTTATATGTTTTATAGTTCATAGCTGCACAAAAATCTTTTTAAAAGGAATTGTTTTTCAATTCTTTCCTTCAATTTGGCTACAGCAAAGCAGATTTGTATCTGTCTTTTCTCAGTAAAGACTTTATATATATACCGGGTATTGAACTCAGGACCTTGCACTTGCTAAGCAGGTGTGGTGCCACTGAGCTAAATTCCTGGCCCAGCCCGATGACTTTTTATAGTAACCAACCCCAGGAGCACCATTAGGAATACAGATATGTAGATTTATAGATATATAAATAGCTAGTTAACTGAAAGGATACAAAATTTTAAAGAAACAAAACAATTATGGCCTCTATAGGGAAAGTAATTAAGTAGCATGAATGAGGATGAGAAGACTATCTCGTTGAATTTTTATACAGTATATATTTATATTCCCTAAACAAATGCAAGCATAAGACCAAATACAGTGATACAAAAACAACAGAAATTTATTGTCAGAAGAATGTTGGCTTTTAAGTAGAGGTGGCTTATGATAACTTATGATGACCTATGATATCTTTTATGAGCTACCAAGGAACCATTAATAGCTACATTCTTTCCATTTTTCTACATATTTGTTATTGTCATTAAAAATCAATTCAATTTAATGATTGGCTCATTACCTTTTATTTCTTCTAGGATGTGTCATGATTTTCCTCCTTTTGATAAAAATAGGTTTTGTTTGAAAGCATTAACATTTATGATTCTACTAATTTGTGCTTAATTAGATCACTCAAAAGTTTAAAGTTTTAACTTACAAAGTTTAATCTTAGTTTGGATTTCAGCAAAGCTCCACATAATACAGAGTGTGCCGTGAAATCACTGATTGCATTTTGCTAAGGTTGAGGTCTCAAGTGTCTTATGCAAATGCAAAGTCTTATGTATTCAGAGGTAGGGCTTTTGAAAGGTGCTTGTGTTACAGGGAAGTAACTGCCAACCTGTTAAAGTATGTGTCTCAAGGCTCCGAAGAATGGGCACAAGGACAAAAGAGGGTAGGAGTAGGAAATGTTTACTAAGAGAAAGCTCTGGAGAGACAGGAGGGCTCCCCAAAATGGATTGCCACTGAGCTCTTCATCAAGGTGGTTTCTATGGAGTAAAACCACATTACAGGTTACCTTGGGTCTAACTATTATCAAGCTATAGGATTATAAGTACAGTCACTTAGCTAATATAGATCTAATTGGAAAACAAGGTATGCAGCAAGGGTACATAGCATGGAGAAGAACAAAGGCATTTCTGGAAGGGGTGGGAGTGAGAGTCAGTGTGTTCTGGTCATCATCTATGTTTTTGTTAAATTGTTTCTGCAGGTTTGTTATATTGTCTAGACTTCTTGGAGATAGTTACAGTACAGCTTTGGACTGTTGCTTACGTCTGGGGAGGTTTGCAGGGCTGGCCATTCTGTCTCCATCTTGAGATCTGGTGTATCGAACCAGCCCTAGACCTGGTTTGCCTTCTCTTTGTTCTGACTCTATCTTGGGCCCGGTCCCTTTCCAATTACCTATCATCCTCTGCCTAACTTAGCTACCTATAGTAATTGGATGATGATTATTGGATCATGAGGGCTCTAAGGTCATCATTAATCCACTGATGAGATCATAATTTGATAGCATTATTGAGAGGTATGGGGCCTAATTGAAGGGAGTCAGTCACAGGCTATCACTTTGGGGAGGAGACTGTACCTTATCCCTGCCTCCTTCCTCTTTGGCTCTTTACTTTTCTCTCTGCTTCCAGGCTGCCATGAGGTGAGAAGCTTTCTCCAGCCATGCCCTTCTGCCACGATGTTTCTGCCTCACCACAGGGCTAAAAGCAATGGATTCACTGTCCGTGGACTGAAACCTTGGAAAGTGTAAGTTAAAATATGTCTTTCATTCTTTAAATTGTGTGCATCAAGTATTTTGTCAGAGCAACGAAAAGCTAACCCACACAGATTTCTTTGAGAACTTCAACCAACTTGGAGATGCCAGGTGTCAGTTCTCAGCATCAGGGTTTACTCATTCTTTCATTCATTTTTTTTTTCACTTGTATACTACATGAAGTCCTTTTCAGATGTCCAGTTTACTTCCAGTCATCTTCTTGAAAATATATGGAAAATTATGGGAGCAGAGGAACGGGCTTAAGCATAATAATGTAGAAGCCGTTTATTAACCCGCTAAATGCTGCAATTCCCAGCTGTTCCTCACTGCAGAGAAAACTGTGGGTACAGCAGTCACTACAGTTGCACAAATGCCAGGAATTCTTTTCCTCTCAGATGCAACTTAGCTTGTATTTACATTTGACCCTTGAATTGACTCTTTTTGTAGCCACCTGGAGATTTTGGCCCCAGTATGTTAACAATTTTTTGGTGAATCATGCTGTGGTCATTATACGCTTTTTTGCTGACCAAATAGCAATCTTATTTTCAGTTTCATCTTTAAAATAGTTGATTGTACATAAGCCAGTATGTGTAAGCATAAAATACACATTAAGGAAATTTTTTTCCAGGGAGGAAAAATGAAACGCTTATCTGATTATTATATGTGGCAGTGTATAAAATGGCTGACACTCTGGGCTCTCAAGTTTCACACCTAGATGTGAGCATTACATTTGTCACTGGTTAATTTTGTGTCCTAGTACAAGTTAATGAAATCTGTCCAAGGCTCAGGTGATTCATTTAAAAACAGGGTTTGCTGTTAAAGATGAAAGTATAAATCATAAATAAAGCTCTAAATATTTGCATAATATGTAACAATCACTTCTTATTTTTGTGGTTGTGGTGATTGATATTGTTGAAGAATTATGTGAGAGGACTATAAAATGCAACGATGTCAGCATTTTTTGGGTGGCAGAGACACTCAATTGCTCTGTTAGGGAAGTGTGCAACAAGAATTTCCTTTGATAGCTCAAATTTTTCATCTTGTATATGCAGCCTTCCAGAACACACTTCAAATACAAATTTAACTCCAACACCTTCCTGACAGAAGCCTCCTATGTTGATAAAAGACTATTCCTCAGATACTTCTCTGTGAACTTCTCTTGGTGAAAAATTCTAGCTCCTCAAAACCTGGTTCCATTTTACATTCCTTCATCTTGAGCAGCCACTTCAAACTTCCCATCAGTGAAGGTTTTCCTGAAAAGTCTACCTCTCCCTGACCCGTCAGAAAGGTCAATAGAACCATTATTTTTGCAGCATATTTTGGTGATGTATTGGTATTCTAGGTTGCTTTAACAAAGCACCACAAACACAGTGGCTTAATATAAATATGTCTTACAGTTTTGTACATCAAAGTCTGACCCAGGTCTCACTCAGTTAAGATAGAGGGGTCACATGACTGTGTTCCATTATATGGCCTCTAAGTACAAATCTCTTTTCTTACTCATTCAAGTGTTGACAAGATTCATTTCCATGCAACTGTAGGGCTGAAGTCTGGGTTTCCTTTCTGACTGTTGACTGGAAGGTGCCCTTGGCCCTCCAAGGGCTCACTTACATCTTTGTGCATGGGCTCCACATCTCAGAATACCGGTGGGACATACAGATCTTATCGTGCTGCCATATACAGATTCTGGCTTCCTTTCCCATTTTAAGAACTCATGTGATTAGGTTAGGCCTACAAAGATAATTCATCATAATCTCCCTGTCTCAAAGGCCATCACCTTAGTCATACTTGGAAGTTCCTTTTATCATAATTGGGCTTGGACATTTTTGATGAGTCATTGTTCCACTCCTACCTAGGTAGTTTTGTAAAGTCCATTTAGGATTTAAGTTATATGCAGTCATATATGAAGTACATCTGTTTATTCACTATGTCAGCATCTTGTATCCCTGTAAAAATTCTGCATGCTGGGGACTGACAAGGGGATTTGTCATAGCTTTTCTGTCGCGTTAGCCCGATCCAATCCAGAGGGGGTTCTAAGTAAGATGGTAGAGAAAGTCCTCAGGCAGATTGCTGAGTCAGTGGCTCAAGTGAGTCTATGAGTATTTAATTTTGTATCCTAACTAGTAAAATCTATGTAGGATTTATTTTATTTTATTTTATTTTATTTTATTTGGTACCGGGGATCAAACTCGGGTCCTTAACGCTTGCACAGCAGGCGGCGAAACCACTGAGCTAAATCCCTGGCCCATAGGATTTATTTTTTATTGAAAGAATAATTTAAGCATTTCCTTCTGATACAGGCTCTTCCCCAGGCAAGTGTCATGAATTTGACTGTATTTTAATTAATTTAAGAGATAGACATCATGATCATGAAGCTAAACTGCAAGGTTGTTTATGAGTTTAGGAGAAACAGATGTCTTAGTAGCATTTTTTAAAACCATTGCATTGCAATACAGGCAAAGAAGATATGTTTTCTGGATTATAGATATTTCTTTAGGAAAACAAGTTAGAGTATCTTTTTGTTTATATATTAATTTATGAGTAGAGTAATTGTATCATCTCATTTTAAGTGATCTACTAAAATTTCAGAACCTATCTTCTGGATATTTTCTTCTGAGCCTCATCCACAATCTTAATCTTCTCTTTTTTTTATCTTGTGACTTTTTGAATGTTTTTATTTGTATTATGATTGCAGTGCATAATGTTTACATTCCCTGTGTGGAGTCGGTCCATGTACATAACACAGTTTAATTTCTTCTTACACTCTTTTTTCTTCCTCTCCTTACCCTGCCTCCATTTCTTGACCATCTTCCCATTTGTCGAACCCCTTACTTCCTATTATCTATTTTTATTTTGCTTTTTATTTATGATTTGAGTTTCTCATATAACATAAACTATGCCATATTTAAGCTTGTATGTCTGATTTATGTTAATTAATATTATGGTCTTAAGGTGCATTCATTTTCCTACAAATGACTAGTTTATCTTTTATGGGAGAGTAGTACTCCATTGCATCTAAATACAATATTTTCTTTATCTATTCATATATGGATGGACATATAGGTTATTTCCAAGATTTAGCTATTAAGAATTATACTGCTATAAACATAGGCATGCATGTGTCACTGTAAAAAGATATTTTTAACCCTTTGGGGAAGTTACCTAGAAGGGGATATAACTGGGTCAGGAGGAATTTCTAGTTTTAATCTTTTGAGGAATCTACTCACTGATTTACCTAGTGACTGAACTACTTTACGTTCTCACCAACATTGTAGAAAGGTTCCTGTTTCCCTGCATCCTTGCCAGCATTCGTTATTATTTGATTTCTTTTTGTGTGAATGAGTGTGAAGATTCTATTTTATTATATCAGTATATGTGTGTAGTACATAATGTTTATATTCCATGTGCGAAGTTGGGGATGGAAAAAGGAATTAAGACATGTTATTTGGTTTCTTTCTGGATAGGATGGAATCTTGGTATTATTTCAATTTGCATTTCTCTAATGGCCAGCCATGTTGAATATTTTTTTGTGTATTTTTTGGCCATTTGTACTTCTTTGTGAAGTGTCTGTTCATTTCACTTTCCCATTTTTTATTGGGTCTTTTATTTTTGTCGGTTCTATCCTGAAACTTTAAACATGTAAAACAAAGAAATACACTTAACAAGAAGCAATTTCTAGTCTTTAATACATATTGTTCCTCTTTTTTCTCTGGAATTTTATTTCTTCTTCTCATCAAGCACAGTTCTAATTGTCTGATGAAATTACACTCAAATTATTCATTAGGAAACCTTCCTTTGTTTCTCTTATCTACAAATAATATAAAGCATTCCAGAGGTGTTGTTCCCAGGAAGTAGTACTGTATTCAACTCCATAAATACCAAATATGTTCCTGTATTGATTGACCAATAAGAATTACAATTGAACAATTAAATTAACAAGGCCATGTCTTAGAGATTTTTCTACAGAATATAATCTGAATCAATTGCTTCTTCTTCCCCAGTATCACTAATATGGTTAGGTTTTATTTGTTTATTTGCTCAAAGTTTGCAAGGATTCATTAGATTGCAGAATCTGATGGGTAACTTTATATTTAGACAACTCTTTCTTCCATTGAAGAGCTAGTGAAAACATTGTTCCAAAATTCTTTGCTCTTACAAAAAGTAGCATTAGATCTATTCATGGTTACAATAAACTAGGACTATTTAGCTCAAAGCTGATAAAAAAATTTCTAAATTCTCAGTTGATCTTATCTATTACTATCTGTAGTATGCTAAACCTCATGTTCTATATAATATAGAAATGGACCAAGCCATTGGGAAATGGTATTTCTTATTCTATAATGTATGGCAGAGCTAATTGCAAAATGCTATGCAATATCCTTGATTCTGCTTGAAATCATAAAAATGGGAGTTTAGGGGCTTGGAACTATTACTCAAATATCATTCATTTTTGCATCTTCCAAATGAAAAAAAATAGATCCATTATTCACCTTTATGATGAAATTTTACATTTCCTCATCAAGTATTAGTAAACATTACATAAACATTGGTTGACAGAATGGGGTGAAGGGTCGTCATCTCAAAATATATTTATTCACATATTAGTCTCTGGAGAACATTTTATCCTGAGGCAAATCCTCAATATAATAAAATAATTTGGGAAATAAAACGACGACAACTAGTGTGCACTTGGCAACTGATCATGGATCTCAATATTGTATTCTCCCAGACTCCAAAAAAAGAAAAATGATTTCAGAATGGCCTGTTGTTTTGGCAGGCAGTGAAAAGCAATCACATTTCTACATATTGAGTAGGAGTTGGTACTTTATAAATGGTTAATGCTGGTGTAATTCCAAGAGGCATTAGAAATATTAGAGTTGGTGGCAGCATTATGGCTCAGCAATACTGCATATAACCAGGAGCTGGGTAGCATCCATAGAATATTTATTACATAGCCAATCCCTTGAGAATATGTTTCTGGAAGCAAAATGAGATGATGAGGAAGGAAATTATGGAACAAATGATGGCAAAACAGTTATAAAGGAAATTATTCTTTTGGAAAAACAGATGCTTTGAAGTATGGAAGACATTTCTAACAATATATTCACCTATAGAAAGTAGCTCTTATTTAGATTTTAAGAAAAAATGGAAATTTTAAAAGGTGGTAAAAATATGAGAGTCTAGTAGATACTTCAAAATGTTTTTCTGCTAATCACTCACATTGGGCACTATATATATACACACACACACACACACACACACACATATATACACACAAACATGTGCATATGTGTGCCTTCACACATATATGTATAGATATCACATAATTATTTGATTAATGAACCTTTGTAATCAGGACCCACATTTTCTTTATCTCCGGTCCAATTATTCTTTCTCTAAGCCCCCCAGAACAGAGACACATTGAGTTGCTTACCTTTCCGTATCATTCCTTTGGCTGGCTTGGAAGCTCTGCTGCTCTTACTTTTGGGTCTACCAATACCTGGATGGCTTCATATCATTTTCCCTGGGATCCGGCCACTCTCCATGGCATTTGGTTCTCCATATTCATGTGCTTGTTTACCCTCTACACAGTTAATTTCTACCATTCTCTTTTTTCCTTGTAGAATATTCTACTCTAGACTTCCACTGTTTAATCTGTCTTTCCAGGAGCACAGGCTCAAAATACTCGACTCTTCTTCGTTCCTTCGTTTATTTCACTGAAGTTAGCTACTCCACCGCCACAGTCTTCATAGGGCCTAATATTTTCTCTCACACCTGCCCAATCTCTTCCATTGCCATTTCTGGCTTATCGCTTCATAGCTCACTAGTGAAGCAGCCTGCACTACCAAAAAGTAATTGCATAGGACACAACCTCCATGTTGAAAAGTCTTTGGTGTTTTCACTTGCTTTGCAAGTTAAATCCTAACTGCTTTGCCTGCCATTTATCAACTATACACATCAAACTCTATTCTTATTCAGTATTTTGGAGAGGGGACTACAAAATAATTCTACACATTTATACTTTCTCTTTGCTGGAATGTTCTCCCCTACCCATCTTCATTTACCAAAGTGTTTGTATTCTTTTCGAAAAGACGCAAATCAAATCTGATCTTGTTTAATAAAAGCCGAAAAACTAATTTCATTTGGTTCAAGTTGAACATATTTTTGAAAGTCTAACCACTCGTATCAGTCCTGTGATGGAAGCAAACTGTGGGAGAAACAGGGCAAGTGTCGACTGCATCTGGGTGTCGGAGCTAGGTAATTTGCATGGCATTTTCTGACTGGTGGGTGGCAGACATGACCTGGCCAAAGCCAGAGCCCCTGGCTCCTCATGTACAGCTCAACCTTGTGCTATGCAACAGCCTGTGGTATACTCATTCAGACCAGATGAATAACCCTCGGGAGGCCTGGAAATGAAACCTGGCTCTGCCATTTACTAGTGATACAAAGTTGGATGCGTCATTTAATAATTCTTTTCCATTTTTAAATCTTTGAAATGGCCTCCACAGTCTTATTGTGAGGTTAAAATATGATGATACATGTACAGTAATTTAGCACAATGCCGGCAATAAAGAAAGCCCTCAGAAAGGGGAGCACTTGTGATTAGGTCACGTGCCTGGAAGGCAGCTGCTCTCCAATTGCTGGCAGAGTAAGATCTCCAAACACAGCGGCCTGAAGATGGAGAGAAGCTCTTTTCACCTGCAAGACCAAGCCTCAAGGTGCTTTCCTTTCTCATTCCCGATGAGATATGTAAATCGTACCCCCAGCAGTCAAAAAGTTTTCTGTCAACCCACCAGCTCATTTTACATTTGGACAGTTTAAATGGTATTCACTTGCTGGCTAGTAATATTTTACTCGTATAACTGCAATCTTCTTTTGCTCTGTGTCTTTCTCACCAGAAGCATTGAGCTCCAGAATACAAACAATTTTATTAGCATTAGCATAAGTTTATAATATATAAGAATTACATCCATTTAGCAGAATTAATATGTATACATATATACATACATACACACACATACACACACACACATATATATATTATATATGTTGCATTTTACTCATCTGCCTTTTATTTTACCATACACTCACTTTGAAAAAACACTATGCACTTCAGAATATTTCTGATCCTGGAAAGCCCACAATTTAATTATTGAATTAGACTATTCATTTCTTTGTGAACATTGGATCAACAGGGAAGAATAATATTCAGATTTTGTCTAAACTCGAAATAATTCCCAGTATTATTACTAGAAAGTATATGAAATAGATAAATATTTACTGCATGTTCCTACCGTCTGAGCTAAAATCCCGACTGGCATTTACTGCTAAGGGGTCAACAAGGTATTGTGCCTTTCTGGGCAGCTCCTATGTTGTTTTCGAACAGAATTATTAGAATACAGAAGTGAAAGCATATATACATATATATATGTGTGTGTGTGTGTGTGTGTGTGTGTGTGTGTGTATAAGTTGTTCAACATAGTTTCTTTCATATAAGCATAATAAGCGCATGAAGCTTAAATGTCATTACTTATCATCAATGTATACTGTCATCATTATTATAATTTATAAAAAAATGTACTGTCTATGATAGCAGCTTCTGAGTTCCCTGCTCTTCATCCTGCAGATGTGTTTTATAATATTCTCCCTTTTCATTCTCTTGCTTTTCCTCAAGTACACTAAAAAAAAAATTGGAAAGGTTCCAGGAGGGCAACTCCAGGCTATGGGAGAACAAGGGTGAGGGATGGGCAGTAGTGAGTTCAGGGTCTTGTTCAAAGTGCACGTGGTTAGGACTAACTGACTTTTAACAATATCTGAGGTGTTACGTACAATATGAAATTGCAACAGCTGCCAGGGATCGTATTTGAGCAAATACGTATTGATAAATGACTAGAATGTTCTCTTTCCATTAAGGGAATCTTATTAAGTGAAGTGAATAACTCTTGAGAGTGTAACAAGATTTGGCGAATCAGTGCTTTTCTGGAGTACATAATTGTGCTTTCTGGAGCTAGACCACAGACACTCAATTATTTAGAGGGACTCTTGGGCACTCAGCCCATCAGATCTTGGGTGGTCCTTCAGAAGTTGCCTATTTGAGCTGCTGTGAAGAGAGAATTTTCATTAGACTTTAAAATATATGGTGTATCACACTCCAAAATATCTCCAATTATCTGCTGATCCAGCCATTGCCTTGATTCTGTAGAAATACTAAGATAGGGTCATATGAATGTGTAAAATTTATAGTGCTTCTTAGTCTTTGGAATCTCTTCCAATTTACCTTTTAATAAATGTTATTCTTATTTACATTTTTTGATAAAATATATTTTTAGAGGACTTCATCTGTTTTAATAGTTTAAAATGTAATAATATAAAGAAGATAATCATTTATCACTTCATGTGGCTACTTTTGGTGGTCCACAAAAACCTTTGCATGTGAATTTATTTAAACTTGTGACTACCTTTGAAACTCACTAAGTGATTTGCCAAGACTAATGACAATAAATAAATGCCAATAAACAGCAAGCCAGAAGTTGAATTCAAGACTTCTGAATTTAAATTTGTCATGCTTAATTATACCTCAGTCTACCTAAGCCATAGATTTATATTACCCATATAAGTTAAAATATAAAATACATCTCATTATAGAAATGTTAGACATATCTTCGAGGGAAAATTATCATAGATATTACATGGTATGGCAATTTGTATTGGGTTTAAATTCTATGATGCAAATAAAAATCAAAGAAGATAAACCTGGGAGTCATGTTCAAATAAAAGTATAGGCTATTTTAAAATATAAAATAGATCATAAATACATAATTAGGTATTCTTTTTCATTTATTTACTAAGCAATATTTTTGCATGTCAAATAGTATCTACTAGTTTCAATCATCTGTCCTCCCAAATTCCCATGCTTTCTTCCACCTTCCAATTGTACACTTCCTATTCACTTTTCCATTTCCTTGCAGTAGAATAGTAGTCTTGAAACCTCAGTGTATAAGAAAAACCATTGGGGATCTTAGTAAAGCCTGATGTCTGAGATTTTACCCTAGGCAGTCCAGTACCGTAACCTGAGAAAAATATTTCTCATTCCCAATCACAGTAACTACTACACTATCTGCACCTCCATATAGAGCCAGATACTTCAATACTAACTAGCACCAATTTTGACTCTCTGTTTCCCTGATCTTCAGGAATACAAACTTATTAACCCAAGTTCTCTCATCTCTCCTTTTCCTACTTCCGAACCTTTTTGTTGTTTATCTCTTTCCCAACATCAGGAAATGAAAACTGATTAAAGAAAGATAAATCTAGACTTCATCTACTGAAAGCAGAGCTCTACAAGGACAATATGACAAATTATTAATTACAGTTCTTTCATAATTGACCTCTGAGGATGTTTGTCCCACAATTGATCCTCTCTTCCTCTGCTCCTTCACCAATTCTACTTTAGTTCAAGAAACAAGGGGGAAGGAGTAAGTTAATGTTCAGCCTATATGAATGGGTGATCCGAAAGGCAGGGTAAGGGAGAATGGATAAAATGCCAGATTGACATTTAAACATATGAAAGGATGAGCTTAAAGTTGTGAGTTTGAAAAACATAGCAGAGAAGTTCTAGAAAGTTCCACAGCATAAAGATCTTTTATAGAATGCTTTTGGATGACCTTGTGAGCTGAGAGACGGAATTCAAGTAAGCTGACCAGCTTGAAGAAATCACTATTACTTTACTTTTGGAGAAAGTTTCTATCATTCTGAAGTATTTTGATTATTTTCTGAAACACATTTAGACCAAGCAAACAGAACACTGGCAAGGGTACTTGATGGAGATTATTGGAGTGATACTCTGGATTGTTTGACTAAAGAAGTTTAATATTTGGTTAAGGAATGATCCAACACATTGGTAATGATATTCATTTTAATGCAATTTTCTGGTAAAGATAATATCTAGATCTTAATTTTCCCTCCATTTAAGTTGAATACATTCAGCACAATTGAACAATTTATTATTGCTAAGATTATTGACTCTGCCACGTTGGAAAATATAAAGCTGGCAAAAAATTAAATTTAGGAGTCACTCATCTCAAGAAAGACCATGAATAGATAATTTCCTTTCTGATGTTACACAGGGATTCCAGCACTAGGCATTAGAAATTTGCTAATATAGTTAGCAGATGTATCATTCATTTGCCCTTTACTTTGACAACTTCCGCATATGTCATAATGACTATGCAATCATGTTACCAATCACAAGAGGCGGTAGGGAAACTAAAGTCTTCCTATACCAAATAGTCATTGATTTTATTCAGTGATCATTCATAACTGATCACTGTAATCTCTTAGAAATATTTTTAAGAGATGTGTCTCATTTCACAAAAGTGAAATAGAAAAAGAGATTAGCAAGGGCTAGGGGATGTAGCTCAGTGGTACAGTTTTCCTAGTGTAGGCAGGGCTCTGGGTTCTAGTTTCAGTGTCATAAAAAGAGAGGAGGGAGGAAGCGAGAGAAAGAGGAAGGTGGGGGCAGGGAGAGAGAGAGGAGAGAGAGAGAGAGAGAGAGAAAGAGAGAGATACCATGAACCTTTTTTGTGTACTTTCCAGAATCTTAAATTAGTTACTGTAAGAAAAACACCAGTAGCAAAAACAATATGAAAACAAAGCAGAAAAGAAAGTATCAGAAAAGTATGCTAGTTTCCTATTGCTCCTGTCACAGATTATTATAAACTTAGTGATTTAAAACAACACAAATATATCATATTTTTTGGAAATCAAAGCCGTAAACAGATATTTTGGGCCAATATCAAGGTATCTGCAGTTCTGTTTTTTTTCTAAAATCTGTTCTCTTCCTTTATCCAATTTTTAATAGCCATCTATATTGCTTCACTTGTAGCCTCTTCCTTCATTTTCAAAGGACTTCTGCTCAACCTGTCTCCAATTTCAATTTTCTGTTTCTGATCTTCTTGCCTCTCTGTTATAAGCACTCTCCAGATTACAGATACAAAGCAATCTCCAAATTTCAGGATCATTTAATTCCATCTACGAAGTCTCTTTTGTGTGTGTTGGTTTTTTTTTTTTTTTGGTACCGTGGATCGAACTTGGGACCTTGCGATTGTGAGGCAGGCGCTGGAACCACTGAGCTAAATCTCCGGTCCTACGAAGTCTCTTTTGCTATGATAATATACTCAGAGACCTAGCGTTAAAATGTAACTTTGGGAGATATTTTTTACCCTATCAAATGCACATATTATTCTGTAAGCTTGGTTTTTAAAAAAACTAACCAACTTTTTTAAAGGAGGAAAGATTTATTTGGCTCACAGTTTGTAGAGGTGTAAATTGTTTTTGAAAATGTAGAGTTTTATGAGATTCACTGTCATACTTTTTGTTGGAATCCATTGAAACCCAAGACACTTAAAAATTGGATCTGTGAGAAATCTTATCTTGTCTGGACGTTGATGGGACACAATGTTCAATTTACACTAAAGTATTTTTTGTTCATTAAAATGGAGATTTTTCATATATTTTGCAGGTTTGTTACCATTGGATAGAATGTCCTTCCTTATCACGTTGTTGATAAATTTATAAATGGTTGTACCTTGTAGTTACTCTTTTCTGTATTTGTGTTAATTATTTTCCTGTCACTGTGACAAAATATCAGACACAATGTGAATGAGATGTTTAACTGGCTCATGGTTTAGGGAGTTTCAGTTCATAGTTGGTTGGCTCCAAGCCAGAAACATCATGGTGAAGGACATAGTGGAAGAAAGATGCTCATTTCATAGCATTCAGGAAGCTGAGAGAAAAGAATAAATACATCTTTCCTGGTGATGCCCTTAGTGACTACCTCCAACCAGTCCCTACCTTGTAATAGCAGACCCAGCTATAAAGTCATCAATAAATTAAGCCATTGGTGAGTATAACATCACCATGACTCAGTAATATTCCAGAATCCCCATTCTTGGAATGCAGGAGACTTCTGAAGGACATTTTAGATCTAAACTATAACACAACTATGTTCTGATCTTTCTCTTCTACAAAAAAAAGCTGTTAAGTGATTATTTTTTCTTAAAACACTTTGGCAACCTCCACATTTAGACATAATTGTACAAATACACAATTATGTATGTTTCCTTTGAACCCAATTAAAGCAGGATATATCATAATGTCCACAACAATGTGCAAAAATTTGCTTTTATATTATGAAGAGATATACACTAAGACATATTTAATTTTTCAGTCTTTGTTCCTGTCTCAGATTATTTTCATTTACTTTGTTCTTCTAAGTATCATCTGAATATTTTTACTTGCATACATTCTTTTGTAACTTACAAAAAAATGAGAATGATTTTCAAATTCCTGTTCAAACTGAATTAGTTTCTTAGAAGGTTTCATTTCTATCCCCACTGTTCATCACTGAATGTCTTAATTGTATTAAATAAACGTATGTGTATACTGAAATCTTAGTGGATTCTTAGTAATATCAATTGAACTGAAGAAAAGTGCATTATCCTGTAGAACAAATGCCTTTCATTGAATAATGCATAACTTTAAGGAAAGCCTAAAGAATTAAAATGATTCCAAGTACCTGCACCTCTTGGCCAAAGACTGTGCAATTAATTGATGGTATTATCTGAAAGAAGCGATGACAAAAAGAAGCTGTAAACACTGACATTCAAATTTAATTTTTTGAATGTATGCCATGCAATTAATATTATTCTTTGTCATATGACATCCTTGGCTGCATTTCACTGAAACATATCTATGATTAGGTATTAGTGCTGTTGGGATCAGATTAATGTATTACTTCCTTATTCTATAGAGTGTTACCCTGCACAATACCTATTAATGTGAATATTCTGTAGATTCAAACCTATGTATAGCTTTGCAAGAGCTATAAAAAAGTGTTTATGAATTGGGGTGTACGTGTGTGTGGGTCTAAGTGTTTTTCTGGATGAGAAAATTCTACCTGTGGTAAGGGAGAAAGACCGCTGCAGGTTAGTGCTTTGTCTTTGTCATTTTAATGCTGACTAAAGATTCTTGGCACAATCTGATTTTAACTAGTGTTTATGGAAAATTCTCTGTATTTCTTCTGTTTTTAAATCTATTTATAGTTTGTTCTTCAACATCAAGGACTTTAATCCATTAAGGATAGTAACTTTTATTTACATTTACATTAAAATTTTCAGCATATTAAATACACACGCTGTTAATTACCTATTAGTATACAAAAGATAAGACATTTCAGGATCAATCACATAAAATGAATTGAGTGGACAACGAGTATGTACATTGTAATTAATACTCATAGGAAGGAAATAATTAAGTGAAGTCTTTGCTGAATGTCTCATGGGAGATGGGAAAAGATAGAGGTGCTCTAATCCAAGGGAAATATTGATTTATTTAAACTTGGTCTGCTGCATAGTGAGAAAGCAATGCTAATTTTCAGATAGGCATATTCAGCACCCCCAAGTCTGATCAGGAACTTTTGTAGACAGAGTTTCCTGTTATATACTACTTGTAGGTCAGTTGTAGTTATTCTTCCTCAGCAGATCAGCCAGATTTACTTTATGTCCTCAACGATCATCTTGCTTTCTAAAAATAAATCTGTGCATGTGCCAGAGACACACCAATACAGAGGCTGACATCAGCCAAACCCTGCATTGCCCAGTGGGCAGTGCTGATCTGGAGTCAGAAGACTGAGGAAGATGCAGCTGATACCTTTGGCAGGGACCAAGTCTTTTTTAAAGGAGACCCCAGGAGGGACACAGATTGTGCTAGTCTAAACCTTCGGGCAAAAAGCAAGTTGTTTTTAATAATAGTCATCCTGGTGACACTTACACTTACAGGAGGAACACAGGAGATAGAGCTTCACAGTTTTATGTTTTGTTTTGCATCTTGCCCAAGTCATTGATGTTAAAATATAACATAGTCTGCATCAATGGAAAATTAGGAGAATAATTTCCAAGTTATTTATAATTTGCAACCAAGACAGCCATTTTTCTTCCTAGTACACAAATGGACTCATCACTAGCAAAAACATCTGATATTATCAGTGTGTTTTCCCCCAGCTAGATGAGAATGGATCTGCTGGGTGAGGGAAATTAACCTCTCATGACAGTTACGTACAACATTTTTGACAGTTAAATGATCATAGAGCATAACAGGATTAAATTAAATATTTATGCATTTTCTTAAATTCTTAACACTATGAATGGAATTAAATGTGCAGCAAACTTTTTTACTTGTTTAAAACATAATCATAAATTTGACAGTCGGGTCTTGTCCAATAGTTCCTCTTGTTTATCTGTAATTTCCCAGTTGTGTGGTGGCCCAGGACTGTCGATGCTTTGTTTCACAATCGCTGCTTATGTAAAAACTGATTTAACAAATCCACCGATCATTATTGCCACTGTTTGGTGTGAGAACTGAGGCAAAAGAAGAGTCTGATACTGATACCTGTTGATCCACCACAGAAAGATAGTATGAGGGCAGCTGCTACGGCAGCTGAAAAATATTTAACTGAGAAATATGACCTTGCATTCCAAGGGGCATGTGCCAACCTGAGGTCAGCAGCCTGAAGCAAACACAGGTCTGTGTTTCTTCTAGGAAATTCATGTTTTCACCATTAACTGGGAAAGATTTTACAGAGAAAAAGGTGAAAGGGGGAAGGGAAACAAAGGATCCTATTCTATGAGTCTTCTGTCCTTTTTCATGTCTATTCCCCTTAAGTCAACTTCAGATAATTAACTGATTGCAGATTTTTGCTTGCCTGAAAAAATATAGAATTTTTTGTGTGATTCTTTTCAAAGTGTGGAAAAGCTACTTCTGTGGCAACCATAAATTTATCCAGGTTCAGACTTGAATAGGGTTTCTGACACATGTGAAATGCTGTGACTCTTCTTGCATGGTAGGGAAACAACTACCAACAGCTACCTACTCTCAACTGCTTGAACTTTTCAGGACACCAAAGTTCTTAGAGTCAAGTCAGACAGACTGAACTGTCTAACAAGGTAGATGTGTCACAGGGTAGGTCAGCAAACCCGTATCACTATCACTTGCATCAGATCACAGCTCGGCCAGAACAGCATCCTTGCCAGATTTCCAGCAATGATGAGCTTGCATCTGTCCCTGGTCAAGCACGACCTGTGCTTCAAGAGCAAAGAATTCACCTTCTTATTATTTCCATTCTCTGCTTTAATCATTTGCGCATATTTAATCATTTGTGCACACAGAACGTACATTGCTCTAGTTTATCATTGTAAATACAGTAACATAATGCCTGGCACAGAATAACCATGTAATAAATACTTGTTGGAGGAATTACTGCTGAACAGTTGAAAACTGCATACACATAGTCTTGTAGAGTAACAATAGGATTTTGGATGACAGGAAATTTGAAGCTCATTTATTTTCTGTATTAGTTTAGACAAAATTCTTCACTTCTCTGAATCTCATGATTTTATCTATAAAATAGGTATAGTACTGTTCAACTCATAAAATTGTGGTAAAGATTAAAGGAATGGGTACACTTCATTCCTCAGAGCATAGGTTTGCATCATTTACTGGTTTATATCCTATGAAGTGGAACTTGCATTAAGGGCCTGAGTGTCCACAGGATGTTGGTGTGATCTGGCAGGACATAATTCTCTCTCTGGTGCCTAATTTCTTGAAGACCTATCTTAGCTTTGAAATCTGTTTCTTTGTCATATCCTGTCCACCTCTCCAAAGAAGATTCGCTCAGAAAGTGTCCCATCAGATTGCACTTACAATCTCACATAGAACTTAACATTGCTTAACATCAAAAATCCTATTTAGGGGTTAGCCTTGTCTTAGTTTTCTATTGGTTTTATAACAAATTGCATGAATTCAATGGTTCAAAACAAATTTAATTTATGTTGTGTAGTTCTGGAGGCCAGAAGTCTGAAAATGCTCTCCCTGGACTTCGAGAAACAGTTTCTTTACTTTTCCCACCTCCCAGAAGGATGGTACATTATTTGGCACATTGATCTTTCCCATCTGGAACGTTAGCAGTGGCCACTCAAGGTCACTTGACCTTGACTCTTCTGCCTCCCTCTTCCACATTTAAGGAATTTATGCTTCCATTCCACTTGTCTCCATGACCCACGGTAATCCCCCCTTATTAAAATCCCTTAGTTAGCAAGCTTATTGCCATCTACAGTCTTAGTTTGCTCTTGTCAAGTAAAGAGGCAGAGTTACAGATTCCAGGGGTTGGGACGTGGATCTCATTGGGAGGGCACTGTTCAGCCCACGATGGCCACTTTACACGAAGCCCTTCACTGACAGGAATCCAGTTCGTGTTCAGATGTTCTGAGAGGCAAATGTTGCTTCTTTTATACATAAGGGAAATAAAACCGAGCAAGATGTGATTTCTTGCTGTATGGGACTGGCCATTGGCAGGTAAGGATTCTGAGCTTCTTTTTGCTGCGAGCTGTCGAGTTCTGTGTTCTTGGCATCAGAACATGAAGCCTGTTACTCAGGACACTTTCATCCTTTTCATCTCCCTTCTTTCAGACACTGACCCCAGGAGCTTTCCCAGTTCACTGTGTGATGGAAGCATGTGTATTAATACCCACTCTGTTACTTGCAATAGCTTTCACTCTGTTCCATGCCAATAACACTGTGAAACACAAATAAGCCTACCTCTGCTTTCAAATATGAAAGAAGAGTTTCCCATGTGCAGACATAGGAAAAACGAAGTCCATAATTGGTAAAATTTAAGTTTCTCAATTTATTTTTAAATGATAAAATAAAATACGTACACATGTATTTTACATATATTTAAATATGTACATAGTATTATTGAAGCAGGTTCAAAGATTGGCATGATAGTTTTGAATATATACTGGGCTACTTTGAAAAGGCTCCTATATCTGTTGCTTCTTAATGCCAATATTGAAAGAGTTCTGCTGAGTGAGTGGAATCACTCGTATATAGTGAATCCTGTTGTAAATGTCATTAGTATGTGTAACTCATTTATGCAGTATCTAGGGGTTGTACTTTATGAATCAGATATGACTGTGTTAATAAGATATATACCAATAAACCTCGAGATCTTGGGGGGGCGGTTAGAAAAATTTACTTCAGATTTACTGTCATCTCATAAGCAATCCAAATTCTGTTTATGAACCCTGGCAAGTTATGAAGTGAAGAAAGGCTAGATCTTATCCCTTCACCTACAAGGTAATTCTGCAGAGTAAATGAGTTTGCTGAAGTTCAGAGGGACCTTGCAAGGAAACAAGGCAGGCCTGAAACTTCCCTTCTCCCACCCTAATCCACTAAGATTTCTGTTTTAATTCCTTTATCAAATGTTTCCTTTCCCATGCTGCAGATACAGTGCAGAAAGCTTTGAAGACAGACTTTGTTTTAGTCCCTATTTCCTGTTCCTCTTGAGATTCTGGGCTATAGTGAGGTGAGAAAAAGAAAGGGAATCAGCTTTCCATTTACTCTAAGTGGATCTAAAGACGAAAGATGGACCTTATCTTTATTCCAGAGATATTAAACTTCTTTCCATTTTGTGTTTTCTTGGGTAAAATTAAAAGAACTAATGTCGTCTTGCACTGGAAAACATACAAGTCCTCTTGGGACAACAAACATAATTCATTCTCTCAGGCAACCAGTGAGATCACTTCCTGGTTGCTGAGCTTATAGGTTATTGAAACTTCTGGAGCTTTGTTAAATATAGCCCTTTAATGAATGCCCTCCTTCTAATTAGGATAATGATGATACATTTTGTTGTGGATTTTTCTTTCTTTCCTTTAGGGAAACTTTGAAAAATTACCTATAATGTATCTGTCATGTAGGGTTGATTGGAATTGAAAATCCTGCTGGATTAGCAAGAGAAGACGCAGTGTTCTTCAGGAAGTGTGTTGGAGCTAGTGGAGAACATTGTTTCTTTTCAGTGAGTTTAAAGTTTTATAAAATATTGGGCAATCTTGAACTAACCACATTTTCTTAAAGTCTTCTATGTGGAAGGGAAAAGCCATTTCCCAGGTCTTTTCAGGCTGAATATAGGTGATGCCATCATTTTAACTTTTAGAAAGGTTTTTAAAATTTGTTGCTAAATAAAGGTAACTGTAAGTGTCCTGTGAGAGCAGCAGAACGCTATTTAAGGGAGGCAGGGGATGAAACTTAAAGCTGATTTCTTAATTTAAAAAAAAAAATCACTGTATTCCCTCTGGTAAGTAAGTGTGGCAGCTTTGCATGATCAAAAGGCGATGAGCCTGAAGTCAGGGTTCTTAGATTCGAATGCTAATGAGGCTTCTTTTATATCTGAAATTTGGGTAATGCTAACCCCACCATTTTTTAGTTTCTTCAAGGATAATGGGTGAATGACATGATCAATCTCACAGCCAGCTTATGTGACTTACCTTCATCCATTCATTTAATATTAATGGAGGCACTAAAACCAAAATATTAGTAGCATACACAAAGGTTTATTTTACTATTTCAATGCAACAGGTCTAGCATGAGTTCTAAGTGTGCTAGCATACTGAGCTCTGGTCACAGGAAAGTTAGAATACCTAAGCAACTTGCTACTGGCCACAAAGAGCAGCATCATTTTTATCTAGAATTTGGTATGAAGAGAAACACTTTCTTACTGTTCCAAAATCTAGAAAAGTTTGGAAGCCATAACTGACATGTATAACACCAACTTAGTGTATAATTGTGCATGTTGGAGTTAAGGAAATGAAAGTATAGAGAAGTTAACTCAATTGCCTAAATTCAGACACCAGGGAAAAGGTGAAATTCATTTGAGTCTGAGTTTATGTATTCAAAGATGTGCAAATGCTTATCAAACTCTACTGCACTTGCATAAGTAACCTATTTCTTAAGTCGTTCTGGTTCACCCTTTACTCAGGTACCTGGTAGGATTTTATTACCTTCCCTTCTTCACTCTAAGTGTGGCCAGGGACTTCCTCATGCCATTTAGGCAAGAGAAGTAGCATGAGTTAGTTGGAGTCGAGCTTTGTCATCCCAGCAGTGCTTACAGAAGCTTGTGAGAAGGGGTTGCGTCTGTACCTTAAGTGACAATCTAACATCCCACAGTGTCATTAGAGCAGCCCACAGTGAGGAAAATTGCCTATGCAGTGCACATAATACCAGCAAGAAATACATTTGTGTTGTTTTGTTAAGACACTGGACGTTGAGTGCTGTGTGATTGCCAGTTAGTGAGGTGCTGGTCAGTCTTCCTCTGTGGTTAGGCTACGCCCTGAGCAATGAAGCCAAGTGTTTCCATTGTGATGGCTTGAATGCTTTCCACCATTGTGACTGTATTTGGAGGTGAAATCTATTATGATCTGAATGTATCCCTCAACATTCATGCATTACAAACTTAATTCTCAATTCACTAGTGTTGGAAGGGGGTGTCTGAAGGGAGCTGTTTAGATCATGAGATTTCCTCAGGAATGGATTGCTATAAAAAAGATTTGTGGGAGTGGAATCACTTTTCTCCTTCATACCAGGTAAGGAAAGATCCAGTGTTCATCCTCTCCTGAGGATGCAGCAATAAGGCACAATCTTGGAACCAGAGAGTAAACTTGCCCATGCCTTTATCTTGGACTTTCCAGTCCCTAGAAGTGTGAGAAGTGAATATCTGGTTTGTGTAAATGATGGGTCTGCAGTGTCCTTTTGCAGCAGCACAAAATGGACTAAGTGACATAATCAGCTTATGAGAGTGGGCCTCTCTTGGATGGAGTTTGTGCCCTTTTAAAGAAACCCCAGAGAAATCTCAGCCATTCCTGACACGTGAGGTTGACGGTAAGCAGAGAGCTATTCGTGAGTAAGCAGGTCCTCATCAGAGGCTGAACCTGCCTCAACCTTTGACTCTCCAGCCTCCAGAACTGTGAGAAATAAATCTGTGCTGTTTATAAGATGCCCAGTTTATGGCAGCGTTTGCTACCGCAGCATGAATAGATGAAGGTGCCCAACTAGGGAAGATTTTCAGCTCTTGATATGGTGGCACTGAAGGTGGATACGGGATGGGTTGAAGTGGATTGAGTCAGTTCTGGAAAGACAGCAACAGCCCAGCTCCAGGACACACGCAGCTCAGGTGAATGACAGTGAGAGGAAGGGTTGTGACTTCTGACTTTACTGAGCCTGCAGCACTCAGAGGCAAAATTAAATGGGATACTGGAGACAGATGCACATGCATTTTTTAAACCAGGCATATGATAACTAAACAAATCTCTTTTAAGGTAGGATCCAACATGTAAAGGTCTTGTGAAAATTGCCACACTGTCAACCAAAATCGACATGCCTTTTGTAGTCTACATCAATTCTAAACTGTAGCATTATGATCAACTTCTTTTTAAATAAGTACCAATCTGAATGCTAAATTTAGATAGTTTCATAAAAATATGCAATGTGTTCTGGAACATTTATCTTTATCTCTCTATTTAGATAAATAGATTCATTAGAAATTTATAACACAAATTCTATTTCTGATTGGTTTAGCCTCCCTCTGACACTTGTCTTCCAAATAATAATAACAACACTTTGAAATTTTAACAATTTTAAGAACTATCAAGACAGTTATTTGTACTCTTAGAAGTAGTTGCTCTAAGTGGCAGAGACTGCTAGATGTTAATCAGTCCTATTAGATTTTTCTGGACACACAAAAAGACCACATTTCTCTGGGCTCCCTTGTAGATTTGTGGCTAAAAAACTGACAAACACCATGGTCAGACCATACCCAGTTTATCTGGTCCTCTCTTTTGGCTATAGCCTGGCTGAATGTAGAGGATTTGGTAAAAACTCCCAACTAACGGTACTACTAGATGGATAAAACCAGGATTCCCAGATTAGTGGTGTTGTAAGCCCACTTGCTCAATGTCAATTGAACTTTGCACTGAGTTATTTTATTTCATGTTGTTGTTTGAGTTAAAGCAGCTAGTGTTAATGCACCTAATACCTTCTTCCTAGTTAGATATACTATATTTGCTTTGATGTAAAACATTGGCACGTTGTTTTCTATTTCATGTGCATGAAGAAACTGAGGTACAGACTATTTCAATAAAGCAATTGGTTTAGCTGGGGAACAATTTAGATTACCTTAGTAGAAACACAAGTAATTCAGGATGAGTTAAGTGTATAATATGGCTGTTTTCAGAACATTAAAGATGACCAAAGATAGAAGAGATAATTGCTTATTGCATCTCCCAAGCATAAAAGATAAGTAGCCTCTTTTCCTACTCATAAGTTTTAGAAGCTTGTTGTAGAGACTCATAGTATGGGATTATTAAATATTCCTTTTAATAGTAAGTAGGAGAACATTATGGCCTATTGTTGAAAGCCGCAAATTTAATTCAGGTTCATCAAAATGCTCCAAGTCTTGAGGTGTTGAGTCCTCAAAGGCTCCTGTTCTAATTTTTGCTTACTAAAACTTGGTGGAAAAATGATTTTTTAAAAAAATCAAATGAGTAATTAATAGCCTGTGACAAACACGGCTTGCTCTACCCACATGGTCTTTCAAAGAAGTATCTGCTGTCCTACTGCAGGGAGTAAAGTTAGCAAAGATCTTAGCTGTCAGCTCCACCAGTACCTGCTACCTGTGGTGAGCCAGGGCCAGATATTCATCCAATGACAAGTTCTGGTGAGTTGACCAATGGTACTCACTCATGGGCTCCCAGTGGCTTGACTGAGTCTTGGGCTGACCCCAATCCCAGTCCCAGCTGGATACTCTCTCGGTTCAGTCCTGCCTCCTGTCATGTCTTCTTACAGAGACTGATCCATAATAAGCATCTCCCATCCCAAATTGGTCTCCAATCTCTTTCTGGGAAACCCAAGCTATGACACAGACTATTGAGGGGCTGGAAACTGATAGGAAGACATCATTTTAATATTAAAAATTGAATATAATTTTTGTTTCAGCAAAAACACACTGACCAGTCAAACCCTAATATAGTCACCCCTCTGTGCTATATCTTTATATTCCTACATACAAGTTCAGCCAACTGTGGATTGAAAATATTTTGAAAAATATGCCATCTGTTCTGAATATATACAGGCTTTCATTTTCCTCATCATTATTGCCTAAACAATCCCATTTATCACTTATCTACATAGCATTTACATTTTATTAAGCACCATAGTAATCCAGAGATGATTTAAAGTATAGGAGAGAATGTACATAGATTATATACAAATACTATGCCATTTTATATGAGGGACTCAAAAAGCCCATGAGTTTTAGTATCCTCAGGATTTTTCTGGTTCTGGAATTAAGGTCAAACATTCTTAAATTTATATCAAAATTTCTGACTAGTTTTCTTCCTTTATTTATATTTTACTATTGTTTTCTAGTAAGGAATGCTTTTTTCTTTTCCTCTTCTAGTGCAGGAAGGAAAGTTAATTTATTAATTCAATGCAGTATATGGCTGCCAGAAATAATAGAGATATATAATAATAAGTGGTACACAGGATAATCACTTTTTAAACAAATTTGGCCCATAAATGTTGATAGGAATTGTTTTTATTTAGACCTGCAGTTTTGTGTCCTCCTCCCTCTTCCAATAAAGATGAGTGTATCCAACAATATAAGACAAAAGTGACCTAATATATGAGATATGATCAACAAATATAGTGAATTTTTTACATTAAAATTGTTACAATAAAACATATATTGCCATGAATCTCCCTGAAGGTGGTCCCCTTTGCTTCAAACACATTTATCCCATCATTCTTGCCAATTTCTGGAGGAGTTCTGGAAGTCTTCTTTCCTGAGTGTCTTTAATTGCACTCTTGTGGTTGCCTGAATGTTTTGAATGTTTAACTTTCATGATTATGTTGACTTTAGGGAAGAGCCAGAAGTTAATGTGGATAAGGTTGGTGAGGATACACCACAATGTTTCTTTGAACCTGGCCTTTCTGCTGGGTGATTCTTGGCAGAACCATTCACATTTCTGATCTACATCATAGAGACGCTCCGAAAAATGATTTCTAGAACTGCTTCAGAAAGTGGCAAAAAGGTTAGGATAAGTGTGTTTGAAGGGAGGGTGAGTATTTTGAGGGAATTAATACGATGTGTATTTTACAGTAATAAACTTTTTTTTTTTTGGTACCAGAGATCGAACTCGGGTCCTTGCACTTGTGCAGCAGGTGGTGAAACCACTGAGCTAAATCAGTAATAAACATTTTTATGTAAATATTCATGCATCTTTTGATCACCCTTTATATCTCTCAGTATTGTCTTTACCATAATTATAAATGACTATTCCTATAATATTATATTATATCTACTTCTGGAATCACAAGTATTGAAGCTTTAAAACTGGCTTGTTTATTAAAATGTTGCATCCAGTTCACCCCAGTTTGGACAAGTATACATTTCTGGAGTACGTTTGGACTCCTTCTCACATGGAACTGTAAAAATGATATTTACCTATGTTATGAAATAAGACACTATAAAACTTCCATTTTACAAAACTAGTATCTCTCTGCATTGCTGGCCATTGGGACTGACACTGACCATTCGTGACCCAGTTCTTCAGTTTAGGAAGAACAAGTAATATTTTATTGTAGATAAGTCAATTGTTATTATAAATAATTTATATGAATTATCATGAGTCTTCAACCCTAAAAAGGAATATCCTTATCACAGTCATCCCATTTCAAAGAAAGGGAAAATGAGGCCTGGAAATCCCAATAAGGTGCTGTGGGTCACAGAGCTAATTCAGAGCAGCTAGGAATCATCCTCTAGCAGCCTCTTAGTCACTAGAGTATTCAACTAATATTCAAGGTAAGGGGATACCTGGAAGGATTCTTTGAATAAAAAATACCAATAAAAAGACAACCCACTCAATTATGAGTCATCCTTAATAAACACTTGCTAGTCATGTACCTAACTAATGGATACCCAGGTCAGTAGGTCCGTATGTATTTATCCAGCACTGCCTTGGGAGGTTGTGTCATAGGAAAGTAGGATATAATTGGGAAGAGGAGGGATGAAGCTAAGAGAGAAAGATCTAAAACAAGAAGGGCACTTGGGAAAAGGCAAGTTTGGATGGCAAGCAACACGGAATGGGCCCACTGGGGCCAGTGGAGAGAAGCCTAAAGGCAGTGGATATATTCTGCGTGGGGTTGGGATTTGATGTGTGGAAAGAGAAAAAAGCATAACGTCAAGAAATGATTTACTCTTTGGCTGGCTGATTCTTTTCAAGATTATTTTAATTTCTCTTCATAACACTGAACCACAGTGCCAGAAATGTAGTCCAACTTGAATTTTCAAGTAGATTTAGGTCTGTTCTCAACTTTAAACTCATATAAGAATGGTTATTTACCAAAGTCAAATACAAAGGCATTTATGTTGCCTACAAGATGGTGAACTTGTGATGTAAGTGACTTAATAGTTAAATAACTACAAGCTATCCATTGGAAGAATTTAGTTTCTAATCAAAACTCAAAATACAAGATCTATGAATTTTTTTGTGCCTATTCCTCGATTCAATATGGTCTCTTTTAGAATTCTTTGACTTCTAGCACCAGATGAATTGTACAATTTTCTAAGTATTTTAATCTTTCTAGCAACTGATGTCTTAGAAAAATTTAAAGTATTATTTTTCCTTGTTTATTAGAGAAAACCCACTTTAAGACTCTTCCAGAATGGGTTTCCATACCTCAAGTCATCACCTATCTGACATTTTAGGTCCAGCTCTGCTTTCCTCAAACATTTTAATGACTGAGCAGGTCTTGATGACTTATTTTGCAAAGGGAGTGCTTTTTGCATGGGAAGATTACATTGTTTATATAAATTACTTCGAAGTTTGGAGGATCTCTTTCTAGAGACAGGGCTTCTTCCTGTTATTAGTTCACAGAAATATGCTTTACTCTTTGATCTTTGTATTAAATAAACACAATTCATATACTGAATTCTGATGAGTCATGAGCTTGACAGTGCTAAATTACTTTTGAAAGAAAAAAAGAAAAAAATCAACCTGTCTTCTTTAAAAAAAAATCTGCTCTAACTTCTTCACTGCTGAAAAAGAGCAGAGCTCTCATCAAAGTGTGACTCATGTTAAAATATCTTATGATTTTCTCCCTCCTTCTTCTGCCTCCTGAAAAGCTGGCCATGTATTCAGTTATTTTCTAACAAGTTGAAAGTCACATAAAGGATTGAATAGAAGGGGAGGCAATATTTAGCCTAATTCTTCATGATAATACAGCCAACTACTGCAAGAATGCAGAAGTGTTCACAATTACAAATTATAATGATATTACTGTATATATAAAGATATATAGGAGTTATCTCCCCCTAACCAGTATACTCCTGTATAACCAGTTAGCAGAATGGATAAAATGGGTGACTGTTAAAAAATAAAAAAGCCCACCATGGGTTGGTTTAGGCTACTGCAGTTACTGCTCTGTTCTCAGGTCTCCAGGAAAGAAATATACACCTGTGGCAAATAGTTAAACCTATGTCCTTTCATCCTTTTCTCTACTATTTGGACCAGAAATACCAACAGCTATTGAAGTGGACAGTTGTTTTTCTACCTTTAAGTATAAGAGGCAGTACAATGGTGGAGCTATAGAATTGGGAGTATAGCTTCAAGAATTCTCTGATCACTGAATGATCATTTTCATAGGTAACCAACTTTACTGAAGAGGTCTGTCCCTATTGCAAATAGGGACCACTTTTTGTTCTTTTTGTTAAAAACTTTATGTGTTTAAGGTTAAGAGCTTGATGAGTTGAATTCAACCTTTTATCTAAATGTCTAGGTATAGTACATAAATATGCTCTTTCCAATTAAACATCAGTATGATCACACTTGTATTAATTTTACATCTAATTAACACAATTCCAATAAACATTCAATACCTTGCATCAATGTGTACCCACTGTATATCAGGGACTGAGCTAGACCTTATTAGCAAGTACATAGGTGAGTTAATTATCTTAACTTGAAAAGTCTTGGTAGATGTTTCTTCTCAAGCCTACTGGATCTCACTCAGGAGCCATAAGCAAAAAAAAAAGAAAAAGAAAAGAAAAGAAAGAAATATAAAAGAAAGAAAAGAAAGGAAGGAAGGAAGGAAAGAAAGAAAGCAAAGCAAAGCAAAGGAATTATCCCTTTTGTGCAATCAGTGTCAGGGTCATTTTGCAATATCTAGCAGCATATTTGATTGTTAAAACTAGAGGAAAGAGATTGCAGCTACGGGCATCTAGTTGGTAGAGACCAGGGGTTCTGCTAAATATCTTCCACTACTGAGCAAATTTACCCTTCATGTCTTATTACAAAGAATGATCTGGCCCCAAATGTCAGTAATGGTATGGTATGTGGCAAAATAAATTCTATAAACAATAGATTGGTGTAGAAAAGAACTTCCAATATTCTCCAAATTAAGTTGTTCTTCAGCAAGAACAAACTCTTATATTGATCTCTGGTGGTAGAAGAGGCTACATGTGGGTAGGGATAGTTCTGAAAATAATTAGTGGTCTTCTAGTGTAAGAACTTGTCTAAAACATCTTGCCCTCTGCTACAATTGTTATGAGACATACTTATAATTAATCTTTAGGTGAAAGTAGTAACTGCAATACCAAATATTGACCCATGTATAACATGTAATGCATGTTAAACATTGTTCTAATCTCATATTAATTCCAAAACTACACAAGTGCAGGGGATACAATTATTTTGCTACTTTGTATAGGCAATGAAACTGATATCTAGAGGGATTAATTAGTGGGCCTGGGGCTGCAGAACTGTAAGGGGTAGAGCTTGGATTCTAACCTAAATTGTTTGGCTTCATAGTCTTTGTTCTTACCTGTAAATAGATAAATAGGGTCTTCCTTTGTCAGCTCTTAGAATTTTAGTCTCAGCTAGTGTCCAGGTATGTGGCTTTTGAGCAAGTATTTCTCTGTACCTAATTTTTACCATCTGTAAGATGGACCTAGTATTTGATTTTGGTTATGGTAGGGTTCACATAGGTTAGTGTGTATAAGACATTTACAACTGTACCTAGAATGGTGTAAGTTCTTAGTAAATTTCACCCATGGTGATGAAATTAGTTCTTCCCTATGGCATGTGCATTTATTTTATGACATTTTGGTATAGTGGGAAAAGCATAACTGGCTCTTGGAGTTACCTAGAGTTGGTCCATACCTTTTTACTGTCTGTAATTACCTATGCAACTTTGATGAACACAGAAAACTCTCTGAGCCATATTTGTCTTTGTTTTCAAGGTGCTAAATGTAAACAACACTTTAGATAAAATAAGGATAAAATTGTCAGTGGAAATTCATACTGCCGTATCCTGCATAAAGAGAAATAACTCAAAAGAAGTGATATTTTAAACACTGTGTACCATCAAGATATCATAATTTTATAATTCACCTTTTTACCCAATGTAGGCTGTTTAAATGTATGTTGTCTTTTTATGAGAAAAATCTGTTCTTTTTCCATTTCGTGCTGATATAACTGAGTACCCGAGACTAATTTATAAGGAACATAAATTCATTTCTTATGGTTCTAGAGACTGAATTTGAAGATCAAATCACTATGTGTGATCTGGGTCTTCTTTTTTCATCTTTAATGGGGAAGTTGGAAAAGGAGGTAGATATGAACTGTATATCTTCACATGGGAGAGTAGGAGAGAGCAAATCTATGCCTGCAGGCTCTTTCCATAGCTGCATTAATTTATAAACAATGCAGTTATATACACCTCGCACAAAGCCCCAACTTCCCAATACAGTTGTGATTGGGGTTATGTTTGCAACATATGGACTTTGGGAGAAACATGAAGACCACATGGCTACTTTAAGTATAAGCCCTCTGTTATCAGGCAGTATATAACCACTGAGAAGCTTTAAATGATGATAATAAATGCACAGAGTGTGTGTGTGTGTGTGTGTGTGTGTGTGTGTGTGTGTGTGTACTGCATACACGAACAGGTCCACACACAGAAAACCATAGATGGCAGACTTGATATCCTTGTGTATTTGAGCCTATAGGGTCAAACTGTTAGCAGACAGTCCAGAAGAAGTGGTGATGTGAGTCTGGAACTGAAAAAGTGGTTCAGATAGATGGTTTGGGAGCATAATGGCTGTTGGAAGATGTAGCTGGTATGGCTGGAAACTGACAGTATATGAACATCACCTCCAGATTTTATTGAAAAAAATGTTGCTTATAACCCAGCATTCATCCTGCTTTATATGAGTGAAAATTTTCTATTGTTTCTTTCTCATATATACTATGGCTTTTTGATATTTAGGAAAATAAACTCTATATATTGCTTAGGACAGATGTGTCTGATGAAGTCACATGGTCAGAACTGAAAGACACGTAGGAAGTCATTGATGAATAATACTGGCTGTTGTAGAATCAGTGACTGCAGCAGGGTGAAAAGTGAAGGATAGAGCAAAAGTTTACATTTCTTTAGGGTCTTTAAATATTGTTTAGATCCTTCAGCTGTTTCCAAAGGAATGACATTTTTCTCAGATACAAAAAAATTGGTTACTATGCAGTTTGGGTTATAGAATACATTTATATAATATTTTGACTACATTGGTATATGCTGGCTTCAATTAAAAACTGATTCTTTAATATAATTTTGAAATGTCATTTCTCCTGCTTTTTTCAGAAGAGGAAATATGATTTACTAGTTTATTCCACTTGAATCCACATAGTTTAGAAGAAAAAACCCTGAATCAGTTTTGTCACATAGTTGATGAGTATTGAAGTTGTGGGTATATTCTGGAGTTCCTAAACAATGAAAAGTGTTACCAATGAGTTGATCTGTACCACGACAACAGGGGTATTTTAACTAAAACGTCTGGTCCCCTTTCTTTCTTTTACTACACAATCCTCTTACTGATTCCACTTTTGATCCTATTCAGGAGTCATAGAATGAGGAGGTACATGGAATTTCACATCTTCCTTATGAGATGGGCCCTTGGTTCTAAAATTATAATTAAGATTTGTTGCTTCTCTTCCTGTAAATATCCTTGATGATGAATGACATCACGATACCCCAGTCACCACCAGAAGACCAAGGCCACCAGGTATCCACAGTCTATGTATTTCATAGGGCTCAATGTCCATGGCTCCATCACTTTTCAGTCTCTTCCAGTCTGACCTCTGACCTCTGAAATCTTACCTGTCAACAGTAAATGCCTCAGTATGACAACTGTTTCCTAAAACAATCATTTTTTTTTTCCTTTTTGCTTTAGCATAGTGCTTCCCACACTCGCTTGTCTTCTGAATCACCTGCATGTTTGTTAAAGCACAGTTTGGGAAACCCTTCCCTGGGGTCTCTGCTTTGGTAGGTTTGTGGGAGGCATCCAGAATTTCCATCTCTTTACATCCAGTGATGCTGATGCTTCTGGTTTTGGGACTGCGCTTTGAGAGTCACTCTTCTAATAGAAGTCTGGTTTCCTCTTGAGGATCCTGTTTTCTCCACATGCCTCTTAAATGCTGGCTGTTCTTCCATCCTCTCTAAGTACAATTATAGTTTAAGATAGTTTGGTCCTTTACTTTCCTCTTGGTAACTATTTCCATGTACCTCCTCCCTCTTTCCCCAAATATCCCAGAGAACCAGCAGATTATGCCACTTGAAGTGAACTTTTGTTGAAGTTTTCTAATGACCTTCTTGCATCTCCTTTTCCTCATGGAAAAAAATTCGCATTGGTCATTTGTCCTTCTCTTTTTTCTTATGCTTTTCAACACCCTTGATATCTTCACCATCTATATACGTGACCCAAGTTCCTATCACTATTTCTGTATCACCCCATCTCCTTTACTGTCCTCTTCATCTTGACTAGATCCTAGATACCACAAATCTCGACTGCACTTCAAGAAAACTTTCATGTTTTACAAGAAAAAAGGCGAATCTTGGCTAAATCTACCTGCACATTCTAAGCCTGAGCCCAAGAAACCTTACCCAGCTATAAAAACAGAAAAAAGAAAAACAAATTACATATAACCTTACTGCAAGCTTCTTTAAATATATGATGTTGAAAAAACTCAAAGTGGTTTGTAGCACAATCAAAATGAGGTGCTTTAAAATGGCAACAAATATCTGAGTAAGGGTGGAGAAGCTCCAACTCCCGGAAAAGAGGCAGAACAAAGTAATGATTGCAAATTTGAATTCTGAATGTAAATGTATCTGACCCAAAACCTGTCTTGACTTTTACCAATTGGGTGACCTGGGACAAGACATCTAGGCTTTTTATAACTTTGTTGCCTAATCAAGAAGATGAGAAAAATAATGGTTTATGCTTTATTATTACTATTTTGTGACTATCATATAACAAAATATTTAAAATATTTAGCAAAGTCTGGTTCATCAGTAAGGTAAATATTGGCTATTAATATTATCACTATGCTGTCCATCCTGTAACTAATACTGTGTGCTGTCACAGCATAGATCAAAGTGGCTATCTTGAATGATTCAGCTACTTGCCTCAATGTTCTGTAGACCTAAAGTAAGCTTTTCAACTTGTCATTCCAGGAGAGATGGTCTAGAAGCACATCTACCCTTCCTTTTCCTGGAAGTATTAAATGATTTCCAAGTCAAGCTATTCCCTTTTCTACACTTTCAAATGAACACTGCAAATGAAAACAGTTTGGAGGAAGCAGTAACACACTAACAAGTCTCACTTTATGAGGCAGTAAATTCTGGTTTCCTTAACAACCATTAAGAGCACCATTCATGAAACACAGTCTAATCATTAAAGAAAGAGCTGACAACAGGTGGAAGAGGCTTTCTTTTTTCTCCAGAATTCATTTCATTATACTATGATCAGATAATTTTTTCCAGTCAATTAATAAATGACATCGTAAATAGAAAAGGAAGGAGTTTAGGGCAGCTAAGGTAAGAATATTTTTAAAAAAATATATCAGTAAGAAAATGAAAACAAAACACTACAGGGCAAGTGACGAGTAAAATTACCAAGGATCACCACTGGGGAATTCCCATTAGTAACGGCAAGAGGAAGACCAGGAGGTAATGATTAGTGATAATGGCCATGTGCTTACTAATGGCTGCTCTCCATCTGTCTGCAATGCTAGGGAACCATAAACATCTAATTATTACTAAGTCTAATGTCTTGATAAAAAGCTCTTGCTTATTCCTTAGTACTCTCAGAGAGCAAACAGTTTATTTGGGAAAAGGTTATTAAAAAATTGAAATCCTTGTGGACCATTTGTTAGGCAGTGGTTTTTCTCCTCAAAAACAAAAATTCTTTAAAAAAATTACTAGTCAATAAGATATGATGTGAAAAAAAATCCTGCAAGGTACAAATTCTCCCTTTAGAACCAAAACAAAAAGGAAACACACCCCACAAGAAATAAACAGGATGTAGGGAGACAACCCTATCAAAGAACTCCTGTATTCATAAGAAATCGTTTTAAAGCTTCAACAGAGTAAGAGAAAATGTTATCAGGAAGTGGCAGAAATTTGAAAATGTGGTTTTCCTAATAGTAAAATTATTATAATACATATAAAAATTTCATATGGTATTATGTTTTTGTGTGGCCCTAAATGCATTATAAAACTGGCGAATAGCTAGGTCAATAATATTTTTGAAGCATGTTCATTTATCATAGCATTGTGGCCAAGATAAACAGTTGATATTCATGAGTTATTGGAACATCCCTGGTATTTGAAGTATGATAAAAAAAGTGAGTGTTTAAACAATTTGTTAATAATAAAAGTCGTCATCGCTTCTCGGCCTTTTGGCTAAGATCAAGTGTAATAATAAAAGTCGTGTTGCTGTTAATCCCTTTCAAGGTACTACCCCTTATTTCAAAAACATTTACATCATCATTTTGCCACTCTCTGTAGCAATTCCGGTAGTCCTCTTTTGTGTCTTTAGTTGCACTATCCTACCTGCCTGGATGTCCTGAATTGATTCAAAACTTTTACCTTTCTTAGTCATTTAGACTTTGGGGAAAATCCAAAATTGCACGGTGCCAGGTCTGGTGAATAAGTGAATGAGGACATACAATCGTATTTTAGGAACCTGCCTTCCCATTGGATGGCACTTAATAGCAGTATTCACTGTATTTTTGCTCCCACCTGGGAGTAACACTCAGGAAAGAGGACTTCCTAAAACTGCTTCAGAAAGTGACAAGAACAATGGGACAAGTGTGTTCAGCGGAAGAGGGAGTATTTTTAAAAAGATGAATGGCAATATGTCTTTTATTGTAGTAAAATTTTATATTTAAATATTCAACATATAGTATGATAATCCCTTATAAATTAAGTGCTCATCAATGTTATTAATGAAAAATCCACTATCCTTATCGTTACTGAGAATAATATATCTGTCCTGGTTTTCAAGTAAGATAATTAGCAGCTTTTAAAATATAAACAGATGAATTTCTTTTCTTAGCAAAGGCAGTTTTCAAAATTATTCATTATAATTACTTCAAGATTTAAAGATCAGTGTGCTTATCAGATCATAAATAAACTCTATGATAGAACCGGAGCGGGGGGGAAGATACATAAACAGGTTTAAAAAAGGAAATGATTTTACTGTCAACAAAATTGTATCTTAGTATTTTTTTAGAAAAAGATTACAGTATCCATAGGAATACACTGCCAATTACTTTTCTTGATTTTTAACTATAGTACAGAGTAGTTTCTGAAAATTGCACAAATGGTAAGTATGGAGTTTGGTAAAATTTTACAAGGTAAAGTATCAACACTATATACTAACACCACCCATCAACAGAACGTGCCATTGACCTTATCCTTACAATTACTTCTGCACAAAATTAATCACAATTTCAACTAGTAGCTCACATTTTACTTCTGGCTAGATTTTTTTAATAGTATGCCAGTGAAATCCTTTGAATAAAGCATCTTTTCTCAATGATATATTCAGGTAACTTTTGTATCTTTACATAGACTTTTCATTCCGAGATCGTTTTATTATTTTTTAGTTCTCAGTAAGATATTTCTAGTTTTTCAATATGATATTTCTAGTTGGGGTGTTATTTCTAATTTTTAGAAATTTTTCTATATTATTTTTAGAAATTATACATTTCCCGTATTTTTTCTCTTACTTCTTTTTTCAATCAAGTACTTTTCATTCTATTTTTTTCCTTCTTTTAGCTTGCTAGCTGTACATTATTTTAGTATGTAATTAATACCTCCTAGGGTACAACCTATGTCCCTGACCAGGGAATAGTACTTCCATCAGTCCCTGACAGCAGAAAAGCTTTACCATATTGACCCTTGCAGCATTCCGTCCATCTTTTATTCTCCTTGGGACTGCTTTGATTCTATGTGCACTTTAGTCCTCAGATGTCATAATTGTTATCCAATGTCAATATGTATATAGGTTTCTTTATATAATTACACTTCTTTGGCCCTTTGTTTCCCTGTGGAAATATGTGTGTTAGTTTTAGTACTGGTGATAACAAGGATACACTGTGCATATCATCTTGTTTTCTTCTCTTCCTTTATTTCCAGCTTCTTAATTTAAAAATTTTTAAATAATTGTACATTTTTAGGGGGAAATACTATTTTTTGCAGATTGCATAGAAAGACCTGCAAATTATAACGTGAACAAAAGCCAGTCACAGAAGAAAAACTACAACATGATTTTACTCAAATGGGGAATATAAGATGCTAGCTTTTTATCAGTTTCAGAGCTTTGAAGTGGGGTCATACTCCTTCTGTTGGAAGAAAAAATCCTAATATTTAATTTCATTTTGCTCTGATGGTGACAAAGTATTGCAATATTTGTATTTCTGAAAATACCTTTCTTTCATCTGAGTTGGTGAAAATTTCACTCAATATAAAAATAGAGGGCCAGGGGTTTAGCTCAGTGGTTCCACCGCCTGCCTCACAAGCACAAGGTCCCGAGTTTGATCCCCGGTACCAACAAACAAACAAACAAACAAACATTGGAAGTTGCTCTGCTGTCCGCTGTATTTTTCATCCAAAAAATCAAATATCAAACTTATGTTCTCCTTTTGAATAAACTGTTCTTTTTTTCTCTGGATGATTTTAAAAGTTTCTCTTTCCTAGATTTCTAGTTTTCTTTTGCTATGCTTAGATATGGCTTAATTATTATTTATCTTGTTTGGACTTTGCTAAGTTTAAATCCTTGGGTTAAGATATTTCATTGTTTTTAGAAAATTATTGGCCATTGTTCTAATGGTGCTTTGATTTACCCTCTTTCACCTGTTTTCCTAGAAATCAAATGCATGAATTTTTACTGCCCCATCATCTTCCATGTGTCCTTTCTGCCCTTCTCTGTATTTTGTTTTTTATATTTTAGACTGATATTTTATCTATCTTCTAATTGAATCACTGCTTCTTCTCTTCTACTACAATGTGTTGAGCTGCTAATTTCAATTTTAGTGTTTTCTTTTTTATTTCTGGAATTTCCATTTCTATCTTTCTGATCATACTAATCATCATTATCTTATGTTTTGTATCTGGACTTGTCAATGTTTAGAAGATGTCTGAATCTATTTCCTGTTTGGTCTCTCTTATGACATACCTCATGGATCTAATTGGATGTTAGCTCTTATGTATGAAGAATTATTGATGATTTGGAAGGTATTTCCTTCCTACAAAAGTATTAACTGTTTTTTTTTGGGGGGGGGTTGGTACTGGGGATTGAACTTGGGTCCTTGCGCTTGTGAGGCAGGCGACAGAACCACTGAGCTAAATCCCCAGCCCCCCAAAGTATTAAGTTTTTATGGAAGCTTAAGCTTTAGTATTTATGACAGCTTGTCTGTCTCTAGGAGCACCATACTCCTGATTAGTAGATTTTGGGAAAGTCTAAGTTGAAAGCCTTGTCTGAACTCCAGTTATTATTTCCCTAGCACTATGCCACTATGAATAGCCCTTCTGTAATTCAGTTTATAATTGCTTCTCCACTTTTGGTTTCTTAAGCTGGCCGACTGCACATCTTTGGTATTAACAAATGTCTACGGAGGATATCAGTGCAGAGCACCTGGTCTGATCTCATGTTCTCTTTCTCTGGGATCTTGGCCCCTTTACCCCTTGCTGCCTTGGAAGCACTGAGCTCTGGTCCTTGTAATTTTAAGTCTGTATTATATTACAATAGTAATACTACTAAAATATTTACACCATACCTTTTGTTTTGCCTCTTAGCTCCTTGCTTATGATGGATGACCCTCAGATAGAATAGAGGCAGAGCATGTCTGGCTCACCTCAGTACATTTTCCTCTTTCAGGCTTTTGAACCCTCAAGTCCTTTCTTTATTGTTTGCTTCCTGGAGCCTTCTAAGAGACTTGTTTTAAAATATTATCTAGTTTTATTTTTTGCTTTTTTGGGGGGGGACCGGGGATCAAACTTGGAACCTTGTGCTTCAGAGGCAGGCGCCGGAACCACTGAGCTAAATCCCCGGCCCATTATCCAGTTTTTACACTCATTGTCAGTGGGAGAATTTGATTGATAAAATAGTTTCATTCTGCCAGATTTTGATCCATGAATAAGAGAGAGCTCATAGTATGAATAACAATTTTACTCTAAATGGGCATAATGCCTAAGGGAAACTGTGAAGTGAGAAAACATGTAAAGTGTGACGTTAGAGAACCTGAGAAATTTTTGTATTGCCATAGCAACTGTCATCAATCTGACTCGGAAGTGTCAGGTTCAGTCTTTCAGTACTTTAATTGTGCCAACAACTATCCATCTCTTCAGAAGAGTACCATGACGATAATTAGTATGCACAAATGAACTCCTGATCATTTTAAACCTGTCCCTTAAGAGAGAAGAGTATATAAGATAAAGACAACGTCAAATATCAGAAAAAAAAGGATTATTCTATATAGCATTCTAGAAAAATTAGTTTGCAGAGGAATTATTTGAAGACATTGTACCATGTAATCAAGATACAGTTTACAGGATAATGTGACATCTAAACTTGAATAATTAAATATTTTAAGAAAATAAATGAACAAATAACTAACAAATTACTGCATCAGAATGGCTTTTTACAGTTAAAAGGAAAGAACAAGTTATTTAAAATGACAAATAGAAATTTTGGCCATCTATTGAGGAACAAAACATATTCACAATGTGTATAGAGTATGTATAAATTGATAACAAGAATATTCAATGGATAATAAGATAAATAATGTGAGATATCCATTTACTATAGAGAAATACATTTACTATAAAAGAAAAAAATAAAATGTAAAATGTCTAAGGTAATAAGCACTCCAAAATGCTGACAGTAAAATACTATAATCCTCTCAAACTAGTGAAAAATTAAAAGGGAGGAAAAAGAAATGAATAGCTGTTGTTCATGAGGGTATTATGAGATACAAAATATGTACTCTCAGAGAAAATATATAACTATATCCTGAAGGCACAATGAAACATGTAAAGGCAATGTTCCATGAAATTAATTATAATAAAAATCTGCTAAATAACGATTAAATAAATCATGCAAACTAGATAAGTGTTATATTATTAAAATAATTGTGCGTTTTAAGACTATGTTATATAATAATATTCATGGTATAATATTAAAAGTTGAGTATAAACCTCAAATTATAGTATCACAGTTATATACAATTTGTAGGAAAAAATTAATGAAGACTAATGTTGGCAAGCTCTTTTCATCCTAAGTAGTACATTTACTCTATTACATTTTTAGTTCTTTTTATTTTCTACATGTATTATGTGATAAATATGAAGTGTTTTATAAGCATGTTTTGAATGTCATTGTGTCCTTCATCCAGAAGGGTACTCCGTTTGAACACTCATACCCAGATATGTGTAAAGACTGCTATCAGAGTTCTGAGGAACAGGAGCAGATGGTTGGGCCCTTTTTCTTTTTCTTTTTCTTTTTTTAGCTTCACTGAGGTATAATGGAAAATAAAATTGTTTATAGTTAGGATGTACAATATGACGTTTTAGTGCTGTATACATTGTGAAATGATTATCCCAATTAATAAAATTAACATGTCCAGCACCTTAGTTACCACTTAGAGAGTGTGTATTCTTAGCAAATTTCAATTATATCTTATGGTATCAGTAACTGTAGTTACCATGCCATGCGCTACCTCTTCAGATCTGACTCATCCAGCATACCTAAACTTTGTGAGCTTCAAGCAGCATCTTCCCCGTCAAGAGCCATTCTATATAATTTTGGGGGGGGAAATCATTTCATAATTAAATTATGGTTAAGGCCATCTGAGGCCTAATGTCTCCTTGGCCCTCCAGCCAGCTATGACATGAGAAAAGGTAACTCAGTGTACCTCCAGTCACAAGCTGAGGACTGTGATGCTCGAGGGCTACAAGAGTACATCAGCTGAAGACATCCTGGTTCTTGGAGAACTGAATAGTCATAAAAAAAGAGAAAAGTTTCAGCTGGGGGAAATTGTAAGAATGCTTTGCCCATCTCACTGACCTCATCAACATAAGATCCTCGATCTAAGATTCTCATCAACATAGGATCACCGCCACGCTCTGAGTCACCTGATACTCCCTCCAATTCCTGTGTGCACCCAATAATTAGTGGCTAGTTCAGAGTGTCTTTGTCTTTGCCCACTCTGGCATTGACCTGCCAGCCCACATGTACTTTGAAAGTGTGTCTCTATTGTCTTTCTTTCTTTAGCCCTCAACTGCCCTTCTCTAGGAAGGTCGGAGGATTGATTCATCTCTGATACTTCCCGTTTCCCTTACTCTGTCAGCTGCTGACAACCACCATTATATTCTCTGCTTTTATCAGTCTGATTTTTAATATTCTACATGCATGTGAATATATTTATTTAAAATTGGTATACCTGAACCCACCCAACAAGATGAGCTTCCCCAAGTTTCAGGGTCTTGTTTCTTCTTTTTAGAGTCCTGACTTTTATGCAGAAGATTTTTTACACCATGACTAATGCCTTCGTGAAGTTATCTGCAAAAAGCAGGGTCTCTTGATTTATTAATTTATTTGCTTATTTGTTTATTTTGTCCTCCAACTTTATTTTTTTCAAATTAAATTTTTAAAATTTGTACACGTTTACATTGCATAATGATTACATGGTTTCTTTTATATAAGAAACCTGAAATATAAATAAAAAGCAAGGTCTCTTAAATATTGACATGGAAGCTTTTTTATTTTCACATTAAACCACAAGTTGGAAATTGACTGACTTAAATCTGAAATTTTTTCTTAACTATACGTGAATATGATGTAACAACATCCAAAATTTTATGGTTCTTATGATCAGTTGTTCTCTCTTCCATACCTCCTAAATGAGGAAAATATTGCATACCTGGGTAAAATGAGAAACTCATCACATGTACACATAAATAATATATTTTGTGGCTAAACAATTACATCTTACAAACAAAAATTGTGAAACTTGAGGCATTGATTTATATGTTTTGCAAATTTTTAAAGTATCTGATCTAATTGAAAACATCTGTATTCTCACACCAGCTTCTCTTGTCAATCTTTTGGATATATTTTAGTAAAAGTAAAGGAAGAAAATCACAGTGATGTGTGATTGATTTCACTTGTTCATATTGCCATAAAAATCAACAAATGTCTGAGATATTATGAGCTGCAAATTCACAATGGTGAGTGGAAAGTTTCCAACATTCTAATTTTCACGTGTGACTTCAGAGTTTATCACCGGCAGCAAATACTGTTAAATTCTTTAAACCGACAGACTGAGTTTGTATATTTTTAAGAAAATTTTTGTCAGATCCCCTCTTGTGAATAACTGTAATTGTCTGTTAGGTCTTCCTTCAAGCAAGAAGGGTTCTCTGAGAGAAAGGAGCTGGTTCAGGTCTCCATGCAAGCAAGTGTACAAGCAGAAGACAGCATTGTGCTTCCTTGGGGCCAGAGGACTCATTTCAATGTATCCCATTCCTCATGCAAAATAATTAAAAGCATGCATGCTAGACAGGAAGAAGTTTTAAAAAGTTAAAAATTTCACTGCTTCCTCAGAGATGCTCTTAAATGAAACTGGCACTGTTTGTTTGGTCTTGTCTTGTCTTGCCTTGTTTTGTTTTTGCAGTGCTGGAAATCCAACACAGGACCTCAAGTATGCTAGGCAAGCACCTCACTAGTGAGCTACATCCCCAAACCAATGGTATTTTTAAAAAATGTCATGTTATGGTAGTCAAAATAAAATGACTCCTAGTACAATTTAGTACTCCTAGATTAATTTCAGCTAAAGCATCACTACTCGCCATACTAAGTGTACAAATATCAGCACAGTGTAAAAGGCAAATAACATCTCCATAATTTTATGAAATATTTTGATGGCGTGGACCTCCTGAAAGCATTATGGGTATACCAAATGCCTGCAAACCAAACTTTAAGAATACTGTAATAACTAATTCAGTTCCCAGAACAACCCTATAGCAATAGTTTCCCATTTAATAGATGGGGAAATGGAGTCATAAGGAGGTTAAAAGAAGTGTTACAGTTTGTATCTAAATTGCCCCTCAGAGTCTCATGTGCTCCTAGGTGGGGGCTTTTCCAAGGTGGCTGAATCTAGAGTGTATAAATGTGGATTAAGGGTGTGATACTGGGATTAAGGGTGTGTGATAACTAAATTGATTTAGCATAGTTCTGGGTGTGGATAATGGGAAGGCCCACCCTGGGTGTTGGTGGCACCACCCAAAGGGCTTGTAGCCTGGATGGGATGAAAGGAAAAGAGAAGCTCTCTGCTTGCTGCTGCCTTCCTTCCCTGTCATAAACTGTTTCTCTTCTGTGACATCACTTTGCCATGTCACCTGCCTTGGAGCCAGCAGACTGTGAACTGAAATCTCTACAAACTGTGAGCTGAAATAAACCTTTCCCCCTTTAACTTAACTTTGGGTATCAGGTATTTTGTCTCAGTAATGAGAAAAGTAACTAAGATAAGAAGTCATAAAAACTAGTAACTGATGAAATTGGGCTTTGAACCCAGGAAGCCAAGCACTATGGCACTATGTATGCCCTATTAATTAATGAACTATATTCCATGTAGAGTAGAACTAAAGCTTTCTAAACTGAAGTGAAGGACTACACATTTCAGGTACAGCTCACTTCCAGACTCTTCATGCCATTGCAGATGATATTAGGGTACCTGACATAGAAGGAAAATGTGAGCTACTTGCTGAAATAATGGAGGGGGATGGAAATACATCTTGAAAACCTGGATCTTCATAATAATCAAGCAGTTAAAGGATGTTATGGCAGATGATGATACTTGGGCCAGAAAAAGAGTGGGGTTAAGGCAGTGGAGTAATTACTTGCAGGTGGGGTTACAACCTGGGCAGAACTCTCCATGCCAAAGGAAAAAATGGCAAATGAAGGAATAACCACACTGGAGGGTTGAGCATGATGTGCTGTTTAGGGATGAATGTTCCAGGTATCATTTATAGTGGAACAGTAGAGTTGTTTTGTGAAAAAATCTTGAACAAAGGAGGATTCACACATATTAGAACAGAATGTAAACTGCAGTCACACAAACTATTACACTAAATATGAGTTGGAATTAGCATTCCCGACATAATTTTTCTGTACACTTATTTTTTAACACTTCATTGATTTCCAGAAGATTTTAGCTTACGAAAAAATGAGCAAAAAACCTTCAGCCTCAAGAAAAAGAATATATACAGATTTTTCAACATCTTGAAACATGTGCTTACATGGAATAAACAGCTGATAAGCCAATTCTCTTAATTATATGAATACCAGCCCATAATTACATACAGTCATAATCTTAGGTTAACTTGGGAGTTAGTTTCTACTTATGGTATGAATAGCACACAGAGTGCTACCTCTCTCTTGTTTTTTCCTTTTTTAAGAAAAAAGGACTTAGAAGTTCAAATTTTTTAGTAATCTTTGTTTCTTCATTTATTTTTTCACAAGCCATGTCTAAATTCAGACAAACTTATCAATTTACCATTTAATAACATCAATCATACATTTAATAATAAATGTATGATAAGCACAGCAAGTTCAATACAAGCTTGTGTTACACATAGTTTCCAAAGGCTAATTTTCTTTGTTTTCAAGGCTAATTTTTCCAGTATTTATATTTTGCAGACTTTAAACTCCAGTTCAGTATAACAAGGTTGCCTATTCTTTTATTGGAACGTGACTCCCAGGTTTATCTTCTTTGATTTTTATTTGCATGATAGAATTTAAATCCAATACAAATTGCCATACCTTGTAATACTTATGATAATTTTCCCTTGAAGATACGTCTAACATTTCTATAATGAGGCTTCTTTTCATTAGTCCTCACTAAAAGTCTCATTTTAGTTTCTTTTCTGATTAGTGAAGGGTGATTGCATCTTTCTATGCACACTTTTCTTCAGTAATGACTCTTGTGAACTGTATCTTCACTTTATTCCTCTCTCTACCTCACATTTTCACTTTCTCCTCCACTCGACCTATTTCAGCCAGGGATTTCCACAGCAGTTTTCACTGACACCTCACCAATTATTTTTACGCTATTCTCTCGTATTCATCTTCATGCCATGTGTCATTTGCCTTCTCGTCTATGTCATATATTGTTGAAGTCTGTTCCTCTTGTCCCTTTTCTTTTCTCTGATCCCTGTGCCTGGGAGAGGTTGGTAATAGCAATTAGGAGAAGCTGTCATCCATTTCCCAGACAGTCACAGGTTTTTAAGGATGAGAGCTTAGCAAAAGCTCACGGATACGTATAAAAGATATTGAAACTCTCACATTAAAGAGAAGTTAATGTAAACTGCGAGTTAGTGTTCTTGTGTTGGAGCATTTTCTTGTTAGGAAAAATTACCAATACACTGAGGTAGAATCTCCTCATGGGAAATGATTCTCAAATGACCCTATGACTTGTAAAGCAGGAGATTTTTAGTGTATTCTCCATTTTTAAACTTCTTAACTACTTCTAAATTAACCTTGATAGTTATGTTCCATTTGCTAAGAGTCCATTATAAAGATCTGATTTTGTTTATGTTCTGTGATACTTATTTTTGTAGAATGATAATTTTGCCCTCCACTGGAAGCACTTTCTCCACTTAGAATGGCATGCGTATTAGTGTGACTACACTTTTAATGTCCAACTCAGTCCATGAAAGCAGGATTTATTTGAATTCTTGTTAAGAGTTTTATAGTTAGTCCTTTGCCAGAGGGCCTAAAACACAATAGCTATTCAACACATAATTGTTAAATGAATGAATAAATTAATACATTAGATTGAATTCGGAGCATGATGTATTTTTGAAAAAACACTTAGTTTCAGAGATCTGTATATATTTTATTCAGATTCATCAAACTTCTTATACCTGCTTAGAAGACATCTTCACTTTTATAAACGTGGTCACAAATAATTTTTTTCCAGAATAGAATTTTCATAATTGGCTTTATTTGTTCCATCTCTGAAACATGTCTGTATAAAATAGTGCAGGAATTTAACTTCTAACATCTTCTTTTAAGTCAAATTTAAGTATGTGCTAGTTAGTGTTAACTAGTTGCAAATTTCATCTTATACATGCCTAAAGTCATGATTAAAATTAATTTAGAAACGGCATCTACCTCAAGTATTTATGGAAAGGGAGAATATTGAGTGATAATGTATCACATTATAGCTTCAAAGAATTAAAATTATTTAAATCTCTAATGAGAAAAGAATGAAGAAAAAATAATCTATAGAAGAAGGGATGGAACCAGCAATAAATTAGCATACATAAAACTATATTTGGAGCCAAAAGTATGGACGGGAGTTAGCCCATTATTTCCTATGGCCTCAAGCCAAATGGCTATATAAAACAGCCGCTAGATTGGCAGATTTATGAGTCATGAAAACTAGTGATCATAATGTTAGAGTAGAAAAACAGTTAAACACCATTTACTTTGATTAGAGTCGTGATTGACCTGCCCTAAATCACAATGGGGGAGAATTTTGTGATCCCAGAATGTCTCTATTTTACTGACACCCTGTACCCATCTTTCTGGGAAACATAGCTAGTGAGGGGTGTCATTTTATTACCCACTTCCTTCACATGATAGTAACTGAGAGCTGGGGCTGGAGTGAAGTTTTGGCTACCCTCTTTGTTTCATCTCTGTCTCTCCCTAGTTTGGATTGGTTCACCTTTACCTGCCCTTTAACTGCCTTTACTATGCTACTTTTCAACCCAGTCCCTGCTTGTGCTTAGTTTGTTCTATGCAGTCTATTTTCATTACAACGATCAGAGCTGTCCTTTTTAGCCACAACTCAAACAATGTCTTTCCTACTTAAAATCTTACCATTGTATTTTATATTACACAGAGTAAACTCCAGGTCCTTAGCCTTTGAAAGGCACATGATCTGCAAAATTGTCTATTCGTTCTTTGATTTGTTTCTTTCCACTTCTGTCTTTCTTCGAGGACTAGGACACCATGGCCTCCAGGATATGCCTCTCACACCTGGAATATGTTTTCAGTGTAGACCCTGGACTGTCAGTTCTCTCAACCTAGAACTCTTGTCCCCTAGATGTCTTCATTGCTAACTTCCTGACCTTCTTGAACTTATGTGTGTCCCCTTTTCAAAGGAGAACTGTTACTATTAAAAATAGAACTCTCCACTTCACCCCTCCTCAAATATTACTCATTACCTTATTCATCCTTTTACTTAGACCCTCTAACATGCTAAATAATCTATGAATTTATTTTTTAATTGTCATGTAGCCCTAGTTCACGTGTAAGCTTATCAGGAACAGGGAATACATGTGTTCACTGATGCATTCCTAGTGCTTAAGACAGTGCCTGATACAGATTATACTATATAAATGTTTTGTCAATGATGAATTACATCACTGAATCCCCACAAGAGCTCAGCAGAAGTTTCTATATTATTTTCTTGTTTATGGTTAAGGGACTATAATTAGATTTCTTGATTTTTTTCTTTGATTTTAAAGTTAATGTTGTATAAAATTCATGTATGAAACAACAAATTATTTATATAATGTGGTTATTATAAGAACTGGAGGGCTGGGGATTTAGCTCAGTGGTTCCAGCACCTGCCTCACAAGTGCAAGGTCCCGAGTTCGATCCCCGGTACCAAAAAAAAAAAAAAAAAGAACTGGCTTCTAGTCTAAAGAGAGTTTGAAATATGAAGTAGCTTGATTTTTGAATTTATTATTTTTTCATAAGTGAATTTAAAGTTCCTGAAACAACCAAGAAGCATTTTTATTGAAATTTTTACTTTGAGAGTTGAATACTAATAAAAAATTCCCTTTCAAAACATTGTAATCAATTTCTCATTTCTGTCTACATCTGAGAATTCCAATTCCTCACTTTCACCAGAGATTGCAGTCATTTGCTCCTAATTGGGGATCTTGTATACTTTATCTCAATTGTAGAGCAAAGCTGCCTGTATCTCCTCATTACAGAGGCAGAAGGCTGGCAATAAAAATCTTTGGCAGCTTCCATTTCTGCCAGGAAAGAGCTTTTCTCCTCTGTCTAGATCATGGTGTTCTAGGCTCCTAATTGCCTCACATCAAAAGTGCCGAAGTAGTTTAGTAGTTTAGTATCCTCACCAGAAAAACAAAAGCAGACACAATGTCACATACTTAGATTGAAAGAACTTTTCTGGGTGAGTATGGGCCACAGAGAGATGAAGAGGAAGCAGCTGAGCAGTTTTTATCATTTTCCAGGGAGGTGATTGATTCTATCTCAACAGAAGACTCTTTTTTCCCCTTTCCTTTTTCTCCTACCCTCTCCTCTTCTTCCACTGTGTTTGAAGTCATTGTGGTGAGTTGAAAGGATATAAAATGTCAGGGAATTCTCCTAGGTTGGTTCCACAAATGGGGAACTCCAAATATATATATATATATATTTATATGTCTTTCCCAAATCAAGAGACTTTTGAGAAAAAAATCAAACTGTCCCATACCCCAGCTAGAGAACCCTTATGAGACTTGATTGTCCCCAGAGTGCTTTAGAAGTTCTTATCCTCATAATTATTTTTATTTCTTGAGCATAGCAGTAAAGAGCCAACATTCTTAACTTGGGTCCAAATCACACTGTTTTTGTTTTGGTAATATTTCTCTAATAACGGAATAGTGACCGAAACATATCAGATATCCAATAAATATTAGCTGTTATTAGTAGTGGTAGTATTAGTATTATCATTATTGAACACTAATTGTTGGACAGTAGCATGTTAAATTTTTAACCCTTTAATAAATCGGATAATACAGGACCTGCTTCTTTTTGATTTTACTAAAGCAAGTATTGTGATTTAAATTGCAATATAGACTGCTTGTGGTCATTCCATATAAAGATATTACTCATATTGCTCTACAGTAATCAGGTTTTTGTAAATCACTGTATATAGATTCAGTGTCTATAGATCTTGTTTGGTTCATGTATTAGTCAGCTTTCTTGTTGCTTATACACAACCCCTACAAATTAAAGCAGGAGAGGTTTAAATTGACTCATGGCTTCAGAGGATTCAGTCCAAGGCTGGCACCAAGGCAAAAATATCATGGCACAGGGTCTGGTACGGATTAACTCATAATGCCTGGGGAGTAGAGCAGGCAAACAGTGAAAGAGAGGAAGGGTTCAGGGACCAGATATAGACCTCGGGTCACACCTCTTTGACCCAGCCAGACACACCTAGAAGTGTGTCTTAGTAATTTCCTGGGTGGTTCCCAAGCTAATAAAATTGACCATTGTGCTTAAATATGGCAGCTCACAAATAAAAATACATGTTTCAATACTTTGAATGTGAATATGTATTCTTCAGTTGGATGTCATCGTAGTCACTTTCCATTAGGTTCTCTGTTGTCTTTCATCATTTTTTCTCTTATCCTTCTTTAACTTTCAAAAAATATTCTCAGAAGAGTTCCTGTGTGCCAGGGACTGTCTTAAGGGTGGGGAGTACAGCTTTTAGGACAAGAGAAGCAAACTTCCTGCCCTCATGGACTTTGCAACCTCTACTGTAGAGCACTCATCTTTTCACAGTGAGGAAATATAATGGCAAACATTTTCCAAATGAAGATGATGCTAAATATGTCACCTTTAAGACATAAAATTAAGACTTTACATATCTTTGAGAGTTTCTCAACAGAATTTCTTAAACTGAAAAGCAGAATTGGCTCCCTAAGGCCAATAGTTTGGGAAACATCATAATTTTTTTCCTTAGTGTTAAACACTAAACTCGCCACCTCAGAAATCTCATTTCATCCGCCTAATGCAATGTTTCTAGTATGGCAATGCTAAAACACACATTTAAGGAGAATATTAATATTCATGTAGTAGCTACCTTGCATAAGCACAGTAAATATATATGGGCATAGATACAGATGGTGAGTCCAGGGAGTTGATCATTGCAAAGTAATTCTAAAGCTCCCTATTATCAGTTGATCAGATTATCAAAACATACATCTTCAAAAGAAGCATAGCAGCTGGCAGTACTTGATAGAATGATCAATTTAGGTTTCCTGTTCACCTGAAAAAGCCTGAACTCAAGCAAGTATATTTTGTGTTGTTTCTTTTCTCCCTTTTACTCCAGCACATTTTCTGAATAATGTTGGTGGTGAATAAAGGTGTAGTGTTTATAGGATTACATCTTGGTATGGTTTTATATCTGGAGTGCCCTCCAGAAGCCTCTTGTTTTGGATGTGCTTGCATCATGAGGGCACTTTACTCATTCGTAGATTAATCCACTGATTAGTTCTTTGTTTATTTGCTGTTAGGAGGTGGGGCTGGTTGGAGGAAGGTCACTAATGGTGTAACCTAGAAGAGTATGTCTTCCTCCCAGGCTCCTCCTTTCTCCCTCTGCTTGTTGGCTGCCAAGACATGAGCAGCTTTCTGCCATCAAACCCTTCCACCATTCCCTTCTGGCCTTGAAGCCAGTTTATTATGGACTGAATCCTCTAAAAACTGTGAGCCAAAAGGAGTCTCTACTCTTTTACGTAGCAGGTGTTAAATATTGTGTCCCGGTGACAAGAAACTAATGAAAAGAGGTCCAAATTAACATCATCCATTGGATTAGTCAAGGTTCCTCAGAGCAACAGAACCAATGGGGAAAACAGATATACACAATATAGATTTAGATGAGATAGTTAGATTACAGATATAGGAGATTCAGTATTGGAATTAGTTTGTGATTATGAAACTTGAAAAAATTCCACAATCTGTCATTTGCAAGAAGGAGAGCAGCACAGATATTGATGTGATTCTGACTGATAATAAGGTCTGAGAATTGGGGGCCAATGATGAGAGTGCTGTTCTGAGTCCAAAAGGCCAATCCAAGACCAAAGGTCTGACATCTAAATCCTACGATGTCACGGGGAACAACCAGGTGAATGCCTTGGCTCTGGAGAGAAAAATGAATTCCCCTTCCACATTTTTATTCTACTTAAATTCTCAAAGGATGAGGTGATGCCCATTCACCTTGAGGAGGGCAATCTGCTCCCCTCAGTTTACCAATTCAGATGCCAATATTTTCTAAAATCATCCTCCAGATACTCCAGAAATACCATCTGTCTACCTGTATGGGTAGTTTTAACTCACTCAGAATGATGCATAAATTAATCATCATACTCATGGTGATTGTAGCATGAATTTTGTGTGTTTTCCTTCTTGAGGACACATGTTTCTCACTGGGATATGCACAGGGTAAATTCTGAGGTTAAAATCAAGTAAATGGGCTAAATGGTTTCTTGTGGCACCTCCAGATCCACACTCTCCATGACATATTCTCTTGTGCCCCAAGGTGGAGACTTTGCCCCCCTTATTTTCTTTGCTTCCTGACTTCCAGTTAGGTTTGGTCCATGGGTGCTTCATCTGGTGCTCAGAGGGTGGGAGCAAGGTGAGGTCAGACTTTGTTGCCTTGATTCTCATTCCCTGCTGGGCTGTAGGTTAGCAGTGGGTGATTTTCTCTTTCAAAGTTCATAGCTCCAGTCAATTATTCCTATCCTATAATTCCTTACTATTTTCCATAACCAATCCTTCATCTTATTTCCCACTGTGGTTATCAACACCATGTATCACAACCCCTAGAGTTTCTACTAACCTTTCCATTTATCCTTTGAAAATGCTCCATTTTTAAACACTCATCAATTTGCTCACTTGTTTTCTGCTTTGACATTGACAGACTCATTTGCTCTTACTAATAGTTAATCCCAGCTATTTCTGATCATTGTCTATGTCTGATAATAACTAATATTAATTGAACTTGTACACTTCGCTCTATTGTCTTTTCTTTCCCTGCACATTTACATACTATTTATATATTTTCTCATTTCATCCTCGTAACATAATTAAAAATGATATGTCCTCATTCTTTCAGTTAATAAGCAGAAGCAATTTAAATAATTTGTCCAAAGTTAACCAAATAGAAGTAGAATGGAGCCTAAGTATTTGTATGCCCAATCCTCTATATTATGGTTTGTAGATGACTTCATACTGGGGGAGGGAAGAACTCTAATAACAAAGCACAGAAAATTCAACAACCAAGGGTAGAAAATGATGACGTGAACAAACCAGTAAAAAACAGGAAACTAAATTTATAAGACAAATGAGAAGATGATCCAAAACCCATTCTACAGGAAAATACAATAATGTAATCACATGAGTAAGCTACAAGGTACTCAAGTGTCAAATAGTTTAGAGGGAAAAGGCATCTCTGAGTTGAGACATCAGTGCTTACAAATTTCCAAAAGGAGGACTTCACATTATCACAGGATTAAAATCTTCCACGAGTAGAAACAAGCCTTCACTTTTAGTCTCTCTTTAAAATTATTATTTAAAATTCTCTACACACAAATACTTTCTTCCCTCTGCCTCGTGAGACTAAGAGAAAAGAGAGAAAGAAAGGAATAATTCCAAAGTCAATTCAAATTTCAATCATCATTTATCTCTTCTATTTTTAGTCCCATATAATAAAATAAAATATTTTCCTTAATTTTTCATAAAAATTAAAAGTATTCTGACAGATTATCAGAGTCCTTGAAATAAAATACACTAAAGCCAAAATATCCAAAGACATGAAACTTTTTAGTTACCAAGAATTTTTTTAAAATTCCACTTCCTTCTTGCTAAACTATTTTGATGTTTTTAGAAATAATCTTATTTAATAATTTCAGTTTAATGAATGTAATTAAAGCTATGTTGAGCTTTTAAAAACAGTGCTTTAGATAAACTCTAAATTGGATTATATTTGTTATTGGCAAAAGAATAAATATAAATACCATAAAGAAGAAACCAGCTCTAAAAATGCCTGCTGAATATCATCAGAGTATTTTTGGTTTTGTTGTATGCATATGAAATCATTATTTAAATGCAGCATTTCATTTATGATAACTTACATTTTAATTTTGTATTAGTCAATATAAAGGCAATCATACATTTACTGTTTTAATATTTAATATTTATCATTTAAATTGTGTGAGAATTACTATAGAACCTACTGCTCTTCTCTCCTTTGTAAAAGCTACCAGTTAAGATAGCATTATACTATGATTTTCTCTCTACCTTCTGACACAATTCTCTCTCATGGTTTATCAGTCTTTTATTGAAATGAATACAAAATGATCACAAAATAATTTGACTCAGTTTGGGAAAATTTTCAATCACTCAGTGGTACGTATAATGCTAGAAATATCTCAAGTTCTCTTTCTGAAATTTGTTGTTACTCCTAAGTTGCTCCTCTCTCTCTCTCTCCTTCTCTCTCTCCCTCTCTCTCTCCTCTCTTTATCATCTCCCCTCCAATTCTTTTTGTTGTTGTTGTTTGATCTTTATGTGCTATAATTCCATCTCTGAATCCTAATTCTAGCTCCTAGAGTCCTGATTTCAAACTTTATTGCATGCAGAGAGAAATGGACTGAAATAGTATGTACAAGAAGTTGTAAATGGTCCATGGCATTATAGCCACATCACATAATGTAGCAGCATGAATGAAGGGTCGCTTATGACAAAGGGCCATTTCTAGAGTAAAAGGAACTTTACAGAGACCTAAAAAAACATTTAAATCTTTATGCCCTCACAGTCATTAATGGTTTCTGAAGTCAATCAACAACAGTTATTTTGTATTCCATTTTAAATATGTTTTAGTGCCTGTCAGTGAAAGTTATTTTTGAAAATACACAGGTTATAAAACTATGAAGAGTAGAGGTCAAATGAGATCATCAACTCAGATTAGAAGCTAGAGGAATTTGAGGACAATATCTGAAGTGAGAAATAGCAGGGAAGATGAATACACTTTCACTGTTGTCAACTCAGTTGTCACTTGCTAAATTAATTTTTTATTCTCCCTATCCCTGCTTCCTGAACCCTGAATATTGAAATTTTATTCTATTAGAAAATGCCGTACCTAATACTAATTAATGAATATGTCAGCATTATCAAATATTGAAAATTAGGGAAAAAAGAAAGAAAAAAACATTCATTGCACACTACCAAAACAGGTAATATGGCCCTCACATCTTCCATGCCATGGCACGCCAGATGGCACTTGAAGCAGACAACTCAGAAGATATGAGCTACTCTAGTTGAGGCAATCCAGGTTCAGACCATTTTCTATTCTGGGACTCTTTTCTCTTTAGTGATTCCATTCTGCCTTCACTATAGCTATAGGGTCAGCTTCTTATTTTTCTCTGCAGATTTTCGTTTTTATTCTCCTTCCAGAATCATCTGTTTTTATATTTCTGCTAACACACAGTGTCCTAGTTCTAACCTGTCATGTGATATCTCCATTGAAACAAACAGGTTAGCTGCCCAAGAGGAAGCAAGAGGACACATACAATTTAGATAGTATATTTCACTCTAGTCTTTAATCTCCACACAGTTCTGAGAGTTCTTCATTATTTGTATTTTCAAGTAATTTATGCTGGGATTTTCAATTTTATACTCTATTACACTAATCAGAATTCTATGCATACTCTCTGTGTTTTCACATCTTTACAACCTAAATATAAACCTCAGGTTCTGTCTTTAGATCCTGCTTGTACTGTTTTTCTTATCACTGTAACAAAATGCCTGAGATAATTGACTCATGAAGAGAAAAGGTTTAGCCTGGGCATGCTGGGGCAGGAAATCACAAGTTCAAGTCCAGACTAGGAAACTTAGCGACTTTGCTGCAACAATTCAAAAAATAAAATAAGAATGAATTTCTGTTTCAAGGCCTTGGGCCCAATCCTCAGTACTACAAAGAAAGACAAGAGAGAGAGAGAAAGAGAGAGAGAGAGAGAAAGAGAGAGGGAGAGAAATATTTTAGCTGCCTCTAGCAGCCATGTGAGATGGATGAATGGCAGTAAAGAGAAATTTACAACATGAACCTAAGAAGTAAAAGAGTCCCCTCCTCCCCTTGGGAGGCAGGCCCCAAATGGCCCGTGGCTGTCCTATGAAGTCTCATTTCCTAAAATTTCCAAACTTCTTGCATGCAAACTATGGCCTCTACAAGTCTTTATACATCACTTATAAAAGAGTGCAGAGTAGAATTCAACAAATATGTAGTTTGATTAGTAAAGGAAAGGAATTACATGGTATTTCCCTTTCCAAATACTTCAGATCTCTCATCACGTTAGTTTTCTCTTCTCTTTGCTGTTAAGTTCTCCTTAATCCTTCCCCACAGGCAGCACTTAGGTTATCTGTTGCCTTCTTTCTAGCAGTTATGCCTATCTATCTCTCTTTCTCTTTTCCTGTTCAAGGCAACTTAGTTAGGTTTCCTGTAAACGTGCTTTCCCAAAATACAACCTTTCAATTACTATAACTTAGAAAGAAATGAAGAATCATAATTTTTAAATAAATGCATATGTTATGCATGTCTTGTACAGACACTGTTTCAGTAGCTGATCACTGTTACCCACACTGAAATATTGATTTATTATAGTTTATTTTATTTCCATATTATTTAGTATTTAAGATGATTTCTTTTTATTCACTACAATAACTTAAATTGAATTATACATATTTCATATGAAGATTTCTCTGTTTGATTTCTTTTATCTTTATTATTAGAAATGTCTATGCTGGATCAAAACTATGAATCCTTTTAGTGAAAAGATTCCATAAATATTGTATCTATTTTAAGGTTTCAGTAACAATGCACATGTGTCCATTGTACAAAACCTAATTATATAAAGGTATTATGATATTTCAAAACAGTGTTAAGCAATACATTACAATATTTTATTATAATTTGTACAGGTATTTTTAGCAAGTCATCCTGGATAAATGTTTACTAATAATATTTTTTGAGTTTTATAATTGTGTATAAAATCATGAGTGATTGGGTCACGTTGTGATAATGCACTAATCACAGAAAAAGTAGTCACTTAGTGCTTAAACATTTATTTTTCAATTATGTAAAACCATTTGAGATCCAACTGATCTCTTGGGCATTTCTTCCCGAGAAGGAGCACAAGACAGGCTGTCTCTAGCTCAGGACTCTGTCATCTGAATGGATGGCCTTCAGGGTTGCTGTGTCAGGGGAAGAGACAATCCAGTGACAGCTTTTCATTGCCTATCTTGGAAGGAACATCCTTCTCTTCATCCCAGTCCTTTGGTCAGAGCCTGTTATCAGGCTCTGCATAGAGAAGAGAGGAGCCAAGCACTCCTGAGCTGCAGCAATCCTGATCACATACGGTCTTCACGTTCACAAATAGACACTTAAAATGTGAAAGCTCTTCGCATGGCATTAGTCTCCAGATCTCCTCTGCCATGAGATTTTCTTTTCCAAGTTTGATGTTCACCTTTTCATTTGTATTCCACTCTGAATTTGGAAAGTGAGTTTTCTGTCACAAGTGCCTAAAACACTTGAGAAGAATCAAGAAGTGTCATTATATTATTTGTTGAAAAAAAATAAAAGGAAAGAGAAAGGCACGCCAATCTTCAAGTGATTGTTTCTCTGAAGAACTCTATATCATTTAAGCTCTGAAGCAGGGTGGAGGATAATTAATAAAGAGCTGCTAACTTAGGGATCATGCAGGAAAGGGAAAAAGTACATAAAATGAATGCTATTAGTTCAACTTGCTTACTTGGAAGCAGGCTATTTGACTTGAAATGGAACAGTATGGTTGTTTATTTATTCTGGTGTTTCTAGAGCTTGACTTGCTTTCATTATGGTGAAATTTTCCACAGAAGATCATTTGGAGTCTGCTAAAAGGGAAGAAGAGCACCCACACAAGTGAATTAAAATGTAAGCTAAATTCAGCTTTGTTCAAATGTGCATCCACCTAGTGTCTCTCTCTTGCTCTCTAATCTCAATCCTGCCCACACTCGCAGAAAGAAATGAGGAAATATGAATGCAGGCCTGCCTCAAACTAAGGTGAAGCTATGAGATCTTTGCCTACTTCCTTGACATCTCTACTGACTACTGAGGAAGGATGTAGTTTAACACGATCGTGTTAAATGCCATGGCCATGTGATCAGTCCCATACAAAGCAAGGAATTCCATATGACATTTATTATTTCTTTATTCTACAGACAAGGTTTGCTATGCCACTTCCTCTTGCTTTTCCTTCATTCTTCCTTTTCTAATTTCTAGCAGTAAACACTTAACAAGTCATCTTCCTGTAAGATTCACTATTCAGGTCAAAAATTTCATTCCAGTTTTAAATGAAAATGGTATTTTCAACTTAGCCGAAAAGATTTTTATTCTGACGTAGAATTTTCAAAATTAATTTGAATTTGGATTGAACTCTTTGCTTCTGAAATTGCTTCCCTGTACTTTATGTAATCTTTCTGTTCATTTCCATTTCCTTCACAATTTTATTTGTTACTAAGTTAGAGTATCCAGGATAAAACATTTCTACCCTTCCTCCAAAGGTAGCTCATCACTGACTCACTTTTGCTAAGGAATGATTGTTAAATAGGAAAAAAAGAAATAAAATGGCAACAGATAATGACTCATACCAGTTAGTACAAACTTACCTAGCAAAGCAAGCTGATGAAAATCAGAGCAGTTATCTACTAGTAGGAGATAAAAGTATGAAAATAGCACTTCCTTAATAAAAGAGAATTTATTAAATACCCAAGCGTTACAGAATCTGTTCTCTGAAACATGCTATGTGCTTTCACAACATTAAAAGAAAAATGATTGATAGCATTGTATCTAATAAAATTCGAAGCTAAATTTCAAAAACAAACAGGAGTGGAGGGGAAACAACCTTAGATTTGTTCATTAACTTTGTGAAAATGGGTACTCTTTCCCTGTAAAGTGAATGCTGGGTAACTATGGGTAAATACAAGTGGTTTTGTTATAAATTGTTCTTTTCCTAAGAGGTCAGTAACTGTTGAGGAATTTAACAGATCAGATGATTCTCACAATTATGAATACAGCCATGTTCACTAGAGTATTTAATGGGGAATAAATCAGTAGATGTAAGTACAACCTTTATCTAAAAGTGGGAAACACTATTCTGAAAAAGATAGTTTATAAACTTCCTTGAATGAAAAGCATTTTATATAGACAGAGCTTAGGAAGTTCATTAAGAATCTAGGATCCTAGAAGGAAGAGTAAGAATACTGAAATTTGTAAAATTGCCAAAGTCCTAATTGTTTTTAGCTCTTTGGTGGCAGCGGGAAAAGAGTTTTGTTCACAAACATATGGCCAAAGTTGATAAGATCTAATTATATGTTTGCAGCTGTTTCAAATCTGTAAATATCTAAAGTTGGTCAACATTATCGAAGCATGACAAAGGCAGTATAAATAAAGGAAATTAGCTAAAAACTGAAACAACAACAACAATCCCTTTTGAAGGGAGGAAATTAGAGGCTAAAGTTTTCTAAGTGTGATTTAAACAGGATAAAGATCAGAACAACAATGCTCTACATACATAAGGAGTTTGCACCTCATTAAAGGAGCTCTGGAGCCAATTTGTGTGTATCGGAGACCTCTAATGAAAATTCTCACCAGCATGGATGTAGTTTAAATGGATGCAATTCTGGGGTATTATTAAAGGACTACTCTGGTCATTTGGACAACTTTTAAATACAGTTAAAGGCTTGTAACAGACTCTCATTCAGTGGTTTCGAATAGAATGTAAAATAAAGATTTAGTAGCTGTCCAGTGAAAGATCATGTTCAACTTTAATGAAAAGTGGCTAAATATGCAAGAATGATGATTTCCATTCACTGGATTATCCATTTTCAAAAACAAAAACAAAAACAACATAATCAAAACAAGAACAGTTCATAAAATTATTAAAAGAAGCAACTTGTGTGTTTAATGGCAGGAGTATGAATTGGAAAGGTAGAGAGAATGATGGATGTTATGATTAAAACATGAAAATAAATTTAAATAGGAAGGTTATGTAATCTCTTTAATGATGAGAGAAAATATTTGAGGGAATAGACAAATTTACATTTTAACTATTCCTCTTCTCTTAGTATCTCTGACCAAAAGCAGTTTCCCTGTCTACAACAGAATACTCAATATATTTGCTAAATAACAGTAGCACTCCTATTGGATCACAACAATCACTGTTAAAATGTAATGTCTGTTCCTCATTTTATGTATAGTTATATGCATGTGTGTGTGTCAAACATGTGTACCTTGTCTTTTAAGTAACAGGGCACAGGGTACAACAACTTGTTATTTACCTGAAAAGGAAAAGAAGGACTGTCCTGGTATGATTCAGACACTTAGGCAGCTGAGGTCATTCCCTAAGTATTTATAGGTTTAGCTTCCATGCCCGGACACCATGTGTTTTACCTGGATCATTTACTGCTTCATGCTAAGCAGAACCAATTATCATGCCATTATGAGTACGATTGGCTAGTATGTGACATTCTACAGATATCAAGTGTCCAAGATCATGAAGGATAATACCACAAAGAACAAAACCATTATAAAAATTGAGGAAAACATATTCATCATATTGGCATCTGCTTACCAAGCATTTGTCTGTTCTAGTGAACCTAATACTCAAGTAACTAAGATCAAAACTTCCACTGGTTTATATTTGTGACTGTTCATCATGATCTTATGCAAGCTTTTTGGTTTCTGAAATGGTTACACTAGTGTATTGATTCAGAATATAATAGAGAACACCAACACTTACTTTAGACCTTCGGAATAATGCTAATATTGATTCCAATTTACTCTTTGCCAGAACAGGCAAAACAGTTTCAAGGACTTTTATTTGATATTTCATATCACAATGACTTCTACGCTACAAGTTAAAGATTCAACCGGCACCTCAGTTTATCCTTACTAAAAATGTACTTAAGGACATAGGAAGCAATCATAGAATGAGCCTGTTGACTCATTACATCTACTGAAACATTGATGGACCAAGGTAGAATTGCTTTTGGTCATCTCTGTTAGCCTTTACCCTAAGGGGATTTGGATGCAATTTTGAAATGTAATTACTAAGGTTAGCGCAAATGTTACAACCAGTAAACACTTTGAGATGTCTAAAATCTTTCCTTATTGGAATCAGTCAGTGGGTTCAATGTCTTTACACTTACTTACATCTTAAAACATTACATTGACATGTTATTTACCGGTTCTTCAGTTTGTCTGGCTATGTAAGTCACCGTTATCCAGCTATCTTAACCTAAAATACTATCATGTATTAGTTGTTGGCATATATACCTTTAGTCAAGGTAATAGTTCCCAATTCTTATTGTGTTGATTACATCACTTTGCATCTATTAGATTCACCACTCCTTTAGTAGCAAAGAGGTCAGATTCCTAGCATCTCCTATCCATAAAGTACTTCCTAAGCACCCAGGGATCCCTTATTAGTGCCTGCTATGGTGCCTCAGCAAAGGGAATGCTCTTTGGTCTCTTCCAGACGACTTGATTTGGTGGGGATCTTCTCCTCTCACGTAGTAAATATATTTTAACACATTAACCTTGGTGAGTTTTCTGACACTTGTTTCTACCAAAGCTATAGTTCTTTCTCCATGTCATTTTCTTTTTTTAATAATTAATTAAATTTATTGGTATAGTTTAGATATACATAATGATCACATTTATTATATGGCATTGGTACCTGTACATGATATATCTAGATTCCTCTTTTGTTCCCATTCCCCTACCCTCCCTACCACCCCTCTTCCCTTCCTTTTTCACAAAAGATTTGTTTCATTTTTTTCCTTCTTTCCTCATGTTTTCCTTTTTCCTTACATTCCTCCCCCCTCCCCTATCCCTATGATGCTCTACATAGACAACCTCAAAAATTTGACCAAGTGACTTCTCTTTTTTAATAACCAAATTCAGTCCTATAGCTGGATACAAAGTCAACCCTCAAAAATCAATAGCATTCCTGTACAAAACAAACCTTTCACAGTAGCATAAAAAATGAAATACTTAGAAATCTGACAAAGGAAGTAAAAGATCTTTACATTGAAAACTACAGTACTCTGAAAAAGGACATTTAAGAGGATATCAGAAAATGGAAAGATATACCTTGCTCCTGGGTAGGAAGAACTAACATAATAAAAATGGCCATATTCTCAAAATTGTTATACAGATTTAATGCAATCCTAATCAAAATACCAATAGCATACCTCACAGAACTAGAGAAAAATGTTCCTAAAATTCATTTAAAACCAGAAGAGACCTAGAATAGCAAAAACAATTCTGGGCAACAAAGGCAAGGGAGGGGGCTCTAATCTTTATAATTTCCTCCCTATTAAGAGCTTTGGGCTTGACTTGTTCTTCTTTTTCTAGGAATTTGGGGTTCAAGATTAGGTTGTTTATTTGAGCTTGCTCTCCTTTCCTGATGTGAGAGTTCAGTACTATAAATTTCCCTCATAGGACTGCTTTCATTGCATGCTGTAAGCTCTGGTATTTTGTATCGGCATTATCATTTAATTGTAGTAACTGTCTAATTTCCTCTTTAATTTCATCTGTGACCCATTGGTCATTCAAGAGGGTGTTATATAATTTCCATGTGTTTATGAACTTTTGTGGTTTCTTTTGCTATTGATTTTCAATTTCATTGCACTACAGTCTGATAATATGCATGGAATAATTTCAAATCCTTTGCATTTCCTTAAGTATGTTCTATGAGCAAGTATGTGGTCTCTTCTGGAGAACCTCCTATGCACAGCTGAGAAGAATGTGTATCCTGATGTTGTGGGGTGGAGCATTCTGTACTCATCTACTAAGTCCATTTTTTCACAGGTTTGGTTCAGTTCTGTTATTTCTTTGTTGATTTTTGGGGTACTTTATATGTTTATTTGTGACAGTGGGATATTGAGGTCCCTCATTATAATTGTGCTTGTGTTTATTAGATTTTTTTCATGTCTGTTATTATTTGTTTTATAAAGTTGGGTGCACAGATATTTGGTGCATATATATTTATGATCATTATCTCTTCTTCTTGGAATTTTCCCTTAACAAGTATGTAGTAACCTTCTTTCTCTTTTTTGATCAATCTTGGCTTGAAGCTCACTTTGTCTGCAAATAGGATAGCTACTCCTGCTTTTTTCCAGTTCCTTTCACATAAAGTATACTTTTCCATCCTTTGACTTTCAGTCTATGAATTTCTTTTTGAGTTAAATGTGTTTCTTGTATGCAGTAAAATGTTGTTTCCTAATCATTCTGCCAGTCTGTTTCTTTTGATTGGTGAATTGAGACCATTTACATTGATGGTTATTATTGAAATGTATTGGCATATCCTTGTCAAATTATTTTCCTTTGGTTGGCTCCCTGTGTTTTTCCTCTATTTAATTGGTTACCTTGCCTGGCAATTTCTTTCTATTGGTATTCTTGGAATTGTGATCTTTATTATCTCTTTTTAAAAATATCTTTCAGAACATTTTGTAGAGCTGGTTTGGTGGTCATGTGCTTCTTCAGTTGTTCTTTGTCATGGAAGTATCTTACATCTCCATTGATTTTGTGCAGCATGGGGCGAAACCACTGACCTAAATCCCCGGCCTAACATCTCCATTGATTTTGAAAGGTAGTTTTGCAGGGTACATCAATCTAGATTGGAAGTTGTTTTCTTTCAGGACTTGAAACACTTCACTCCGAGTTCTCCTTGACTTAAGCATTTGCGTTGAGAAGTCTGTGATTCTGACCAGGTTTCTTTATAGGTGATTTCTTTCTTTTCTCTAACAGCTTTTAATATTCTGTTCTCATGCTGAATTTCTGGAATCTTGATTATTATATGCCTTGGTGTATGTATTTTGGTCATAGCTGATTGGAGTTCTATATCCCTCACTTATTTGTATATCAAATTGTTTTTCCATGCTTGGGGAGTTTTCTCCCATTACTTCTGTGAAAAGGTTTTTTTATGTCTGACTCTTGCTTTTTCACTGGATCCAATCAACCTTATATTTTTCTTTGCATTATCTTGAAGCTGTTGCATTGTTTTTCATGATCTTTTGCTATTTTTAAGAGATCTTGCTTTTTGTGATCACTAACCACAATCCTGTCTTCTAGGTCTAATATTCTGTCTTCATTTTCATTCATTCAGTTTTACAAACTTTCAATGGATATTTTAATTTCCTGGATATGGATTAGAATCTGTTTCATATATTTCATTTCATATGTTGGGCATTCATGGTTTCCATAATTTTCCTAAGCTCCTCTAATTTTTAAATCTGGGTCTATTCTAGATTTTCTGTGTGGGTCCTTTATTATGATCATCATCTCTTGTTTTACCCAAGAGATTATTTCTTCTTTGATTTTTTTCTGTAGCCTCATTTATCTGTTTATTTACTTTTGCTGCTATCATTTCAGAAAATTCCAGTGTGGCTTCTGATTTCCTCTATCTCATTGTCCCCTGGATTTGTGCTGAGTGGGCTGGAGGTCTAGGGTTGCATTTTGCTTCCACATCTTGCAATTTTCTATTTTTTAAATTTTAATTTGTTTTCTGTGTTGATCCTTGTAAATTTCTTAAGGTAGTTAGCTTTATCACTAGTATCGAGGCTTCTTTAGGAAATATCTATTTCTCAGAGATGTCTTCTAGTTATAACTGGTTCTTTGGTCTTTATGTCTGCCCCCAAGATCCTACCTTTCCAGTTTATTAAGGATGAAAAGTTGCTATCTATTTGGCTCACCTCCCAGTCCTTTAGTACTGGACTATGGTGATGATTATGACCCTAGACAATCACAGTGTTGTCATAGAAGGGCAAACAATTGATTACAACAGGTATGAAATAAGCTAAAGTAGTGCAATTAGTGATAACAATAGCATCAAGCACAGCCTAGAAACTGACAAACTGTGGTAACTGCCAATTTGGTACCTTTAACCATAGGAACAAAATCTATTGTGATATAATAACATCAACTATAAATCAGGAATTTATATGCAGTGAATTTCTCCTTGGTAGAATGATTTTACCCTGCGGGCAGGTATTTAAGAGGTATAAGGGGTAAAACAGGGATAAATGAAAGGAAATATGGTAGAAGCTAGGTTGATGGACAGAGGATGATGCCCCGAGCTTTGGGAAACTGGAGAAGAGGAGAGTAGAGAAAGAGTGAAGGAGAAAGCAAAATAATATCAAGGTGAACCAGAAAAAATATCAATGATTTTCTTCACATGAAAATATAAAAAAATCAAGTAAGACAGTTGAGGAAAGAGAAAAACAGGATGGTCAAAACAAAGCAAACAATAATGGTCAAAACCTAACAACACACCCCCACCGAAAAAAGAAAAAAAACAGAAAAAGGGAAATGAAATTAACTATTAAACAAAGAGAGAAAGAAGAAAAAAATTCCTCTGTTGCCCACAAGTCTATGGTAGTGTTCAGGTAAGAGGCTAAATCTGCGTTGGGTTAACTTCTCCTTGTCTGCAGTATGATTAGTGCTGAGTGTGGGCTGATCTTCCCCTCCACATGTAGGGGCTGGATGGCCCACCCATATCTCCTTACCCTGTTTGTCTCTGCATTGATCTCCAAGCTGCTGCAGTGCCCTCAGACAGAGACAGCCTGAAGTTGCTTCCAGGCCTATGTACAGTTATTTCCTGGCCCAAGCCTGCTTCTGCCACTGGTTGCAGCTGCCTCTGTGGTACGAGTCCTTCTTTTGGACTGGTGGTAGGGAAGACAGGGTCGTGTTGTTCTACATGGAATCCTCCACACTGTTACCAGTCCTTAACCTTGCTTTCACTACAGGTTCCAATTACCCTCTGTGTTTTTAGCTCATTTTTTTCTGAGTAGTCCCAATATGGCTTTCTATTCAGCCATTTTGAATCAATCTTTCCATCTCATTTTTATTTAACTCTCTAACATCCCAACCACAAAAAGACATTCTAGCAGCCAGTATTCTAGTATTACCTCCATCTATATTTGGCAATATGGTAAACTGAAACTTTCAAAAGAATCCTTCTATGTTACTAGTTTATCTTTATCCAGTCTTATGGTCAGGTCTCAATCCAACATCCTAAAAATCTACTCCCACTTGTGATATCCTGGTATCATGTCAGTACATGTTAGACAAATCCTGTGATTCTTTTGTTATATAATACATTTCTTCCTCTAGTAGAGATTGCACTTCCCTCCTCAGACTGTGATAAAGCCTACCTTTAATTATTGAAGGCAGTTAGTGAATGACAAAAAGGCCTTATGGAAGGCAAGCACAGCCTTACAAAGAACCTGCTGCTTGTCATGAAAGGAAGGGCTGCTCTTGGCTATAAAGGAGAGAGGGCTATTTGAGCTGTCTCTAAGAATTCAGGAGCAAGCTTGTGGAGTTTTGTGATTCTCCCTTTACTTCAACCAAATATCCTCATCCCTGGTGTCAGAATCTTATTCTTTTTCTGATGTGAATCTGATCTTAGCATGGAGTATTTGATGAGCCTGTGCTTTCATTCTCCTTGTTCATCTGCTACTCACAATTAAATCCTGGAGTTGATTTTTTTTTATTAAATTCTTTTATTGGTGCATTGTAGGTATACAACACAATTACATTTCTCATTGGGAATTGTACCTTTACATAATGCATCTTGGTTCTTATTTTT
>NW_004624801.1:601253-628306 GCF_000247695.1 Heterocephalus glaber
ATATACTTTTGGTTTAGAAGGTGATTTAAGGATTTGTATTTGACCCAAATAGCCTTTAAAAAAAATTCTGTCCTTCTTTGGTTTTCTCCTTTTTAAAATGAAAAGGAACATGCAAAAAGTAGCAGTTAATAACAACTTTATGTATATATAAAATAATCATTATTTTAACGATAGCAAAGAAATTTTTTAATTTGGGATTCCATGCATGAGTCCTTAAACAAAATATACTTTTGGTTTAGAAGGTGATTTAAGGATTTGTATTTGACCCAAATAGCCTTTAAAAAAAATTCTGTCCTTCTTTGGTTTTCTCCTTTTTATGAGAAAAAATTAAAGGAAAATAGAACTGATATGATGTAAATTGCAATCTATAAATCTGGTGATGGTGGCACCAAACATAAATTACACTCATGAATGAAGACAGTTGGAACAAAAGTTCAGAGTTGTTTTATTACACAAGAGTTCACGGTCAGTAGCTGTTTAAAGTTCCTCTGTTATGTAATGAAGGTGGGGTCAGAGAAAAGAAATAGGAAAGTCTTTAGAGTTTTCTTCTAATAAGCCAACTCTCCTAGACTCCTGCGCATTTATGATACCTGCAGAGCATTACTGCTAATAACACAAACAGCTCTGCAGTGGCTGAACAGAATCAGAAAGTAGCAGGCACAGGGGCTGGAGATTTAGCTCAGTGATTTCACTGCCTGCTGTGCAAGCGCAAGGACCAGAGTTCGATCCCCAGTACCAAAAAAAACACAAAACCCAGAAAGTAGCAGGCAGTGCTGGGCAAAAATAAGGGCTCTCTATGGACAGCTGAGCATATGTGTGGATCCAAGACACTAACATTTAGAATAACACAAGTTTTAAGAATCATTAAGATGCTAATTAGGGTGTTTTTCATGGGGGACTTTATGATGTCTTTTTCCATTTTAATTCTTTAGATGTGTATTTCCTGAAGGATTTGAAAACTAGTAATCCATTGCCCAAATCTGCAAGAATTCATATTTTGTTTAGCTCTCTCAGCTTAAAAAAAATAACAATAAATTTAAATGCCTTTAGATAATGCTGCAGGACTGACAACAGTACTTCATAATACTAATTTTATTGAAAGTTCCTAGCAATTATTTTTGAGTTCTACTTCTCTCATCTTTTTGAGTTTTGCTTCTCTCACCATTCCCTCTGTTCCCCGTGTCCCTGTTATCTGTCTACCTACTCTGATTCTTTTTTTCATGAGTGATCATTTTTCTTTCTTTGTATTTGTCCTGAAGTGCAGATAACATTTATACTTTGATCATCTGATTCTGTTTTCAAAATGTCTCAGAGAGTATAACATTTACTGAATTTTATTTTAATGATTTCATTTTTCCATGATGTAATGTTACTTACGTTCATAGACACCTTTGTTCTTACTTCATTTATGTCTTCTTTTTCAAAAGTGTCTGTAGTCATTATTTCACCTGGTCTCTGCAAGAATTCTAAATTCTTCAGCATGCCCTAATTCAGAAACTAGAATTACAGTGTTGATTAAATTGCCTCATGTCAGAAGAGTGAACATATTACAGCTCATGTGAATTAGCAGGTAGAGAATGAGACCAGAGTACCAAACTGAGAAGATTTCAGGTGTCCTCCTAAAGATAGGGCACTGTATATGCTATAAACTTGTATGGAACACTCTTAGGCACTGTTTACCCTATAGGAATTGAGATTTTCCTGTGTGTTTTCTTAACTCCCACCTCACTTACTTTTCTGAGTGTACTCATCCGCATATAGGTATGAATCTAATAACAAAGTGTTGTACCTTGCTTCTAGTGATCTAATCTGATTCCACCAATAGTGATGAATTTTAAAGGGTTTTTAAGTATGTGAATATATACAGACATGTGGATCTGTGTTTACTCACTTATTAAAAGAAAGTTCTAATTCAACATGCTAAGAACTGGTTTTATGGTCTCTATTAGTTTGCTAATGATACCATAACAATGTGTTTTTAACTGGGAGACAAAAAATACAGATTCACTGTCTCATAGGTCTGCAGGCTAGAATCTGAAATCAAGATGTTGGCAGGGTTGGCACCTTTTCCACTTAGCTGGGTGGTTATCTTTTCTCTATGTCTGTATTTTTGGTACCGGGGATTGAACTCAGGACCTGGCGCTTGTGAGGCAGGTGGAGGAACCACTGAGCTAAATCCCAGCCCTCTCTATGTCTTTTCAAATTGTCATCCCTCTGTGTCTGCCTCTGTGCACAAATTGTCCCCTTTTATAAGAACATTGGACATACTGGATTTGTGTCCATCCCAACAACCACATTTTAAATCGATTATCTCTCTGTAAAGAGGCATTCCAAACAAGGGCACATTGTAAAATCAAGTGATAGGACTTCAACATGTAAATTTGGCAGGAAACATAATTCAACTCATAGCCCAATACATGAAGGGACTCATTTCTTAGGTGCCCAATTGAGTAATTAGGTTTGCAGATTGACTTAGTATATTCCACACACTTGAATCATTTAAAATGAAGTTTTACATAAATTCATGGGTAGAATTATATTTGCCAAAATTCTCCATCTAGTAAAATGTCAATGGATACTTTTAAATTTAATTCTTGAGTTAACTAATTTTCTGAGTTGAATAACCATTGAAGACCCTTTATATATTCTTCTGCCTCTTTTAATAACATATCTTTAACGCTACTGAAAATGGTCAGCCAGATAAATTTGCTAAAATAGGACTCCTGGCTTCAGCTTCTTCATCTCTTTGAAGACTTTGGATGGGCTTACAGCTTCTTGCTCATTTAAGCAGGAATAATTAAACTAAAAGGATTTTTAGTCTTTGCTACAAATACTTTACTTTCAAAAACTTCTTATACAAATCCCATGGATGTGATAAGAGCCCCTCCTTCATCTTTTCCTTAAGTTTTTCAAGGAAAAGAAGCATGCAGTTGGAAAATACTTGGTAAAAATAATTATTCACATCAAGTCTCTCTATGATTCAGTCCATTCACATGAATTTTATTGTTTTCAGAGCCATGTGCCTCTAGCAATAAAAATAAGTCTAATTTGCTTTATATATTTTAACCCATCACATATTTGAAGATGCATTCTGTCTCCAATACTTCCCCTTTTTCTTTAAGCTTATGTTTTCCCATTATTTGCCATATGATAGCTTCAGGCTCAATTAATGTCTTTTAGAACTATTGTAGTATGCTTATAAGATGTGGGTTCCAGAAGTGCTGTACATTTAATTAGAAAATAAAAAATAACGACTTATAAGTGGGCTAACTCTCAATACTATATTTGTAAAATATGATAGAGTATATTGATTGAATAGATATTCTTGATGTGTGTAATTTAGAGAAGTGTTAGATGTTGCATAGAAGGATAAGCAGGAAGGAAGCCTTAATGCATGCTAAACTCAGTGCCCCTGACCTTGGACTTCTTGATGTGTGAGTAGGGACCCTGTCTGCTTATGGGCAGTATTAGCACCTTCTGTACTTAATCACCCAGATGAATAACCCAGAACCACAAACAGGGTAATTAGTGACAAAGCTAGTATCAAATTTCAAGCCCGCTGAATTGGAATCATCATGTAATTTGGAAGAGGATAAATTAGGTTTAATGCTGTGTAGTTTTAAAAATCTACTTTGCCTTTTATTTTAAAGGGCGTTATGACAAAACATGACATTTGATATCATGGACTTGGAACAAAATCATACATTTCTTCTAAAGCCACGAAATGCTATCTAAGTTTCTTTGATCAAGAAATACTATTTGAAAACAGTATTTTCTTTCCATTTTGATATTCAGCCTGAGGTCGTCCTATAGTATCAGTAATGAGGGTTGGAGTAGGGTTTGGAGATTCATGAAAATCTATTCTTGAATATTTATTGATGTGAACAGTATATACTTATATACAGACATTCGTGGATAAATGCATAGAAAGATACAATGGTAAAGATTTTGGTGGGAGTGTGATGTCAATAGCCATAATATAACAACCATCATATAAAAAATCATGTTTGTGAGCTTTTAAAAAATAAATTACATTTGCAGACAGATTTAGTGATTTCAAAATCATTTGAATATGCCAAAATAATTTTAGTAATTAAGAGTAAAAATTTATTAAATTAATATTTTAAAATAATGAAACCTCTCCATTTAGGAAATTTAAATTAATTTCACTATGAAAATCTGCTAGAATGAATAAAATGTAACAAAAAATGCAGACTATTAAGTTCATGGGCAAAATTTTTAAAATATGAATTTAAGGAGAAAGAAGTCCTGATGAATTATAGAATTTTAAAAAGCTAGTCTATGTATTATTTATATTATCAAGCTCATCAAATCACTTTGAATTTATAGTACATAAATAAAATTTTAAAAGTAGAGTTTAGGTGCTATTTAAAACGTTAACATGTACAATACTCCAAAAATATATTTTGTGTACACTTCAACTATTTTAAGTGTAAAATGATGAGTGACATGTCAAATTCAAAACATGAGAGAGGATTCATAGTCCTTTAAAATTATTTTAAACAATAACAGAATAATTTTATTTGAGGCCAGGGTCAGCTAAGACCTCTAACTACATGTAGTTTGTGGAACCTTTGTCCACGTTGAAACATTGTCTTGCTTCTCTGTCATGCCTTCAAAGCAACTGTAATCCATCAGCTGCCTTTTTGAACCTTGTGGGCAGATGCCCATGAATTCCGGAAGAGGCCTCCTTGGTATTTTATTGGCAATAATTCAAAGCTTATTAAAATCCAGATGGAGAGGAACCTGCAGCATATTTAGACCCATATGCCCAATGGGCACTGAGCTATTTAATTGCCTGCATTTCGGTTGTAATTTTTTTTCTTCATCCTACTTTGATTTTCTCCAAACTATTCATAAAATATTTTAGTTGATGCTTCCCTGTATCATCTTTAAAACTGTTCTAATCCTCTTTTCTAAACCAGTTAGGTTAAACTATTTGTTTGATATTTTACTATTTTTACACCGGTATTAAATGAGCATTGCACTATGAAGAGGCCATTGGGTGAGTCATTTGTGACTCTTTTTGCAGCTATTAAATTAAAAATGTCTGTTTTTTAATCCAATAATATTTTCCTAAACACATTAAGCTTATTACGTACACATGGCATGCCATCTCTGCACTTTGGATAATTTGTAAGGGAATTCTGTTATTTCAAATATTGTATCCATTAGCTAATACCTAGAACATACCTCATGTTAGTTAATAAAGCTGGGACTGCTTTTTGTGTTTTTAATAGCATGAACTTATTATAGTCATCTGTTGCCCACTTACTCAACCCAAATTTAAGTCCCACTTCCTCTCTTAAATCTTTATGATAAGCTCGGGATCTCCTGTCTACTCATTCCTGTTACATGTAAAAAGTCTTAACATTCATTTTACACTTAGCTTGCACTGTCTTGAGCTGTTATTGACGTTGCCCCAGCTTTGTCTTATCTCCTAAGCTTACAAGCTCCCGGAGACCCAAAAGCACAACCTTGTCTTCTATAACCCCCCAAAGCCAGCCCATTCACTGTCTCACCAACTCTCCACCAAAGTTCTCTTGAGAGTGTTTCCATGGCATGGTTTTCATTTCTGCAATAGGTCAGATGATGCTGTATCACAGTCATCCATTTGCTACTCTACAGCCCTCATCTAGTGGCATATTGTTAGAGAGTCCATGAGCACATATGCATGTCTGTATGCTCCTGAGTGTCTTTTTCATGATTGTACCACTATGACTTTTATACCCTCATAGATACAAATGTGGACCCTACCCATTTCTCAGACATTTACTCGAGTGAATGAATGAAGGAAGCAATTGAACTTTGGTAGATGTCCTGTCTCACTAGTCACAGATTAGAGAGCCCTTTGGGAGTAATGGTATAAATTTATTTAAACCACATCCCCCAAAGACTTATGTATTGAGGGTGCTTAATGGTGGAAGTGAGCTACTAGGCTAAATGGACTGTTAGGAAGAGGGGCCAAGAAGGGGGAAGGGTCAGTGAGGGTGTGGCTTTGAAAGGTATATACCGTCCCCAGCCACTTCTCATTCAGGCTCTTCCCCTGTGTTCTGCTTCCTGGCTGCCATGAGGTAAGCAGCTTTCCTCACATGTTCTCTTCCTTTACTGAGTTTCTGCCTTGTAGCTGGCCAGCCACGGGCTGCAACCTCTGAAATGATGAGCCAAATCATTCCTTTCTTCTTCTAAGTGACTTTTTTCAGGTATTTGTTAGAGCAATGTAAAGCTGACTGACACATTTGGATAGATCTCCTTAGCTGTCCTCTCTTTACTGTGAACATTTGGGAGTTTGGTAATCAAATGATTAGGTTGAAGTGCTTAGTATCATGATTTGACCATTATATATTGTATACATGTATTGAATTACCATATGTACAAATACTATGTTAATTTTTTTTAAAATGTGAAAACTATAGAAAGAAAATGATTCCTTTTGAGTTTAACTTTAATATTTTTATTCCATTCATTCCTAATTCTGACATGGTATGAATTGAGGCTCTGTCTTATGGTAAATTCAGAGCCCAAAGAGACCTGTAAAAATGTAGTAACAAGAACATTGACATTTAAAATACAGTAAAAGAGCTTACTGACTTAAATGTCAGACTAGCAAAACTACTGAAGGACAGAAAAGAAAACAAAAATGAAAAAGCATGTCCAGAACAGATATCTAGAATACACAAGTGGTAACAAAGTCCTTATGCTACAATTTTACATTTTCTAAAACTCAGAAAATTAAATGTAGGCAATTAGGTAAAAGAAAAGGGGGTGATGAGAATTGCTGGGGACATTTTGACCATAGTTAGAAAACATGATTAGCTGGCATCGAGTTGGTAGACAGATGAGTTTTATTTCTTCTAAAGATGATAGAATTTGAGAGCTGTATCAGATCTGTCCACACGGCCTTCACCTACAAGATCACAGCAGGCAGGTGAAGGGCGTTTGTCATCTGTGTGCCTGGGAACTGAGGTTATGTGCTGGTATATGTCTTGCTTTTCCCCTTAAACTATAAAGCAGGTAACCCTGGGTGACGAGTCATAGGTCATCTGTGTTCACCAATAACTAGATCCTTCCTCCCAGAACCCGAACTATGTCCTTCCCAGAACGTACAACACTGTGTCACAGACAGTGGTTCCATTTTCATATCCTTTTTAAGGAAAATGGTTTGGATATATTCATTTTGCATCCTCCTAGATAAGCACAGTGGCAGATGCGGAATACTCTTTACACTGTGGAACATACATTGATCCAGGAAAGTACACAAAACAGCCATGTTAATTAATCAGTTAATGATCAACATTCTTACCTTTTGAAATTTACAACGTATTTTCTAAAGAAACCACATCTTTGCTCTGTATGGTTTTCCATGGTCCTAATTTTGTTGAATATATTCCTCTCGTGAAGTTTAATGTGACGCTGGGAACTTTTCTGAATATTAGTGATTGCATTAGGTGTATAGGCGTGATAAGATTCTGGCTTGATGGATTCAATGAGACCACATCCTTGGTGGTATTATTACATATCACATTTCTAGGTGCCCTGTCTTTATTAGACTTCACAGAGTTGCATGAGGGTTTTGAAATCAATACCATCTTATAGAATCCTTTAAAGATTTGACCTTGGTCACAGCTTACAATATTGTGTTTCTAGTTTTTAGCAATTGGATATAGTGCTGTAGAGATCTTTTGGTGAACATGTACTCATATTTCTGTTGTTATATACCTGGGGATGAAATTGCTGGATCATATGGCTTCCTTATGTTTAGCTTTAGCAGATACTGCCTGGTTTTGAAGCTGGTTGTGCCAATTTACTTCCCCAAAGTTGTATCTGATTCCACCATTTGCTCTACATTCTGGTTGATATTTGGTAGTGATAGTTCTTAAAATTTTAGACAGTTTGGTAAGCATGCAGTGCTTAAATTAAAATCTCTCTGGAGATTTTAATTTGCATATTCCTTATGACTAAGCAAGTTAAACTCCTCTTCATCTGTGTATTTGCCTTTAAATATCTCCATTTGTAAATTGCTTGTTTTAGGCTCTCACCTATTTGTGTCCTGAATTTTTTCTGTTCCTTAATGATATTTTTTAGAAAAACAAATCACTTTTAAATTTTTTTCCAACCAAAGTGATGCCCACCTGTATTGCCTGGAGCTCAGGGGAAATTATGGAATAAAATCAAATGGCAGAAGAGGGAATATATGACATTCTCTTCATTTCAAATTTCATAAAGGTATATAAAAACCTAAATATTACATAATATCCATAACTGATAAATCTTTGTCTAAATAAAATTAAATTTAAAAATCATTTTATTGTGCCCATGACAGAAGGCTTTACTTCAGTGGGATGGTGATTTACTTCCAAATAATTGTTTAGCTGCTGCTACATGGAGTCTCCATAGGGAATGTGTTCCAGGTCTGAAAGTGCATGAGATGCTGACCTAATGTTCTCTGAGTTAATAGGAAATGAGTTTCCCAGCATTAACTACAACTTTATAAAATGTAGAAAACAAGCTAAGATAGAGGCCTTAAAGCAGATAGAGAAGTGATATTCCAAAGTGGTACTATTTCATTCAGACTCCTGAGGTCAACTATGATAGAAGACTTTAATTTGAGGCACCCAGGGAAACAAATCTTGGTTTCATGTTCTCCAGGATGCACCAAGATGAAGTTGATATAAAAACTGTCTTATTTTCATGAACTTAATTAAAAACCATAGGGAGAAACCCATGTTTCTGTTAATTGTGACACTACAGAAACAATATTTGTATGGGAAAGTGGTAATAAAAATTTGCCTATGTATACTGTTTCCTTGCTTTAGAGAGCAATTCTATAAAATAATATTGATGGAATTTAATAAGTGGCCGACACCAAGCTTCTTGTATCTGTTTACTAACAATCCTATAAGAAAGGCAGTGTCATATTTATGAATGTGAAAATTGAAGTACTGGTTGGGTAAGATACTCATCTGAGTGTTCAAAGCTGGCCGGTGCTTTTGCATACCACAGGTGACAAGTTTTATTGAGGCTTTCCACCTTCCCCCCTTTCCCTTTAAGCCATTTTTCTGGTACCCTGGTGCTATATTGAGTGTTTTCTCTCAGGGCACTTAGTTCTGTTTCCTCTCAAGAATAGACAGTTTCAGATCTCAGCCATAGTATTTGGAGCTCCACATTTTTCCATGTATACAGGAGCCCAGGAAAACAAACTTTGACGCAAACGCTTTCCCCATCTTCACAGCCAGCTCAGTGAGAGAAATCAACCTTCACAAATTCCGGAAAGCAGGCATCTGGGGACATTTCTCCAGCTTTCATCCCTGCACCCTGTCAAATCCCAATATTTCTGGCATGTGCATTATACAACACTGACAGTCTTCACTTCTTAAATATTCTGAACCTTGAAAGTATTTCTTCCTGCTATATCTTTTCTCCGTGGAGGTGGTTTATGATCTTTTATTCTTTTTGGTGCTGTGACTAATGTGTTAGATTCCTTCTCCTAAACTCATCCTCTCTCCTTTACGGAAAAGAAATAGTCAGGACATCTAACATAAACATTTCTTGCTATATATATTAATGAGAGAGAGAGAGAGAGATTGTGATCATTTAAAATGACTAACCCCAAATGTCAAGAAACAAGATGGTGGATAACTGGAAAGCTGAGGTTTTCTTGTTGTTTAATAGTAAAATGAAAAGCCACGAGTCAGCTGACAAAGACAGATGTATCATTCAACTCAGAATAGGGGACAACAGGTGAGTTAGGGTTGCTAGAAAAGTAGGAGGTGAATAAGACACCAAGTCCAAGTGAAGTCAGCTCTTCCCTTTGTCAGAAAAGAAGGGGCTGGAAGTGTCTCTGTGAAGTGCCACATCTATGTGGCTATATATGGGGGGGGGTAAGAGGTTTCCCACGTTACACCTTCTGCAGGTGGAGTGGGAGGTAAGATTATCCACTCAGAGTGGGGGTCCTGGGAGACAGTGCTGACCAATTCGAGAACCACAAAAACCAAACTTTAAATGCAATTTCAGTGTAAAGAAATGAGTTAACCACAAAATCAAAGTGAACTCTATACAAAAAATTACAAAACTGCAGGCTGCGTGCAGAGCGTGTGAAATGTTATATAACTTGTACCTGATGTTTGATCTTTAATTAACTTTATAATGCTCATTTTCAATGTGTTATCTATATGCTTTATCTTTCAATTCTGACTTACATTACTTTGATAGTAGATGCCTAGAGATCTATTAGGAGTTCATTTCTGAATGTCAAATTCGGTGGCAATAGAATTAATTACCTTAGAGAAAAGCAGCCATACCCAATGATGTAAGCCTGCGGTTGCAGGAATTTGTCTAAGTGAGCAAGGAAAGAGTTTTTGCTTTTGCTGAAATCCTTCTGTCCCTTTTTTCCTCCCTTAAAATCAATTTCATTTGAAGGAAACCTGCCCTTTGTAGCTGGGTACTGATTCATAACTTTGAATTTCATTGTTTTGTTCTCATCTGAAGTTCCCTATCTATTTCTGTTAAGTGGTGGCTATTATCTACCTCCTGCGAAAGCCTCAGCTAGGTTATTAAAATTAATTTTTATCAGGCAAACATAGAGAAGAAAGCAAGGAAGAGCAAGGGCTGCACTTTTCTGCTGCTTGCTCACGTCAGTGGACCCAGAGCTGGAGGGAAACAGCTTCTTTCTAGCATCAAAGTCAGTGTTTCTTTCTCTCCTCACAACAGACACTACAGGCTGAAATCTGTGCCACCACTCAGAGGTTGCTTCCTCAGAGCTTAGGGTGCTGCCCTTTCAAGGAGACATGGAAATGGGAAGAGAGCTGGAGGGGGCCTGGGAAGCAAAATTTTCTCATGTCCGTCAACAGGTGAAGCCTAAAAATTTCATTGGAAAAAGTCATGAAAGAAGGAACAGCTGCAGGCCTGTTTGGAGAAAGTCAGCAGAGCAGCTTCCATCTGGCATCTATTTCATCTGCAGAAGAATTTTCCTCCCTGTTTAAATAGAGCTTGAGCTGAAAGCTCACTTTATTTAGGAGATATTAAGTCCTGAGATACCAAAGACTTTACAAGCTGCCAACTTATCCTCCCCATTCCCTTCTTTGTATATCCGTATCACTTTGCGACACTCAGCTGAGAGGAACAGCTAGAGATTAAAATAGGCCTATCACAAGGTGAGGGTGTTCAGGCAACATGTGCTTTGTTGATTTCTATGAGAGCCATCAGCCAGAGATGAATGGGCTGAATGGGAAAGGCACAATTACCCTGGTGGTCAGCCCTTGTACAGAGTAGACATTCCATAAAATTTCAGAAATTTTTTCAGAAAAATACATTTCAGTGAATTTGTTTTCAGAAGTAAAAACAACTAAGCACTTATTTTGATGACTAGGAGGACAGAACCAAAGCATTTTGCAAAAGCGGATATTCTGGGGCCTCCAAGTAGTATTGTCCTTAATGTTCAAAGCCTAGAGCTGAATAGTGCATGACGACTGTAAGAAAAGGGACTGCATAAGAATAACCTGGGTTCAATATCTAACATATAGAAACCAGTTCAAAGCTTGATCCACTGGAGGTAAAATCACAAAGTCAAACAGCCAACCAGAGGGCAAAAATATAATTAGAGAATTTGGGCTTACCTGAAAAACTTACTACCTGATGATTTTCAGAATCTATGCGTGGCAACAAGCAAGCAAAAAAAAAAAAAAAAATCCTTCCCCTAAAATCACATCTGAAAAATGGGAGACATGTAGATATCTTTTTAGCAAAAGTGAACTTTTCATATGTTTATCTTCAATCCACTTAATTGTCTTTTGTTGTACTTTTGGTATCTGAGGTAGCACAATGACAAATTCCTCAGTGGATGTTTGGTTAGGAATAGATTAAATGTATTACTGCTGAAAATGTGAAGAGAGAAAGTGATATGGGGCAGTGACAGGCGCAAAAGAGTATGGTTCATCAGAGGTCCATTCCATGAAGATATTAGATGGGGATATGTTATCACTTGTCTAGAAGGTAGCTTCAAAATCAGTATTTCTTCTTGTAAAAAGAAACTTGATTTACCATCACATTAAACAGGATTCTCTACTTTGAGGCGATTAGAAAGACACTTTTCACTTTCACTCTCTAAATAAGCAATTTATACCTGTTTAAGGTCAAACTTCAAGTTACCTCAATTAAGATCATCAAACTAAACTACCAGACAGAATCAGTGGGAACAAAATAAATTTACTCCTCTGAACTGCTTCTAAATGTAAAGGCTGTCTTTCTTGCTTGACCAGGATGGTATCACTGGGTCAATGAGAGGAAAAGGAAGAAAGGTGAACAAGTAATGATTTCGAATTCTTCTTTTATTCAATGCTTTACAGTCTATACTAGGTTTACTGGATGATGGTAAATGTCAGATAGATATTTATTTTTTAGAATTCCTATTGGGAAGAACATGATAGCTATATTTTCCTAGAAATGTGTTTTGATAAGTTTTCCAGGGTTTTGACTATGACTGCTACTGCATATTAAAGTTTAAAATATGTAGTTGAGAAATATTCAAAAGAGAATGCTGACGCTGCTTTTTCCTAAAAATCCACTCGATTTGGTGGTGGAAAACCATGTTTCTTAAAGTTTAGAGTGGATTACAAGAGTGTGAGTTCTTCTATGTAATGAAGAACCTGTTCTTACTAGAAAAGAGAAAAGTCAGACATTCTGGATAGTAGGTACCATAAAGAAATTATTAAGGAGGCTCCAGGAGGAGTATAGATAACTGAGAAAGTTTAAACTGTTTCTTTAAGGGATGCATGGGACACGCTTCTCCACTGCTCATAATGTATATAATGAAGGATTCAAAAGAAAAAAAAACTAAATAGTTCTTAGTATTCTGCCTGGGTTGGCCTGGGAGAATCCAGGTACACTAGTAGAAAGTTAAGGAACCCAGTGACATCAATGACAAAATCTTTACTGTGTCAGTCACTCTAAGTGCTGTACATTTTCTAACGTTGTCATTAAGACCTAAGATGTAGAAAGGTTAAAACTGCACCCTTCTTTCTAATTTTACTACAAAGCCCAAGGACTACTTTCCACAGCTAAAGTATCTCTTTTCACTTTCAACTTGAATGAAGAGAGATCGATCTCCCTTTCCTCCCTTTTCTCTCCATTCCTCTTTTTTCCTCTCCTCCTCTTTCTCTGTTGATGTCCCTCTGTCCCCCTGCTCCAATAATTTCGGAGGACCGTGTTCTGCAAGAACTGCTGAGAGATACTTTGAATTCATAACTTCTCATATAATATTTTGATTTTCTTTTTTTGAAGATGTGTTTACATTCACATCATGAAATTGGATCAGCACACCTTCATTTTATTAGGTTAACTGCTATTTTCAGTAAGGCACAGTTTTCTAAGGCCCAGTAAATGAAAGTCATTGTAAAGGAATTATGGCAAGTTGTATAGATGAATTTTTTCTTTAAAAATTAAACTTACCACTCATCTTTTCAAAATAGCATATTACTAAGAGTTTTGAAGCCCCGAAGTATCCTCTGAAAGGTATCTGCTATCCTAAATTTTGTGTTCCTTCTCTTATTTTTCTTGTAGCTTGAAAGTAAATGTAGCCAATAAGTAGGTGTTTTGGAGTTTTTGAACTTATGTAACATTTAAAATATTTTAACATTTTAAATATTTTCTCCTATAGCTTTGTTTTTGTTCTTCTTTTTTTCCATCAAAATGGAATCTTTTAAGGTTCAGCATTCATATTTTTCACCACTGAACAGCAAAACATTGCTATGAATATAACTCAGTTAATTAGTTCGTTTGCTGTCAGAGGACCTGAGGCTTTTCTCCAAGTTGCTTTGCTTTTGTTATTACAAAATGGTTTTTTTGCTTAAATCCCTGAGTTCCTCAGTCTGTTTTCTCTCTATTTGCCATGTCATGTCCTCTGCCATCTCAGTTTAATGAGATTAGTTCTATCCTAGGCTGCATTTTAAAATCACCTGAGGGACGTATTGCAATGTGGCTCTCATATTGTAGTCGAAACCAAATGTATCAGATACTCTGGAGGAGGGGCTCAGTTATTAGCATTATGTAAGATTCTCCAGGTACTGCCAGGGTAGAGAAATGTTTTATTACACTGTTTTACTTCTACCTCATTTAAAAGAAAAAAATTGCTCTCTTGGTTCAAGCTGAATTTAATATAATTTCCCAGAACATGTCGCCCAAAATCAGAAGCTAAAACACACCATTGCCAAGCTGGAAATCTATCCTCATTATTTGCTTTTTTTGGAGCTCAATATGTTGCATCCCCATCGATTTGATCATATTAAATGTCCATGGTGGTGATGTCATTGCCTAACAGATTTCTAAGCCATAGCTTCTTAAAGAAACATGATTTATTCATGGATTCTTTGAGTAACTTAGCAAAACAGAGCTCTTGTTTACTCAGGGCCTAAAAGACTAAACCTCAAATTAACCCCCATACTTTAACAATTGGGATCAGAAGGAATAAATCATAGAATTTTGCTTTGAAGTTAATATTTATTAAATCTAGAATCTCATGATCAGCCCTGAGCATGCAAACTACAGACATGCTATTGGTTTTGGGGAAATATGTATTTTTGGCCATTAGCCATTTTTCAAAGCAGAATTCTGAGTGGAAGATAAGTGAATAATGAAAAAGTGAATAGAATAAGTGAATAGAGGGCTTGATGAGCCAGGCTCTAAACAAAACCAAGAATGAGTTGATTTAATGTGTTGAGAAGTAGCTCCTTACCCAATTATGTAAAATGTAACCCAATATCTAGGAAAAAAGTATTCATCATGATCTATGGGTTGGATCTATGGATCTATGGATTGCATCGTGACCTATGGATAAACTCATTATCCCACTGGGACAGAATTACATGATGAGCTATTATTCATTCCTTATAGAACCCAGTAAGAGCAACAGTGATAATTCAGGGCTGTGAAGGACCGACATCTCCAAAAACAATGCAGGTAAAGTAATTCTACTAACTACATTCCTAGTTCTTTGTGGGTATGTGTGAGGGGTTCATCTGTGCTTTGACAACCATGTCAAGTATGTTTCCCAATGGGTGTTGGTTCAGTAACCAATATTAGGAATGATCCTCATTTCAGTTATCTAGTTCACATTTTTACTGAATACAACCCATTTATTTACAATAAATCCCTGACTTATGAACATTCAAGTTGTGAACTTTCACAGATATGAATGGACCCCACATTACGAATGTCCATAGAGGTGAACAAATCACAGAAGTAGCTCATGTGTCTGCCGGACACTGTCCCAGTTGTGCTGCTGTGTGCTTACTGCACAACGCAATAGTGTACAGTAGTACAGAGCTCAGTCAGAGCTCAGGATGTCCAGAAGCACGAGGAAGAGCAGTGGTGATGTAGAGAGGACTGCTAGGAAGTGCAAAGCAATAACCATGGAAACAAAAGTGAAAATGATTGAGAAATTGGACTGAGGCAGAAAGATGGTAGATGTCACTCATTCCGGATAACATGAATCGTTCAACCATTGGCACAGTTTTAAAAAAGGACAAGATCATGGAACATGCGAAGCTTTTAATGCTTTACATTGTATCTTTGAGTCAAAGGTATATAAGACACTTTGGTGGATGAACGAATCCAATTTACGAACATTCCCCCAGAACAGAATTCTAAGTCAAGCACTTACTGTAAATCAATTTTTGTGCCTTCTTATTTTTACTAATAACAATTTTGAGAAAAAGAACTTGTGGATAAATATAACTAATACCTAATATCTAGGTTTTAATATCGAGCCTATGAGCTAATTCGGGTAACAGTTTATATATTTAGAAGTTTGAGTAAAACAGTCTGATTTTTCTCCTTGTGCAAGAGACAGTATTTTTGTTCTTCAAATTTTCTCAGCTATGGAAGCTTCTAGAAGCTTCATAGAGGATGTTTTTAAATTATTTTATTTCCCACAAACAGAATGGCATGTGATTGCTTCCTTTCTCTGCAGTGCTATTCATGTCACTAGAAATTTAAATAACCCTAGATTAAAGCCATGCTTTATGGGCATAGTTAAACCTATTCTTGGATAGACAAGTTTTGAACCCTTTCCAAAATATCAGGGCCTGCAGAATTGTATGCTGGTAGAGAAACAGAAAAATAAGAATAGCTCAGAACAAGTAAGGCTGAGGGCTTTGTGGTTGCTTGTTTTCCCATGATTAAAATTATATGACAGATTGATTATGAGTACTTTGCTAGTTTTATTGCCAGGTACTTCTGTTGTTCTTCTTACATATCTGAGTGCCCTGGAATTTTTGTTTTGCTTTTTGGTACTGGGGATCCAACTCGGGTCCTTCTGCTTTCAAGGCAGGTGGTGGAACCACTGAGCTAAAACCCTGGGCCTGCCCTGGAATTTTTAAGACAGATTCAGCAAGACAGTCTATGTGTTCTCTATGTGAAGGGTAATATCATGAAGAAATTTAGATGCATAATATTCATATATTTTAATTATGTGAACATGGTTTCCTAATGTTATCAGCTATAAAATCAGCTGAGATGTATTGATCCATACAGGAGGTCCAGGATTATAAGTATACACAAGAGGAAGTGATAGAAGAAAAAGAAAATCATTAAAATAAATAAATCAGGGAAAGAGGACACTTGCTATTAACTATTCCATTTTTCTTTCTTAGAACCTATAAGCAATTTCTTGGTGAAATTCTTGGTAAAGAAATACAAAGAAAACTATTCCGTGGAACAACTGTTAATTTATGAATTCTAAGCAAAACCTTATACAGATTTTCATCTACAGGCCTTTAGCTTTTAAATTTTTATCACTAGATCAGAAAATTTCCCTGTAAAATGAAAGCTGAACAGGAAATCATGCTTATATTCAGGGCTTTTCTATCTATTTGTCTGGAGTGCTATTTCTCTAGCAAAAAGTTATATGAACATAAAGTAACCCACATTAGGCAGAATCTTATGTCGGTTTCATAAGATTTTAGTTACCACACCCATGCCATATGATCTAGATTCTGGAGAAAAGGCAATTAGTAAGTAAAATGTATTATTAGAGTTTGCTTCAATTTTTTGCTTCATATTTTGAAATTAACTATCATTAAATTGTTTTTACTGATGTACTTTAGTGGCAGAAGACATAAAACAAATTGAAGCAGCTCAAATTACTATTTTATTGCCTGTGGCCACCTTAAGAGGACATAGCAATCAGTGCAAGGCTACAGAATCATTTCAAGTACATGCCAGTGATTTTGTTCTGTTTTTGACTTGAGGGGCTTACCCTTTGCTCCTGTTGGACATCTCTCAGCTGTAGTCCTTGTTTCCTAAAGAGGATTCCAGAGCAAGATTGTAGATGGAGGAACACACGCTTACATTCACACACACACACACACACACACACACACACACCCCTTAAATTAGATCTATCTTTTGTTCATTGATCAGAGCTCTAATCTATTTATATATGACAGCACCATCAGTATGTGTCATGCAACATTGCTCTGATTTAATAAACACACTCCGTTAAGAATAGAATCTAGCAGACTCTTTTAATTTGCTATGGTCAAAAGTTTCACACACCTTATGGAAACCTGGACTTATTCCTTAAAAATGAAATAAAATGGAAAACTAAGACTTATTCCAAAAAAATATATTATTGATCCTGGTACCAGTATACCTGGATTTTCCACTAGAGTTTTATTAATACCATGACGCAAAGAAAACCTATTTATTCTTTTGTCTTCCTCCATTCCACACTTCTTCCTTCTTTCCTTTGTCTTTTTCTTTTCTCTTTTTTTATGCTTTTACTAGTAGTCAATAGCAATAACAAACAAACCCATATATTATTATATTTCACGCCCTGTTCTTAGGCTATATTTTAGCTTATGTAAGGCTCATAGTAACATTATGGAATAGGTATTATTATTATTGTTATTTAAATTATTCAAATTTGGTAAGTGAATTCGAGAAAGACTAAGTATTATGTTTAGTATTAAAGTGATAGCTAGTATCAGAGCAAGGGTTGAACTTCAGCAATCTGAGTTTGTCCATAGCCCATAATGCTGATCCCTGCATTTTTATATTATTTAAACTATGTTTAAAAATGACTATATATTTCTACTAATTAAAACAAATTTTGGGAGAAAAATTGTGCTTTTAATGCTGATGTATATGTTTTAAAATGTGTTTATTTATGTATGTCTGTCATTTTCATAAATATGAAACCTTTTTAACTATAATTTTTAAAATACACAGTAACTGCTTAAAGTGTTGTTTGTAGACATATTTAAATAAGAATAACTTTAGCACTACATTTACTTTGGCATGGATGGGAGAAATGTTAACATAAACTTTATAAGATAAGAATGCTTTGCTAAGGCGTCAAGCATCTTTATCCTAAAGGCTTTTGAAAAATATCCCCTCTATGTATGCACAAAGGCAAATTTTAACATAGCCTTCCAAATTGTCATTAATTTCTTAGTTAGAAAAATGAAACTAAATGAAGTGTAAGGATAGTTTTGCTGTTAATGTATTGAAGAGATCAAAATAGACACACTACTTGTAAAATTCAGTACTCTAGAGGCATCTGAAATAGCAAAAATATTGAACTTGAATGGTGAATTCTAAGTAGACATTTTATATATAAGTGGTTTACTGTGTTGCATTAGAATATCATTTGTCATATATGAAGTACAGTAGGATGCTATATGTATTTACAATGTACAGAGAAAGCTGTTAGAGGATTTTTGTCTTATCCATGCAACAGAATTATTATGTTCATTTGAAACAGCATTTTTATTCATCCAAAAATTTACAGTATCATATGGATTGAAAATTTATTTAGACTTTTTCTATGCTTTGGATTGTGTATCCTAGAATCATAAAACCACTTATTACCATGCAGGTATTTATCTTTGAAGTTCATATAATTACAGGAGATATTCAACTCATATACTTTTAGAGGGTTCCATGCTTATAATAGAAAATCACTATAATTCTCTCTAATTAGCAGACTGAAAAGGTCACTTGAAAAAATTTTCCAGGTAACTCAGGGTCCATTGTCAATCTTCTACCATGGTAATTTAATATCCCCTGAAATGTTATATGCCAAAATGATTAAGTATCATTACAAGGAGAAAATTTTATACAAAGACAAATAACAAAACAGATCGTGTTCACTCAATTACAATTAAAGTGAATGCATTTTCTTAGCACTCAGGGGTTTTGTTTATTATGCATAATGAAGCAGGTGCTGTGTGTTAGAAAACTTTGTCTCATTTTTACCTGAAGCATGCAAGTGAATTCACTATGCTGTCCATGTTCTTTGTTGGAGCTTCACTAATTTTGTAAAGCATTGCAGGGAATAAAAATAGGCCCATTATATAAAACAACAATACCAGCTTCTTTCAGCACAACCTTGAATTGCCTTCATGTATTCCAAATATACTCCCAGGGCATTATTTCCTCTTGAGTTTAATTAGATTCTATTCTGTGTATTTACAAACAGGAAGCAACAAGGCTGTGACCTCACAGTCCTCACTCGGAGACCTTCTCAATTAGCACGAGGAGCTGGTGTTATTTGAAAATGGACATTGGGGTCATTTTAAGTTCTCTAAGCAAAAAAGGCAAATGACAGTTTTTTTCTATCTTAAAAGTTACAAGCTTTATATATTGTTTTCATATTGTCACTTGAAAAATAGTCAGATTTAAGTAGTAACTCAATTTCATTAGTCTTGAAAAATAGGCAGACAATATGAGGAATCACAATTAAGGGAAGAAACCTGAAGATTAAACTTTTTAATAAATAATGGCAGAGTAGGGCCATGATGTAGCTCAGTGGCACCGCGCCTGCCTTTCAAGCGCAAAGTCCTGAGTTTGATCCCTGGTACGAAAAAGAAAAACTAACCAACACACAAAAATAATGGCAGAGTAGAGGCCCCATTACATCAGGGAAAATATGGACAAAGGGAAAATGTCATGAAAACATGCATATTTTCTAAGAAAAGCAGTGCCCACCTATACATTGATTACATCTTCATAGATGTTTTTAAAAAAATACTTACCTGTTTCAATATCACCAGGAGAAAACAGATGGAGAGTCCAAAATGATTCAAAATAAGAACAGGAAAAGATTTTCTTGTTGTTGGGGTGGAGACCATACTGTTTTTATTGCACCAAGTTCAATTCTCTATAACCCAAAATATTCTTGTTGTAGTAAATCTTATTTAACAAAGAAAAATTTTAATTTTCATTTCCTTTTGAATACTCTTCAGGTAAACACGTATCTAAGTGTTATTATGTAGAATTTTTTTTTTTTTTTTTTGGTACCGGGGATCCAACTCAGGTCCTTGCACTTGCGAGGCAGGCAGCAGAACCACTGAGCTAAATCACCGGCCCTGTAGAATATTTTTTTCTTTTGACATGGTTAATATTTAGATCTAAAATGTCCCTTCAAAATCTCTTGTGTTCAGAGATAAGGCCTTGTGGAAAGTAACTGGATTGTGGCAATGCTACATCATCAGTGGATTTATTTATTACTAAGTCCTCAGAAGAGATGAGTCACTAGGGCATGATGTAAAAGGGAGTGTTTCTATCCCAAGCTCTTCCTTTTGTCTATGCTTCTAGTTTAAGCAGCTTTCCTGTGCCATGCCCTTCTACCACACTATTTCTGGCTTGGACCCAACCAACCATGGAGTGAATCCTCTGAAACCATGAGCCAAAATAAACTGTTCTTGCAGGTGTTGAATGAGTACTTTGTCCCAGCAATGACAAAGTGACTAATGTAGGAATTAATAAAAAAGTCTTATGTAGGCATTGAAAAACATAAACAGTACTATTACCAACTATGAGATAATAAATTAAAATAGTTGTCTAGCCTTGCATAGTATGTATTATTTTATGTTCATAATTATATCCCTAATAAAGCACCATAAGCCTCAGAACAGGGCATTTCTGTTTTCTGTTCTACCCTAAGGGAAACAAATAATGATATACCCTTTCCAACCCTTGAATATTAACTCAGCACTGGTTATTTTGCCTCTTATTAAAATGGCCTCATTATGAATCTATGTTGGATTTGGTTCCTTTAAGCTCTGGTGAAGATTTAGAGTGGTTCAAAATATTGCTGAGAATTAGTAAACATATACACTTGTTAATTCAGCCTATTCCTTATCCAGTTGCGTTTATTGAAATTACATAATTCTTGGAAAGGTAAGGCCATGAATTTCTTGTTAGTGAATCAGTTTAGTACTCAAACACATTCTCTGTGTTTGTCAGCTTGCTCTGACTTTCAGTGGGTTAAGTTTCATATGACACACAAAAAGTAATATTGCATTAATTTTCAATTTATACTCTTTCTTTCTAAGTAAGTTTCCAATATGCCAGATGCCTGGGCCATGTCTACAAATTTTCTTTATATGTTACAAGTAATTTGGTACATAAAGATATTTAATAGGTTCTAAAGTAAAGATGTCAGGAGAAATAATTTCACAACATCTTCATGCATTTTCAACATTATCATTCTTCATAAAATAAATGATGAGTGTATGTCAGAACCTGCTAGATTATTCATGTGAATGTTTTTGTCTCACCATTGATCTATAACATGACTAATTTTATGTATAAATTTATGTATTTACTTATTTATTGTTCTTGAAATCAGATCTACGGGCTCAGGAATGCTAGACAAGTGTTCTAACAGTGAGCTGTATCCCCATCCCTAAGATAGTTATTATAATTACCCTTTTTTTTAAGTATGAGGAAGCTAAAGTCCAGAGGGAGTAATAATAATGTGCTCTTGATTACATACCTAGGAAATGGCAAAGCCACACTTGAATTCTTGAAACATAAATGCCAGTCTCATTTGTTGACAAGAAAAAAGGTACTGTCTGCTATTAATTTCTCTCAAATTTAATTGCTTCTCTATGTGTGCACTTAACTACACCTTAGCATACCAGGGAATTTAAAGCCTCATCTTTTCAAAAGCCTTAAAATTCAAGCAGTACAAAATCTGACAAGGTAGAAATGATTCCAATTGTAGATGGGCTTTTTAAAGGATTCAGGAATATTTGATGTCATATTGAAGAGGTCAGCATAGATAATTGCAAATCAAAGGAAGAAAAGTGGATGTTTTGGAAATGAAGTAATACTTAAGATAATTAGCCATAGAGGAAACAAATACTTAATACATTGGAAGGTCAGAAAGGAGTTTCAATGGGAGCTAGTGATTGTGCAGAATCTGGTGAAATTTGATGAAGGGTTAAGTATAATGAAGTGTTTTTCTCTGGAGTTATAGGGAAAAGGAGAGAAATACCAGCAACACAGTTATTAGTTTCAAAGAACTGGTCTTTCCTCAGAATTTTCCTGTATTTGAAAGATGGGCAAACAGACCCTTATTATTTAATCTGAGAGTTTAATCACTTAATCAGAGTTTCCAATAGAGTTGATGGACACTGGATAGAAAGGTAGCAAAGTGATCATTTCAGCTCTGCTCCAATAACCATTACAGTTTGGATTCTGTATATTTCAGATAGTTCATTTATTTAAACTCCTGGATGGCTGCGTTTTTTGAATTTAGAATCTATGAAGCAGAAAGTGCCATTTGAAATCTTAGTAAAAACAATGTTCACCTTACATAGGGTGAATTAAAGAATAAACCTGATCAAATGACATTTCAGGTTCCAGACAACAGACACATGTTAAATAATTTATAGATAATGTTTAAATTTACTTTGGATTATGTTTTAGAATATGGAGAGCACCATGTTCTAAGAAAGTGAGAGCAATTCCAAAAAGTTCTAGAGAAATTTTCATCTATTTTACTTTAGATTATTTTAAAGGTTCTTCTTAACTCAATTTGTGGAACTCACTATGTGAGTTACTTTTAACACTCACCTGGGAATTACATGTTGCAAAGTGTATAATTACATAATACTTTGAGTGTGGCATTTAGCCATTTTCCAATAGTTAGAGAAAGGTCCTCAATGAACAATAGGGGGTGAAGACAGAGTGGTTTAGGTGCTGTTCTTTCTTTGTGTCCATGGTGAATGCACAAAGGCAGTGTAGAGGAGTACAAAAGGTAACACAGGTTTCCACCCCCTGCATCACATACTTCTACACACCCAGAGATGAGCATTTTAACACTGTAAGTTTTATATAACCTAAGTGAGTGTTCCAAACTTTTAGAGTATGATTTTAACTGAGTCATCTAAGGCAGTGTGCAAATAACACTTTGAAAGTTGACATCAGCAATGAAAATCCAGAGAGGTTTCTTTATCCCTTGATTTTTCATGTGACCCTAAGATAACATTAGAGGCCATATTGAGAAAATACAGTAGGTAAATGTAAAGAGTCCTTATAGATGCCAAGGGGGTGGGGGAGTGACAAGGAAATAACTCATAAACTTGGGGAAACCAGTCATGTAGAATTATTTTGTGGATGTAAAAACTTCAAAGTCTGCCAATGAGGTGAGTTTTAGGCAATGTTTTAAAGAAGAAACAACAACAACAAAAAAAATGGGAAGAGGAAGGGAAATGTGGTAGCATGACTTGTGAAAGAATTTATGGGCATTTGATGTTGAGATAACATTTAGAAGGCCAAGCCTTACTAGCTGCTGCAGCCTTCCGCCTGGATAGGAAAAAAAAATCATTTCAATATATTCTGTTTTAATCCCTAGGGTTAACCCTCTGATTGATAGGAATTAGACAAAAATAAAAACAAAAATAAAATTTTCCCAGGCTCATTTCAAATAAATTGAAGGAGTTAGTTAAGAACAAATGTTATATAAAAAAAAGGAGAAAGCTTTATGCCTGATTTTTGGATTACCTTCCTTTGAAAATTCCTTTATAGCCTTGAATGTGACATGTAAATCATTTACAGCAGAGAATGCTTTGCAGAATGAACTACCTCTCCATTCTCATTCTTTACCTCTGAAAATAACGAACCAAGTGAACTATTCTTTCTCTTTTTCCTGGTCTGTTGTCACTTCCTGATTGTAGCTGCCCTGTAGTTTAAGTGAAAAGGGAATGTTTGAAAGTGGCCTTAAGAATCATAATCTGAAGCATGGTGGAGACATCTGGAAAGGAGATGTATGCCGATAAATTATAGTCATCAGGCAGTGAGTGGGCTGAACCTTGGCTGAGAAACCTAGGCTAGGGTTTGAAGGGCAGTTCTTCAATTTGCCAGCTGTGTGTTCCTTTAAGCAATTTAACTTCTGAGTTGCAGGTTGGATTGCACCTGAACTAGGTGAGAGTCCTGTAGGCTCTCAGAAGTCACTAACTAAAAGAAGCTTCAGTTTCCTCATCTGTAAAGTGGAGACAATAACAGCAGTCCTTCCCCAGCATTGTTACCTGTGTCAGCTGAAATTAGAATTTCTAAAGCTCATCGAATAGTAAGCTTTCAACGCTGTGAGCCCCTCATTATCAAAGGAAACACGGCACTTACTAGTCTGTTAGAATAGCAATCAATAAAAATTCTTGAAGAAAATAGATAAGACTATGGTAATTTTTTATAAAATGAGACTATGAAGGCTTTTCTTTAAATAAAGACGTGGGGAAAATATCTTTGCAGAAATAATGTAAGAGCTGATACCTGAAAGAGAGAGAGAGAGGGAGAGAGAGAGAGAGAGAGAGAGCGCACGCCTTGGGAAAGGACAGTCACCATTGACAGTAACCAAATCAAAGCAAAGAAAGCCAAGTAAAGATTATGATTATCAGATTTTCCAAATAAAAAAATAAAGATTAAGAAACCCTGGGAATATTTAATAACGTCAACTGTGAATATTCTTTAACACACCAGTCTCTAGAAGATTGCTTGAAGACGTAATAGAACAAATGGTCAAATATGTAGATATATTTTTATGACATTTAGTCAGCATTAATGTTTTTGTTTTTGCCTTTAACTTTTAAAGATGATTTGTATATTAATGCTGTTTACATTTAAAACATTGCAAACACTGTTAATGTTCATTGATGTAAAAGACTGGTTAAATAAATTATGATATATGCAATTCATCTATTAAAGGTATATCTATTCGATATGTCACTATAAATTTTTTGGGTAGGCGAGATTGTACAAATATATCATTTCGACGCATATACCATAAACTCACTGATTCGTGATTGTTTTCTCCTTGTTAACCATTTTGAATGATTATTAGAGAGAGGGTATTAATTTGTGTGTTTGACTTTAACTTGATTGTGCATTTCCCCTTAGCATTTGCTATCATAGATTGCCACCCATCTGTTCCAAGTCACTGTACAAAAATGTGTTTGATGCACTTCTTTTGGAGGCTATGAAACAGTACTCAGGATATCTGTTAATCTTTGAGATCAAGGAGAAAAATCATTTGCCAAAGAACCCTTATGCCATAGCATGAGAGCTATGCCATTACATTTTCCATGAGATTTACTGACATTACATCTGCACTTGAGTTTATGTCCGTGACCTTCTGTGAACATTTCTCTGATGATGTTCAAATCTCTTTGATTTAGCAAATACATACGAGTATACACCATGGGCCAGCCCAAGTGGTCAGGACAGAGGGAATCATAAAGATGTACGAAAAGTGTTCCCTGTTTCCTAAGGAGATACAATGGAATGAGATATTTGAGTATGACATCAGGAATAAAAAAACATTTTCAGAATGTCAGATTGGATTAAAAGTGTAATATTTTATTAATCAAGCAAATTTGTTTGCTGTTATCTACAATTGAATTGGAGTAATGAGGTCTGATAGAGAGATCTCCTGGCTCCAAAACCAGTAATGAATATATGAACTCACCTTAGGAACTTTTTAAGAGAAGTGAACAATTTTTTATTGGTCAATATGCAGTCTCTTAAATGATGAATTAAGCCATCTTAGTATTGACACGATCTACCATAATTTTCATACATTTTCCAAAGTTCTTTTTGCCCACCATACAGCATTTCAAGGAACTAACTCTTGTATACTTGAGTCATACATTTCCTTTAATTCTGTTTTTACAAATAAACTTTATCTCCAGGGATTGTAGATAGGGAGTTAAAGAACCTGAATAACTAGTTTACACAGGCAAAGTCTGTCCTTCATTCTAATGACCACACCTTGCATATCCTTGTGACAAGAGCCCTCCTCCTGCCAGTTCTTCCTGTCCCTTGTCCCATTGGACACTCCCTGACCTCCTGGCCATCCTCCTCCCTCACTCTCTGACCCCATGCACCCCACTATTCCTCTTATCTCATTTCTTTTAGCAACTCTTAGTTTTATTTCTTTCTCAATGTAAATGATTTCCTGAGGGTATATCATGTTGACTTTGACCAGACCAATAATTTGTTTTATTAATTTTCAAATTCTCCTCAACAAAAACTTTCGAGATCTGAATTTTCTTTTTTCAACCCAGAGCTTCTGAATATGTTTGGAAGAAAACACTCAAGGGAGCTGTCATAGTTTCCTCATCACTGGGACAAAATATCCAACACTTGCAATTTAAAGGAGAGAATTCTTTTGGCTCATGTTTTTAGTACATAGGCTCCATGGTAGGACAGTATGGTAGAAGAGTCAGACAAAGGAAAAATGTTCACCTCAAGGCCACCAGAAAGCAGACAGTCAAGGGAAGGGCCAAGAAAGAAGATTTAACCTTCCAAATCCAGCCCACTCCAACCAGCCGATTCTGAGCAGACCCCCTCCTCCTAAACACAAGTCAGCTATAGCGCCCCCACAATCCAATTACCTTCCAAACCCATAGGCTTCGGGGCCATTTTAGATCTAAACCATAACAGGAACACAGCAAAGATGTGCCATGGTGTTTGGTTATCTAGTTTCACACGGACTCAATATTGCTCAGCAGATCTATGTGTCTTGTTCACTTAGTTCTCCCTTCCCTTCACCCTTCAAGGTCATCCTATCCCTCAAATATTTTAAAATTGTTTTCTGTAACATTCATCTCATTCCAGTTACAAATGACTTTCTTTTTTTTTTGTATTAAATTCTTTCATTGGTACATTGTAGGTATACAACACAATTACATTTCTCATTGGGAATTGTACCTTTACATGATGCATCTTGGTTCTTATTTTTTCCCCAT
>NW_004624801.1:630816-648421 GCF_000247695.1 Heterocephalus glaber
AGAGCTCATTTCTACATTCACCTATGCTCCACAGATTCATATATTCCAGTCCCCAGGTATAGTGGGCACTTTGTCAAAGAATAAACTGTATTGTAAAAGTAAAACCACCAACTTTCCAAGGTTTTTTGTTTTTTTCCTGACATGACCCCTTAGCTGCACCTTTCAGGGCTATTCCAATATTCCTATAAGCATAGCCATCTTATCCATAAAGCAAAAGAACACTACTTAAGGCCATAATAATTAGGAGCTATGAAAATATTTTAATCTTTAGAGCTTTTTAATCACAGGACAAAATACAATAATAAATATGTACGATTAAACCCTGTCTCTGCTATATTCATGTTTGTAGTAACACAGTCATAAAATAAAATTATGTATATACACATGCACGTGTGTCTTTTTAATTCATTGGGGAAAATGTGCTTAGGTCTAAGATAGTCCTGTGGTCCTTTTCACCACACTGGCAGCCCCTGGGACACATTGTATATTAAAAGCAAATGAGTGAATGCTTATATGGTCAATATCACATCTCTTTAGACATAAAATGAGTTACTTTCACCAGAAAGGATGAAATGAAGGGTACAATTCTAATATACAGACATATTGAGCTCCACATAGAAGTGCTGGCCACGTAATTATGTGCAAAAAAGAGTTCAGCCTTTGTGCCAATACTTAGAACTGAAAAACTTTAATTGTGAATAAATCGTAGTGCATGGTAGGGCTCTTCAAGTAATAGCACCACATTGCAGCTTTGGACAAGTAAAATGTTTTGTGAGACAATAAATGTTAGGCTCAGTGTGAAGAACACCATGTTGTTCACAAAAATAGTCTCCATCCTTACTGTCATTCCATTCGCGAGCAATTGGTGCAAGTATTGAAGTGATCAAGATTGGGGATTTGTGGCCTTTTATTATTTATGGCTGCTTATTGCAGTAGACAGTGTATATCTGATTGCTCAAGATATTTTGCCTTTTGGCAACATATGTAGTCAGACCTGAGTCTTTCCTCCTCCATCAACTAGGGGATAGAACTGAACAAAGTAGAAGGTGTTAGTGAAAAATATTTAGGTGCTATAGGTTTCTGGTAAATGTCCTCATGTAATTCATTTATGCCTTCTGGATTAGCCTAGTAGCAATTCTGGATATGCTTCTTCATCTTATGAGGTATTGTTATGTCTGGACAATCCAATGACTTATTAGCCAGTTCACAATGAGCAATACCTTACTACAGTCATTCAATACTTCATGGTTAGATATTAATTTATTTTTTATTAGTAATGTTTGTAGTACATAATGATTACATTCATTGTGAGGAATTGATACATGTACTTCAAATATCTCAGTTCTTTTTTTACCCTTACCCTCCACCACCAATTTTTTCTTTTCTTTTCTTTTATTAGTACATATTTGCAGCACATGATGTTTATATTCACTTGAGGCATAAGTACGTGTATATAATACAGCTTATTTCTTTTTTAGTCCCCTTCCTACCCACCTCCTTCCCTCTATCTCTAAATCCCCTTTCACCGTTTTCATTCTTGTTATTATGATTCTTAGTTCATGTTTATGAAATATAATGTTTATATTTATTGAGATTATTAGGATCCTGTACATGGCATATCTTAATTCTACTTACTTTCCCTTCCCTTCCCCCTCTTCTCTTGCCCTAAGTTTCCTGGATCTCTTCCCATTTGCAAGTGATCTATTCTCTTGTTTCTTTCTATCCATCCTTTATTATTCTCTTTGTATTTTGCCTTACTCAAATAAGTGATACAATACAGCATTTAACTTAGTGTAACTGATTTATTTCACTCAAATTTATATTATCCAGATGCTTCTATTTTCCTACAAATCTCTTGAATTTATTCTTCTTTAAACCTGAGTAGTATTTCAGAAGAGGAATACCTGGGTCATATGGCATTTTGGTTCATTGAGAAATCTCCATAATTTCCATACCAGTTGTACTAGTTTGCAGTTCCACCAGCAATGAATGAAGATACCTTCTTACCACAGCCTCACCAGAATTTGTTATTCTTTGACTTCTTGATCATTTCCATTCTTTCTGGTGTAAGATAAAATCTTAATGTTGCTTTAATTTGCATTTCTCTAATGGCCAGAGATGCTGAACATTTTTTTCATGTATTTGTTAGCCATTTGCACTTTTGCTTCTGAGAAGTGCCTATTCCTTTCACTTGCCCATTTCTTGATTGGGTCTTTTATTTTAAGTGGCTTCATTTTTTGAATTTTTTAATATATTCTAGATATTAGACTTCTGTATTTGCCACTGATACAGATTAAATACAGAATAGGTATTTAATTTCTGTCAGTGGTGAGTACAAGGTGTAGGATTGCTTCTTAGACAGTGAACTAGCACTCTGTTGAATATGGGAAGACCTTGTTCCTCAACTCTAGAGATCCTCCCAGTGATGTGCTGGAGGTTGGCTTATGCTGGCTCATGAAAGCAAACTGGTGCAACTCTTCCAAAACTCACATTCAGTGACACCACATTGATTGCCTTAAATTGACCACGGCTGACACCATGGATGCTGGCAAGCATTAAAAGAATTTTCCTTTCCCCCACAGAACCATTTTACCAATGCAATAATGTGTATCCTTGGTAAGTCTCATAGGAGCCTCCGAGAGGAAATAAACGAAATATTTCCTTGTCATTCACATCCCTGCCTGAATGAGTGCTCTCCTTGTAGAATCCCATCTTGAGGGGTTGCTCCTAGGACAATTTGCAATATCAGGTGTCCAGTTTGGGTTTCCCAAGACTCTTTCTCTGAGAAAATGAATGACCATAGCATAATTTTTTTTTTTTCATAAAATAGGTGTTCCCAGGAAACTGATGAAAGAGTGGAAAACAGAAACAGAGAAGGAAAGAAAACCAATGATGTGTTATCAAGTCTGTTACCACTTTGGGATAATGAAGTTAAGTCCTGCTGAAGAGTGCTTATAACCATATACAATGTGCCTTAAAGCTTTCCCAACTTAGGGCAGGGGATCTGGGATGTAGTGAAACAATCTCATGTGTATCACTGGTTATGGGCTGGTTGTGGGAACTTCCATCTTTCCTTTTACACAGGCCGATCAGAAATAAACACTCAGGCAAAAATTCACAGGTGTTTATAGAAAATAGCCTTTGATGTATTAAGGTGAATTCTGAGAGTGTATGAAGGCACCAAAAATATTTATGACAGGAAGCAACACATTTATTTTTTCATGCACTTTTTTTTTACATATTTGGCAAATAATGTCCATTCAATTCCTACAAACCTTTAATTAAGCCTTTGGGAACCTGAGAAAAGGGAAATCTACCTAAAACAAAAAGAACAATGTGTCACACTATGCAGAGTCTCAGGGGAGAAAACCTAGTCACATAAAGAACAATATTGGTGGCAATGAAAGTACCCGTCTATGGAGTGAATACCCAAAGTTTCAATTCTTGTTAAAGAATAAAAATCAGACAGTAGCAGAAGAATTATGGTAGACGTGTTAGCAACCAAATCTCCCCAAGATAAAGGTCCAGATTTTGTAGAGAAAACTTCCCTTCCAAACATATGAGCAGACACTAATAAAAACAAAAACAAAAATCAAACTCTTCTGAACTTGCTTGAATTTTAGGGGTTCTGACAAAGATCATATAGGACAAAAAATTGCGTTTTTAGGGAAGTATCTTTACAGTAATTGATGACTGATGCATTTTCCAGAAAACTTGAAGCAGATGTTGAATTTTCACTATTAATAAAGTTGTTATGGAAATATTTAAAATTTGCCAAATACAGATATATAAATGACAAAGTGTTTCCCAAGCTCTATTACCAGATTATACGTTGGGTTTGGGAGTAAAGGTTTCCTTTTATTTTATATTTTATATATAATCTTCAAAATACTTTCTTAATGTCTATGTGGGAGGGGTATAGATGTGTATGTGCCCGTGTATGGAGAGAGAGAGAGAAACAGAAATAGAAAAGGAGGAAGGTGTTGGAAAGAAAAAATAAGAATCTTAGGTTCTTTCAACATAGGGAATGCTTTTATTGCCTCCAATATCATTGTTTATTTTATTTCCATAAATACATCTGATGAAAGAGTGGGAAATGGAAATATCTCTGCTCATTTTCATTTCCTCTTGGTTCTTAATAACTCCTGTACAGTCAAGATTAAAATGTAGAGAAACTACAACTGCTCCTATCATAGATGACTTTCGAAAGCAGCGACACCTTCTTCCAGACATGTTGGCATGAGGATACAAGTGAGAGATGAACATATGAATACTTTTTGGCAGGAAAAATGACTGAGCAAAGAGACCGAGATAGAGACAGAGTGTCTGTTTGTCAAGTACAGCAAGTCTAGTTTTACTTGTACAATTTTATATACAAAGAGAAGTGAGAGAAACAAGATGAGAAAGACAATTTGAGGCAAAATTCCAAAGAAACTTTAATATAAGATGTAGTGGAAAGTAAGACTATGAATCCAAATTTAAGGAGATATTACACTGACCAAATTATGGTTAATTCTACCCCTGAGTTTCTCAAAACAACAAAAGTAGGCTTCTTAATATACACAGTGATGATCTAAAACCCTCTTGGGAATTGGATTATTATACCCAGATAGGGATATTCTGCAAGTTATAGGCTGTCAGACTTCAAAGATCCTTTTAAGAGGTACTGATAACATGCATTTCTAAGATATCATAATATTTGTCCAATTTATTTTTTAAAGTCAGGAAGCTTGCAGTTTTCTAAGACTTTCTAAGGCTATTTCTGTTCAGTAAGTTATATTTCACCTTGTTAGATCTTGATGGCACTGACTTCTTTACAAAAACTCCAGATTATACCTTTCATATGAAAGTAATTATTTAGAGGCCAGCACTTATGCCTATCAGTATCAAAGCTTTAAGATTTTTAATGTCCCTCATCTGATTTACATTAGTCTCAAAGACAGTACAGGTACAGAAATTCAACATTTTCATAGGTACTCTTCATTGGGACTTTATAGTTACCTTGTAGGATTCATGTGAAAACATCTACAGAATTCTAGAGACAGTAAACAAAGAAGAAAATCCCAAGGAGTTCAGAGGGGAAGCAGAAATAGGTCAGAGCATTGAAGTAAAGATATCTCTGTGCTCATATCACTTCATGGAAACTTTCTAAGGTATAAAAATATAACAAGTCAAAAGTACTATAGAAAATGTGATATCTAAATAGAATTGTTTATAAATAGAATGTTTTCCAAAGTTTCCATGAGGCATCAGCTGTTCTTTAACCCTCTGCATGCTGACATTTTCCAGTCCATTGGCTAAACTAAGGCTTCGGAAAAAATTACCTGTGCATTGTATTTTGATGTGACTGTTAATCTATTTAATTTGCTATGGATATATGGCATTAAAACATTTCAAAAATACACATGCACGCGCACACACACACACACACACACACACACACACTCTAGAGAGAAAGATGAAAAAACATGAGGAGGAATCTGAAACGATTCTTTCACTTTCTTGTTGAAAAAGAATTGTAACCAAACCTAAGTATAGAATAAGTGAGCCAGCATGGTTGATTTTCTATGTCAGCAGCAGGTTAAGCTTGTTGTCCTGATCTAGTGAAGGGAACACTTTCCCTGTTTACACTCAAAGACTTCCCACTTTACACGATGAATTGTGTGATCATAGTTATTGTCAGACAACACATTTGTGAGTTATTATAACAACTCAGCTAGGTTAGCAGCTAGGTTAGAATGCATGAATAAAATAGTTGTCTGACAGAAAGAATACTATTCAGTTAAAACCAGATTTCAAAAATATTGTACATATAAAACTTGTTTTTGTCTATCCAAAGAGAAGTATTGCTAATTTTAAATTAACTCTATGTATCTTTTTCTTTCCCTATTTCTTTGATTCTTTCACTCTCTGTCTCTGTCTCCAGCTGGAGTATAATTGGCTAGACAAAATGACTTGGCTTGTAGAACAACAACCTGATTAGTGTAATAAGTCTACCTATGGGGAAACAAAGTTTCATTCTTAATATAAAAATGTCATATAGCTTCCTATGATCCTGCTATGAGCACTTTCTAATTTTCACTTCACAATAGACACCCAAAGCCTGAGCAAATAAGCATAGTTCTAGTGAGATTTACTTCTCTGGTCATGGATGTCCAAGACTAAAAAAGTAAATAAATAGAGCTATTTATTTTTAAGAATATGTTAATGCTAAATGTTTCCTTATACTAATTTAAATGATTCTATACACATATACATTAGGCCACTCTCACATAGGGTCCAAAGTAAAATCTATAACATTCCACATAATTTCAGCTATAAAAAAATTTCAAAATCATGAAATTTGTTTATATAGTGTTCTCTTACCTGGTGTCTTAGCTTGCTCTTTGACTGTGCTCCATAGGACTTACAAAAGAAAAATGCTCTTACTTGCTGTAATAGTTTGATGGTCACACTTGAAGTCAGAGAACTAAACAAATGATGTATCCAAGAAAATAATCAATTTATTGTTAAGATTTTCAGATAAAAACAGGATTCCAAAGTCAAGAAAGAGATATTACACATCGTCTCTTGTTAGTTGCCATTGGCAGATGGGAGAGATCCCCTTCTGAGTGAATTCAGAAAGCAGAATAGACCTCATAGGAGGTACCCATGGATGGTCCAAACAATGCCGAAAAATGCAAACTCTGTGGCAGAAACATAAATAAAAAGTTTTACAACATAAGAAATGTAAAATTTTTGGCCCTTTCACCAGTCCTAGAAAAGATTTTATTTTGAAAGGACAGTTAACCTCAATATTTTACAAAATACATGATGCTTGCCAAAAACATAGGCATTGGGCTTAAACAGGAAGTTACATCTCTTGGCTCCAGACTAACCAGCCATGTAAACATTTTTTTTTCATTAAGTTTATTGGTGCATTTTAGCTATACAATACATTTACATTCATCATGTGGTTTTTCTATAAAATGGAGGACTACTCAGCCATAAAGAATGAAAAACTAGTAAACATTTTTAAAAATTTTTCTCACTGTCACAGGTAAAATGATTTGAATGAATTATTGTCATGAAACTATCAGTACAGTGCTGGACATGTAACCCCATACGTGAGGAATATTCATGGTAAAACATTACTGAATAGTGACACCCACACAGCCGTTCCTAGTGCAACAGGGCTCCTAACTGTAGTTGCTATAATAGTTTCTAATGAAACGAATTACTGGAGTTTCTCAGTCTTCCAAGATTCTTTTTTTTTTTTTTTAAATTAAAGACAGGTTAATAGATGCTGACTTATCTTCCAATTTCCAACCACAGATAGCATGAAGCCAGGCAGATCCTACATGCAGCTGCCTACTAGGTAAGCTTATAGTCTCTAAAACTATTTCTATTTTTCTCAGACATCTGTTTTTTCTATAGTCATTATAATTATCTTTGCTGGGCATATTTGGAAGTGACCTTGACTTTGGGAAAGAAGATTTCAAAATGTTCATAAAGAAAAAATAAATATGATCCCATGGCAGAAAGATTCTTAAGGAAAAAAAAGGTTAATTTTCTGATTTTTAAATCACAAATAATTCCAATGAGAATGAATTTGGGACAGAAGGATTAGTCATCACAGCTGTTAGATAAATCCCACAAAACGTTTCCGAGTACAGTATATGCCAACCTCGTACTGACCTCAGATATGAAAAAAAGATAAATCTGAAAGGATAGGAGTGGGATCTAGTCAGGAAAAGGGACTGAAAGCCCCAAAAGCTCTTCAGGAGAGTAATACAGCTTGAAAGGCATCGATGAGAAGCTAATGTCAACCACACCTTATGACAGAGGGAAAGCAGAAACCCTGAATCTGAATTTTATTTTGGCGTTTTTAGTAGAGAATAAAACTAAATAAAATGCAATACAGAAAGGAATTTGAAGCACCCAATGGAAGGACGTAGTGGCTGCTAATCAGTTTTAATTCCAGTAATTCACCTAGGCCCTTTGTAACAGTAGTAGTGGAGGAGTAATATTGGGTCCGGGAGCAAGGGAGAGGGAAGAGAATGCACAACAAACTGTACTTTGTGCTTTTATTTTTTTGTACTTTTTATTTTTAACAGTAAGCGTGAAATTAATTTTCTGTAATTTAATAGAAAAAGGAAAACAGTAAAACTGAAAGACTTGATAATTTCAGAAGTATATTTCTTTTTTATTCATTAGGTTTACAGGTATATTCTGGATATAGATAATGATCACATTCATCATAGGGAATTTGTACCTGTACATGATATAGCTTAATTCCTCTTTTTTACTCATTCCCCTACCCTCCCTAAACCCCTCTTCCCTTCCTTATTTACAAAAGTTTTTTTTCCATTTTTCCTTCTTTTCTCATTTTTTTCTTTTTCTCTTTTTCCTTCCTTGTCCCTACTTCTCTTCCCATTACAGCATTTTCTTCCTATTTCATAATATCTAGCCTACAGTTTGGTCCTTATTTGCACTTTTGGTTTCTCACACTAGAGAATCAATGTGATATTTACACATGTATGTTCAGTTTCTTTCACTTAAGATTATGGTCTCAAGGTGCATCCATTTACCTTGAAATATTACAAGTTTTTCCTTCTTTATGGTTGAGTAGTATTCCATTGTATTAAAGAAACCTATATCTTCATTTATTCATTGATGGATGGGCATTTGGGTTGTTTCAAGATTTAGCTATTACAAATTGTGCTGCTATAAACATAGGTGTGCATATATTTCTGTGGTATGATACTTTTAATTCTTTCAGGAAGATACCAAGAAGGGGAATAGCTGGGTCAAATGGAACCTCTAGTTTTTAGTTTTTTGAAGACTCTCTACCTGATATCCACAGTGGTTGCACCAGTCTACACTCCCACCAACAGTGGAGCAGAGTTCCTTTTTTCCCCTCAGCCCAGCCAGAATTTGTTATTGATTGATTTCTTGATAACAGCCATTCTTTCTGGAGTGAGATGGAATCTCAGCATTGTTTTAATTTGCATATCTTGAATGACCAGTGATGTTGCACATTTTTCAAACATTTATTTGCATTTCTACTTCATCTAAGAAGTGTGCATTCATCTCAGATACCAATTTTTGAATTGGGTGCTTAAATTTGAGATGGTCTGATTTTATAATTTTTAAAAATATATTCTAGATATTAGTCCTTGGTCTGGGGAGTAGCTGGCAAAATTATTTTCCTACTCTGTGGATTGTCTCTTCACTCTGTTGATGATCTCTTTTGCTGTGCAAAAGCTTTTTAGTAGCATTAGATCCCAGTTGTTGATTCTTTGTTATATTTCCCATGTGATTAGGGTTTTATTCATAAACACTTTGCCTACACCTATATCTTAAAGAGTTCTACCTGTTCTCTCTTCAAGCAGATTTAGTGTTTCTGTTTTAGTATTTAGATTTTTGATCCATTTCAATTTTAGTTTAGTGCATGGTGACAGACATGGGTCTAGTTTTAGCCTTTGGCATGGGGAAAGCCAGTTTTTCCAGCACCATCTATTAAAGAGGCTATCTTTCTTCCATTGAAGGTGTTTGGTCCCTTTGTGAAACATAAGGTGGCTGAATGTGTTTGAAGTTATTTATGCATCGTCCATTCTGTTCCATTGATCCTCAAGTCTGTTTTCTTGTTTATTTGTTTTTACCAGTACCATTCTGTTTTTATCACAGTAGCTCTTTAGTATAATTTAAAGTCAGAGTTTATAATGCCTCCTGCCTTGCCTTTGTTGCTCAGAATTAGTTTTGCTATTCTAGGTCTCTTCTGGTTTGAAATACATTTTACAAATGTTTTCTCTAGTTCTATGAGGTATGCTATTGGTATTTTGATTGAGATTGCATTAAATCTGTATAACAATTTTGGGAGTATGGCCATTTTTATATTGGTTCTTCCTACTCAGGAGCAAGGGCTATCTTTCCATTTTCTGATAACATCTTCAATCTCCTTTTTCAGCGTACTGTCATTTTCAATGTAAAGATCTTTTACTTCCTTTGTTAAATTGATTCCTAAGTGTTTCATTTTTTTTTAATGTTATTGTGAAAGGTGTGGTTTCCTCAATTCCTCTCTCAGTGAGTATGTTGTTTGTGTATAGGAATGCTATTGATTTTTGAGTGTTGACTTGGTATCCAACTATGGGCCTGAATTTGGTTATTAAATCTAGAAGTCTTTTGGAGGAGTTTCTGGGATCTTCTATGTAGAGTCAGATAAATATCTCTTTAGTACAGGAGTCATTAATTTTTCTCAAGTCTATCCAAAGTGAAAAACCATGAAAATTTTTCACAACTTTGATCTTTTAATTATATATGTTAAAGTTTGTACATTTATATTCTCTTCTATAATAGTTTTTTTCAGCTTAAAAAATTTTATGTTTAAATGACTTTGATAGGGATTGACAGCTTTTTATCATTCCTGCATTATTTATGTTGACAATCACTTGATTGTTTGAATTTCATCAATGTGTTATCCTTGTACTTTCATATTAAATACTTGTATGCACTTTATTTTCAAAATTCTTACTTTTTCTCCTTCATGAGCTCTTTCTTTTTTTCCTTAAGAGTTCTGAATAGTCAGGGCAATACAAATGATTGGCATGTTCTGTTTATTGAACTCTAGTCATTCTAGAACCTTCCATAATTATTCTCCAGGATTAGATTTAGTGATTTCTGGATGAATATAAAAAGTGAACTTTTGAATATTGATATAAAATTCTTTAACAAAATATTAACAAATTAAATCCCACAGTATATACAAAATAATTATACACTGTAAACAAGTGGGATTTACTCCAAATGTCCAAGGCTGATTCAACATTTGAAAATTTACTAATACAATCCATCACATAGACAGGCTGTCTTAGTTACTTTTCTTGTTGCTTTTCTTTAGACAAAATACCTAACACCCAAAGGTGAAGGAGAAAAAGTTTACTTTGGCTCACAGTTTGTAGAGGTTTCAGTTCATACTTGACTGGCTCCAAGGCAGGGAGACATGGCAGAGGGGCATCACAGAGGAGAAACAGTCCATGGCAGGCAGAAGGCAGGAAAGCAGTGAAGCACCACCAAGGACAACAGCAGCTCTCTTTTTGTCCTTTTATTATATCCAGACTACCATTCTTTTGGCATGGTAGCACTCTATGGCAAACCAATCAGTGGACTAATTTAGTAACCACACACCCTCAATCCCAGCATCACACACCCTAGATCCAGCCACCTCTGTAAAAGCCTCACTTATGACTGCATGAAGCTTTGAGGCGACACCTAGACAGACATAACACAAGCTAAAGAAGGAAAATCACATGATCATATCAATAGCTGCAGAAAAAGCATTTGAGAAAAATATAATACCCATTCATGATAAAAAAAACCTCTCAGTAAACTAGAAGAGAACAGTATATAGTATCTATCAAAAAAGGTGAGGCTGTATCTTGATAAATAATTGATGAAAACCCTAGAAATTTAGTTGATGTTCCAGAAAAGCCTTACTTATGAGAAAGGACAGCTTTCTGTATCTAAATTCAAACCACAAATTTATCATCTTTAATAAAGCCTGCAAACCATACATGACAAGTTCAGATGATTTATCAGCAATATAATTGCCTTCCAGGACAAAGCTCAACAACTACAGGAAGACAATATAGGCCAGAACATCAGTTATATATCACCTGTGGTATTGAATAAGCAATAAAGAGGAATACTGTATGTACAAAGAAGCAGCAAACAGTAAAATAATCAAAAAACTCACATGATCAATAAGAAGAAACAGGGTCAGAGATGCTCCAATTACTGCCAATGTGACTTTTGAGAAATGCTAGATTTCAGTTTTCAAAACAGAAAACACAGTTAAAGTGAATCCTATGGATTTGGTGCAAGAATTAAATTCATAATTTTATTTGGAAGTCAGTTAGAATGATAAAGTTGCATATTCTATTACTGCCACTATGTCAAAAAAATTTTAAATAAGAAGGAAAAAAATCTTGGTCTAACAGCAACTTATTTTTAAAGATAACTCAATTTTAATTGACCTTTATTTTAATAGAAACAATGTTATTTATTAATCCAGGGCTTTGCTGCCAGAAGAAATTAGCTGTGTGCAGTTGGGCAAATTTCTTAATCTCTCTCACTTTCAATTTTCTCAAATATAGTGAGAATTATGGCAGTATCGGTCCTGAAGGTTTGATGGTCTTCTAAAAAATCAAAGACATTAAAGAGTGACTGATTAACTGCACTGTTCCTAATGAACTAGAAAGGAACGTGCTGATTGCTAGCAAGAATAGAGTCCAGATAGATAGGGTAGTGATGTTCACCTGACAAGCAAGAATCAACCCTAATGAGTGATTCTGCAAGAAAACGACATCCATTAAGCTATTCCCTGATGACCTTTTCTGACCAGTGAGTAGCAATAGTTGAAACAACTGGATATCGCATTGGAAAAGAGAAGAGTGCAGGGTAAGAATCATTCAAAGGCTGTTTTGGGCTGAGTTCAAGGTTAGAATCATTCAAAGGCTGTTGGGCAGATTGATCCCTGCCACTCTCCAAACAGGTCTGCGGTTGGTGTAAGAACTACGAGAAGGCAGATTTCAGCTCGGTGTCAGAAAGGACGTTTAAAGAACTGGAGTCATCCAGAGATAGAGTGGTTGGATTTAAGAAGTGGTAAAAGTCCTGTCACCAAGAGCTTTTAAGCAGGTGTTGACCGACTTCTGCTCAGGGTCATCATGGAGGAAAATCTTGCATTGAGTAGGAAGTTGGACCAGTGGCCTGGCTATCCCTTCCAGCGTTGAGATTTAACATTTGTGGAAAATTCTGTAGATGGAGTATTTTTTTTTTCAGTTGTACTCAGTAGCTTTTTTTTCCATGTAGATTAAATGAATATAAAATGTTCATTATTTAAGAAATGAGTCAAAAGGAAAATAAAATGTACAACAGTACAGCAGCCCAGACAGTTCATCATGCATCTTAAAAAGCATGGATCAGAGCAGTAGGCAAATTCAAAGGGGCCCGGGGAACTAACAGGAACGTGCCCAAAAAGCCAGCTGCTCCTGGAAAAATACATTTCTCAACTTGGAATCTGAACCATGTGATTACTATCCAGAGAGGTAAAGAATGGGTTTATAGGCATCCATAAATAAGGCACCGAAACTCTGAAAATGAGCTACTTTCTTCACTATAACTCATGACCCAAATAGGAATGAGCTACTGTTCCCAGGACAGAGAGCTGTGCTCAGTTTTAGAAAACCTCCTGAAAGTAGTTTAAAACTCTCTATTACTCAATGGCGTCCTCTGCAAATTTCTGCGTACTCAATCTTGAGTTGATGGTTTTATCTTTGAAGACTTGGGGAGGAAGAAATGGATATTATTTGGATAATATCTCCAGGGAATATCTGTCAGCAAAAGAAATGATACAGTTGATTTATCTGCATTTTCTGATGTGAGATTTATGTTAGACAACACAACATATGTGAGGAACTTGTCTGGAAGCCTGCATTGTTGCATAAAGAAATATCCATGACTTACTCCCTCAAACTCTTCCAGAGGTGTAGCATTCTACAAATATACGTTGTCTTTTGCGTGCAATTTCTTCTATCCCATATTCATCATTAACTTGTCTCTTCTTAGGCCCACTGTATTCCAGGTGCTTTTCTAAAGTGCTCATTCAGAAATCAATGAGACCTGGCCCCTATCCTTCACAGATGCAAAATTAACACTTTTCTCAAGTTTCTCTAAAGCATTTGAAGAATGCTACAATGGCATTTTTGAAAAACATATGAGATACATATCCACAAATACAAAATTTGTTAACGTTAACCCAAGACAAATACGTTTTAAGATAATTCACACAGCAAAGTAGTGTGCCTTAGTCTTTTCATGGCAGGTTAGACCACATATTCCAATGAGCCTTTCTGCCTCCCTTCTGGGATCATTTTCAGTTCTCAGAAACTGACTCATAGACCTCCTAAACGCTATATCAAAGAAAGATGCTATCTTAGTTACCTTTTCATTATTGGAACAAAATACCTGACATCCACAACCTGAAGAAGGAAAGATTTATTTCAGCTCGCAGTTTGGAGAAACAAGTTTCAGTCCATACTTGACTGGCTCCAAGGCTGGGTGGCATGGCAGAGGGGCATCACAGGAGAAAAACACTTCATGGCAGAGCAGGGTAGAGGTAGCAAAGCCCACCTTCCATCTCTCCCTTTATTTTTCATGCAGGCCACAAGCCCATGGATTGACACCCACCACACCCGGGGTGGGGCCTCCACTATCCACACCCAGAACTAAGCTAAATAAATTTAGTTATCACATAGCCTTAATCCATATGCACACTTTCTAGATCCAGCCACCTCCAAAAAGCACCACCTATGATCATGTGAGGTTTGGGGGAACATGTAGATACAAGCCACAACAGGTGGGCTCACACTTGCCCTTCACTTTATGGAAATGATGCAGTCTGTGTGGCCAGGCACTGGATGGTCCTTTGTAAACTAGATCAGAGAAATTCACATTTTAAAATTCTTAAATCACCTTCTCCATATTAGCTTTACTTTAATCCACCAAAGTTTGTCGAAAATTATTATTTTTTCAAAAGATATGCGGAAGGCAGGGGATTTAGCTCAGTGGTTCCGCCGCCTGCCTCGCAAGCAGAAGGACCTGAGTTCGATCCCAGGTACCAAAAAAAAAACCGATATGTGGAAATGGCATAGGAGGAATAATTAGTGCCATTCCATTTTTATTAAGACTGTTCTTTAAACATGACACAAGAATGAATCTCCCTATTAGCCATTTTAAAATAGTGCATTTTACTTGACTCCCCACTCTCAGAAATCCTGAATCAATATATACAGCACGTATTTCTAGGCATCTGCATATTTCTCTCTGGAATTGTGTCTCTATAGATAATTCTGATGATTTTCCATCCTGGCTTTCAGACCATTTCTTAAGCCTAAGGATTTTCCCTTCTGCTGCCCCCTTGGGTTTGCATTAGGTTGACCTAGAGAATCCAAAATATTCTATGTTCAGATAAGAGGACTGACCGTCTTCCTTCTATTTGCAACCTTATTTCCTATTTGCCATGTATTATAACATATGCAACATATTGCTAAAATTCAGGGATAAGGATGTAATTATCTTTAGGGATCATTAGGGGATGGGGAAGGGAAATGAATGGAACTACCATTCCCCCCTTTTTATTGTCTGAATATGGGTAAAAAGTAGGGCTCCCAAAACCTGCTTTGGAAATGCCATCTTCCATCCTTGACAACTAAAGCACCAGGCCAACTAGATGCACTCACTCTGGAACTTGCATCTCCATCTCAGGAGTTAAATTCTAGTCATGGTGGCAAGGACAAGGACAATAGTGGCAGTGAGAATTGTTTGGGGTGTCATATCAGGACCAGAAATCCAGGTGTGGTCAGCTCAGGCATTTAATGGTGGTAGTAACAGAGTCATGGTACCAATAAAAGATACCTACTGAGAATGTTCTCACGGTGTGATCTTGCTCATACTTCTTTCCATCTTGGGTAATACCTATATTTCTTAATTATTAACCATTTGTGCCACCTTATTCTCCGGGCTACATAATCTTGTAATCTATTTTCTTCTTGCATCATCGTAGTCAGGTTCTATGGCTCATAGCCAAGAATCTTTACTAATAAGATATTTTTGGGGAAAGGTCCTTCAAGAAAATTTCATTTTCCATAGCTTGCTATTTGTAGCATAAACTGACTTATAATTTAAGGAATGCTGGAAGCATGGGGTATTGTGTCAGGATGATGTCATAACCCAATTGGACCAAAGAGAATTAATAATCTGGTAGAATTATCATAAAAGGATTATGCTGTGTGATGAGGCAGGCAGGAAGAGTCAGTACATGGAGTTTAACACTACAGTGTAATCGAGTTTGGTCAGACCAATGTTGATAAATGAAGAGTTAAAATGTCAGGCAGGACAGCAAAAACCTGAGGGAGCAGTATGAGAAATTATTAACTTAGACAATGAATTTGTTTTTAGTTATAATTAAATCATAACTCAACTCTAGTCTGAGACATGAAACAGCACATGGATTACACTGTAGAATAAAACTGATGTAGTATTAGATGCACCAATAACCAGACCTTCACAATTACCAGAGGCCTATGAAATTCTTAACTTCTGGATCGTGTTGAATATTTAAATGTCTGCCAAGCAATGTTACTTTTTCTGACCCCGTGGGATTCTCTGACTTCTTTGGCATGGATTTTCCCTGGTTGTGTTTTCAGGATGCTCTGAAGGACATGAACAATCACATTATAGCAGAAAGGACACAATCCTCATTCATGTTCCCATTAGATTAAGTGGACCTCAATTATGTTTCTTGTTCTCTTGTTGTTTGTTTTGCCCTTCCTGTATTTGTTCCCAGACACCTTAAAAACATGAGTCAGGATCACTTTTTGGTGTTGAGAAGGTGGGTAAAAGGAAAAAGAGTTGGTAAGAAGGCATAGAGAATTTGGCTTTTATTTCTTGTGTTAAACTATATAAAGGTTGAATTCTATCCAAAGGTTTATGCTTTGCATATGCTGGACTTTTATCTTCATTTTTGTATTTAATTGATCCACGCATATGCATGATCAGCTGGCACTCAGTCCACACTATTTTTATTGTGGTAACTCATTTTCAGTGTCCAAGGATTTCTTCTTCCATATCCTCTGTGTCCTATCTCTTATGCTTTGATGATTCCTTGAAAGTGTATCTTTTATTCTCACAATGAGGAAAAGATCTATAGGATTCTCATTTACTATGAATGTGTATTTCTTCACTATTTCCCTAGTGTAGTGTGTATACATATACACACATCTTATTTATCATATTTCATCTGGTTTTATATCACAAAGTAATAGCCAGATGATATAGAAGTTTTATAAGGAAAAATGTTTAATCTAGACTTTTATCACCATGGTGAACAGCAGCAGCATTTTTTTCCTGTAAGGGAGAGGCAAAATATTTTCAGTTTTGTGGACTATATAGTTTCTGTTGCAAATACTTAACTTTACCATTGTAGTGTGAAAAAAGCCATAGATACAATATAAATAGCCAGATTCTCCTATGTTACAATAGGTGCTTCAATTCATAATAGCTAAATCTTGGAAGCAGCACATATGTCCATCAATAGGTGAATGGAAAAAGAAAATGTGGTAGTTATACACAATGCAGTACTGCTCTGCCATAAAGAAAGATAAACTTGAGTCATTTGTAAGAAAATGAATGTATCTTGTGACTATATTAAATCAATACATCAGACACACGAGGTTAAGTATCACATGGTTTATCTGATGTTAGAAAACTGAATTATAAATAAAAAGCAAAATAAAAGATGGATAATAGAAAATAGGCAGATCTTTTAAAAATAGGAACATGATAAGGGAGGGAGGGGAAAGAGAGGAGGGAAAGAAGATTAAAAAAAGGAATGAAGATGCATCACGTACATGTACCAAATCTACACAAGAAGTGTAAACATGTACTGCAAACATGTACTAGTAAAAATAAATTTTAAAAAATGTATAAAGTGCTTGACTGGATTTGGACCACAGTGTGTAATTTCCCAACTACAAAATTTGACTCTTACACACCCATAGATAGGATT
>NW_004624801.1:654006-664508 GCF_000247695.1 Heterocephalus glaber
GTATCAGAGTGTTCCATCTCATTTCCCTTTGGGGTTGCTGTAGGTGATCTGGAAGTCTGGTTTTGAGACTTATTTATGTGTTTTCTCACTTCAGCTGGGGAGGCAGGGCAATGCTGTTGACGTCCATGTGGCTCACCTCCTCTAAGCTGGCAGAGGTGAGCCGGGAGTGGCAGTAGGGATGGTGTCCTGGAAGCCCCTTCCTCTGGTCCAGGAGCAGTGGGACGGCAGCTCAGAAACCCCTACCTCTGGGCAGGAATTCTTTAAATGCTGAGAACTTGATTAGCTGCAGTACAGTGGTCTGGTGTTCCAGTGTCCTCTGTGTCTTTGTGGTGTGGAACCGGGTGGCTGTATAGAGAAGAAGACAAAGGAGCAGGGGGGTCTCCAGTGGATTGCTGCTGGGGCATGGGCTGATTCAGTGTTTTCCACTAGACTGGTGTCCTCGGGACCGCATCCATAAACCTGACTGTCTGCAGTGGGCTGATTCGTTGTTTTCAGGGCAATTGGCAACCTCAGGACCGCGTCCACAGACCTGTCTGTCTGGAACGAGCTGATTCAGTGTTTTCCATGGAACTCTAGAACTTTTCTTTAAACTAGATTTTTTTCCCCATTGCACTACCCTCCCTTCACCCCCTCCACCCCTCCTTACTTACAAAGACTTTGTTTCCATTTTTTCCTTTTCTCATAAACTAGAGCTTTATGAAGATACAGAAAGGGGAATATATTGCAAAATAATATAGTGCTTGAAATGTACTGAAATGATCCCCTAAAATAACAATTATACATATTTATTGACAACAATGATGAGATGTATAGAGTTTATTTCAGAATCGGTTTCCTTCTTTGAGCAGCTAGGATCAATCTTTATGCTTGGTCATAAATGGATTGCTAAGGCACATTCAGGCTGCATGGCGTACATGTTCTGGGAAATGGAGTATATGGCAGTAGGGAAATCCTCACTGATCATGAACAATTCTGAATCCTTGCATAGTAATTGTTGAGACAAAGGCAGCAGTTGATAATTACAAAAATGTGCTCTTTCTGGCCACTGTGGTCTCTCTGTTGGATCTGTGTTCATCTGTATTCTGAAAGAAAATTGCATGAGTGGAGCATCTTTAGTGGAAAATGTTCACCTTCTGCTTGAAAATAGAAATGAATAGAACATCTGTATACAGAAACATAGCATACCATATCCAAGAATGCTAATCATGTTCTACTCTCCACTCCCTCAACATAAATGGAAGCTACTCTTAATTAATTAATGTCAGTGTGTGTTAAATCTCATTATCCAAAGACTTCTCTGGAAGAGAGAAGGTCAGTGAGGCCTTGCTGCTCAAAGTGTAAGCCATGGACAGCATCAGGGAGTGCGGCAGAAAGAGAAGCACTCACTTATTTATAGAAATCAACTATATTTCTAGTCTTCTTGCATCAATTATTGATGCAACTGGGTATAAATGCTAAATGAATTAACAAAAGAATAAAACATTTCAGGGACCATATATGTTTAAATGATTGAGTGAAATGAATGAATACTTTTGCTCAAACTTTAGAGTCAAATTTGTAGACATCTAGATAGTTTTACGAAGATGAGGTAATATGAAACCTATTTCTACCCTACAAAAATTTAAACAAATGTATGGTGTCACATTTATAATATATATTATTCTATGGCACATTACTAATAACATGAAGAAGAATTCAGGAACAAATTATGAGATGCTATAATACTTTTACTTGTTTATTTTATACATAGCACAAAGTTCTTAGCCTCCATTGATAAGGTACATGGGAAGGTATTCTTTAATGACATGGGTTGATGATTACACAAGTTATTGTGTATAATAACATTTCCAACTATTGTTCCTTTTGTGTGAATTGAAGTATTTTACCATGACCATCCTCTCTGTCTCTTTCTCCCCTCTTTCACACATGCACACACACACCTGTACCTTTGGACATATTCACAGAACTGTCAGCCTCTTCCCCATCCTAGTGTGCACAACACAGTATTTTGCCTTGGAGTACAGCAGAGCAATCTTGGCTTACCATTGCATTTGTTGAGAATGTCAGTGTGAAAATCTGACATTTTCAGTCCTCTGAGATGAAAAGTACATAGTGTTTGGTTCAGAAATACCACGATCCTCAAAAAAACAGATTGTTCCTCCTGATATGAGTGTTCACTGGAGCTGGTCTTAGGCAGGGTTTCACTTAGACTTATAGATAAAATGGGATTAAGTCTATTTTAGAGATACACAATGATAGGTTTGGGGACCCTGAACTAATGGACAAATATGGTAGCAAAATAATTAGTATGACTTAACTAGAATAAAAGAACTGAGATATTCCAAAACTGACCTTTATGGTATTAGTCACTTTTGTGACTAATATGTGTTTGGGGGGAACATATATTCAAAGTGTTTACACTTCAGCATGCTTTAAATTTCTTATAGGATAACAAAGCAAGGAAGGCAGTTAATCTCTGATAAATTAAGTGTTAGCCAAAAATGGAAACTCAGATTTATAATAAATTGCAAAAATTTGTAGTATTAAATTCTTTAAGTTACTGATATGTGCAAGAGACTCCAGTAGAAGCTAAAAAAGATGAAACTTCAAAACATGGCTGGAAACTGTGGTTTATGGAAAAGTATCTGGCTATCAAGTTGACCAAAGGTAGATTATGCAAATTAACTAATGGTCATCTTGGAATGCCCAGCTGAACTGAGTCAGTGTGGTACTTGACATGGAAGATCCATCTGAGAAATGTTGCCAAAAGCTTAAAAAGAGAACTTCAGGGTCAAATTTTTTGCTGTTGATTTTCTTGGAGAAGTTTGCCATGGTTGGTTTTCCTGGTGCAAACTTGGCTGTTTTTATCAGAGGAGGAGCTTGGGGCCTCTCTGTCACTGGGAATGGCTGCTGTTCTAATCAGGAGAGCCCTGATCTTCGCCTTAAGAATTGCTTCCTGGCTCCAGTGTAGATCCCTCAGCCTGGTGGCACAAATTCTTTGACCCACTGGTGCAGACTTTCGAGCTTCCACCACTGGCCTTTGGGCCTTCCTGGTGCAGATCCTCCATACAGACTTGCTTGATACATTGCCGTGGACTCTAGGCCTCTGGCTGGACTCATGAAAGTCACTGAAAGTCACTACCTTGCACTCTAGGCCTTCAGCTGGACTTGTGCAGGATATTACTGTGGGATCCAAGCCCTCAGCTGGATCCTTTGGGTCTCTGGTGTGTGGCTAGATCTCTTGGACTCCTCTGCATTTGACTTTTTGGCTGACTATTATAAATAATCCTATAAATTAAGTATCCTATATTAAATCTATTCCCTTGCAAGACCCTGACTACAATGCTAATGAACTTAACAACTTTAGAAATGAATGAGCAAACCACATTGAGGGATGGGGAAAGATAATAACTAATCCAAATAACTTTGGAAATAATGTTTTGACTTTTTTCTATAAACATAAATGGATCTGTATACAAATCACTGAATTTTTGACAGAGGTATGAATTAGTAATTATATAACAATGTTAAGTGTATATCATATTCAACAAACAAATATTTAAATACACACAATATACACCCAGATACATATATCCTCATGTAAATGTACACAAAATTAAGTATAGATATGCATGTGGGTGTAGGTGGGTGGCCCGCATATATCTGCACATTCACTACCTCTGTCTGCTGAGGGAGAAGCTGGGAGCAAAGGAACCTCAGTAACAATGAGCACAAGTAGCATCCATGTCTTGGCTCGTGAATGCCATGCTCCAATCAAAACAATCAGCATGCCTAGAAGAGGTGATTGATTTCGTAAATAGAGAAGGGAAAAGACAAGCCTGAAATAAATTGAAATTCCACAAATAAGGAAGTGTCCAGAAAAGAATGGGACTCATCCAAAGGATGCAAGAGCCAAACTAAATGGGATCTAATGATCAAATAAAGAACAATCAGTGCAAGAAAATAGCTAATAGAATTGAACCATAACTCATACAACAAAATATCTCCATCCCCTAGTAATCTCAACAGATGAATGCATAAATGGCAAAGAGGGCTCTGTTATTGCTCCCAGAACTCTATTATACATTTCTATCTACAGAAAGGGGGAAATGGAAAATTCACTGCAATTCTTGTTGCAAGCAAGATCTATCAATGGATGTAAGAAGTTTGAGCACATTTTTCAAGACAAGGTACCTGCATAGGCCTCATCATATCTTTCCCATATTATTGACTATCTTCCCTAAAATACAAAAAGAAAAATAGTAACTCTCCACTGGATTCACCCAACTGGTAATACTTTAACCGAGAGATCATGCTTAACATTACCACATGATAGAATGCACCAACAAAAATACAATTTCTCTGACATTTTGCAAAAAGAAAAATGAATGAATTCATTCTAAGTATGAAATATTTCAAGATAACCCTCAATTGAGAGACAGTCTGCAAAATAGCTGGCCAGTAGTGATGGAAAATGTCAGGGCCCCCAAATAAAGAAATACTAAAGCATTGTTACAGATTACAAGTAGCCAAGAAAACGTGAAAACTAAATATGATGTGGGATTCTGGATTTAATTATCATACTGATAGTTTTGCTCATTTTAGTATAACTACATAAGAAGCTTTTGTGAGGGGGTGGCTAGTGAAGGATTATAACAATTTTTATATATTTTTGCAATTTTCATAAGTCTGAAATTAGCTCAGTAAAGGACAGGTAATAGGGAATGGAGAGATAGATCTTTTACAAATGGAAAGGGAACCAAGCAGTGGAGGAAAGTGGGGGAAGACATAACGTGAATTTAGATGCATCATTTACATGTTCCAACTCCCACAATGAAATGTAAATATTTACTAATAAATGTAAACATGTACTAATAAAAATTAAACATAAATAACCATTCTGTCAATGTTAAAATGTAAACATTTACTAATAAATGCAAACATGTACTAATAAAAATTAAAAATAAATAACTATTCTGTCAGTGTTAAAATTTGTAAAAAAAAAAAGTGAAAATAAAATTAGATCAGAATCAAAGGTAAAAAAGTACCTATATTATGATTTCTTAGATCTATGACTAACTAAACAATTGATATTCAACATTTGAGCAAAAACTCATCAAACATAGAGGAATGAAAATAGGAGTTAGAATGGCAGACATCCAGGGAATATGATTTTATGCTTTCTGCACTTCTGACTATGGTCACATATTGCCTGGCCATTGCTACCAGTTCTTCTAAAGTATAGGAACATCGACTTTTATAATGTTGGAAATGCAAGTGGAATTCACAGAATAACAGTATCAGAGAATTAAATTGGTCAGGAACCCAAGAAGGGCTTTGCAGGACATAATGTAATTTTGTATGAATAATTAAACAATAATCATTTGCCTTGGATATCCTCCAATCTCCCTCCTGCTACCCTTGTTTTAAGCCTCACCTGACTCCTTGTATACCTTCATTTCTTTTGGTGGGATGGCACGCAGTCACTGAATGCAGTTAATGTAGATTTTTGAGGAGGAGGGATAATTATTTCATGCTGTTCTCAAGAACATGTATCTGCATGATAAATAAAAACTCATGTTGTTCTCTTTTTTGCCGTTTTTCCTTTGTGTTTTTTCAATTTTTATCGTGCTATTAGTACAGGTTTGCAGTACATAATGGTGACTTCCTCATGGGGAATTGGAACATGTACATAATACATCCTGGTTCTTTTCCATCTGCTTCCTAGGCCCGTCCCTGCATTTCTTGATCCCCTTTCCTTTTGTAGAAGATCTACCTTTCTGCTTTCTATTATTTATCTTTTATTTTGCTCTTATTTATACTTTGGATTTCTCATATAAGAGAAACCATGTGATATTTAAGCTCATGTGTCTGATGTATTTCACTTAACCTTTGGTCTCAAGGTGCATCCATTTACCTATAAATGACTCAAGCTTCTCCTTCTTTATGGCGGAGTAGTATCGCATTATGTGTAAATGACACATTTTCTTTATCCACTCATCTCTTATTCTTTGGAAAGCTAATTTTATTTCCAGCCAAGAAAAGCATCAGAGAATGACATTTTCTTTGTGAAAAGTGGGGCCTGGAACATTAAAGCTCATTGGTCACAAAATCAAAATCATTTCTGAGAATGGCAAAGCAATACACCAAATTAATTTTGTTTAATTAATTTTTTTACTTTACTCCTAAGGAGTACCGGTACTCATGTATTTTCTGGTAAATAGAGCAAACATATTCAAGTGAGAGAAAAGTGGGTTTCCCTCAGCTCCATTCGCATACCTCCTGCACTGGCTTCCCTCAGTGCTGCTGCAGGAACCTTCTCTATGTGTGTCAACTCTGGATACTTTTCTAGTAGATTTGGCTCATGTTTGACCACCTAGCTCTTGTGAAAATCGTTTCACAGTTTGGGGAATATCAAAAGAGATTCTAACTGTCTCTTGTCTATGATTTCTTTTATTAAATGTTAATGGTCAGTTAGTGGACAGCATATACTTGCAGGTGGCTTGACATCCCTTTCACAAGTCACCTCTGGAGCCTTCCCCACTTCCTTTAGGTTTCTGTGCTACAATACATTTTTCTTGCTTCAGATCTTTGGCCCTTGCCACTTCTATTGTGAAGAATGCTCTTCACATTCTTCCCCCGGCTGGTCTTTTTGTTGTCCTCCAAATTTATCCCAAATACTGTCTTCTTTTTTTTAGATAGGCATTCTTTATATAATGTTTTATCTAAAGTAGCCACTCATCTCATCTGTAGAAATGTGTTTCTGTTGCAAAATACTGTTTCTCGAGGTGCTTTATATTCCAAAATAACCTAGTTATATCAAAATATGTTTGTTTGTTTAATATCACCATGAGACAACACTTGCCATAAGAATAAGGACTGTGTCTCTTTACTCCTTTCTAGACATTGTCCAAGAAGCCACACTAGGAAGTTGAAACTATTACTATTCTACTGTAATTATAGTATTATTATACTATGTCATAATATAATTAGTTTAGATAATAGTACTATAAAAGAAACTTCACATTATTAGTATGTGTATTTCAGAAGTTTAAAAGCATTCCCGGTGCCTTAGAGCTACTGAATAGCAGAGTCAGAATTCAAATTCAGGTGGAGAGAATTGAGTCTCTAATCAACTTAATAAGCACTAAAGGTTAAATTAATTTAAGTACGTAGATATTCAATGTAGGACCTGACACATATCACTTAATAAGTTACCAATAATTAGTTTCATCTCATAAAATTCTCAAAATTGTTCCAAGAAACAAAAGGATCCTTTATCTCCATGGAATGAGTGAAAGCACAGCTGTCACTCACAGAAGTTAAGCGATTTGCTCAAGAAAGTGGCGTAGCTTGGGTGACCAGCTCATCTGGATTTGCTTAAAATCTACATGCTTTATCGCTGAAAAAGGGCAAGCCTTAATCCTCAGCCTTAGTCCTTTTGAGCCGATATATCAAAATACAGTAGTGAGGATAATTTATGCAGAATGAAATTATTCCCGCTCTTGTACAGGCCAGAAAGTCCAAGATCAAGGCATCAGCAAATTCGATGCCAGGTGAGGATCTATACTTCATTCCTTGCTGAAACTTTACAAGGCAGAAGAGGTGATCAAGCACCACCAGGTCTTTTTTAGTAAAGTCACTAATCCCATTTTTGGGATTTGACTTTAACATGGCCTCAAAGCAACACTTTTAGCTTTTTTGGGGGGGGGTACGGGGGATTGAACTCAGGACCTTGTGCTTGCGAGGCAGGCAGCAGCACCACCGAGCTAATCCACAGCCCTGAAAGCAACACTTTCAAACACATTGCCTTGAAGGTTAGGTTTCAACAGATGGATTTGAGGGTACAGAAACAGTCAAGTCATAACACCTGGTAAAAGACAGTAGTTGGTTGGTCAATTTAATGGAATCCATATGAAATCAATTCTATTTGAGTCTTAAATACTTTCTATTTACCTTCTGATATTATATTAGAAGACATATGCTTCAGTACTAACCTATACTGGTGTTAATCAAATTTATTGATTTGTATTTTCTTCCCCAATAAACCATATTCAGCAGCTCCTTAGAAATATCAGAAAATTAGAGATGTTTATTTTAAGACACATGGAAACAGCCTAGTATTAAATCAATCCTTATAGCCTTGAAAACTATAAATTTGCAAGTATAGTATTAGAGCAGCTGGCTTAATATCATAGCCATGAAAAATGCCATGTCAATGGAAACCAAGTGATTACTTTTACATTTAACAGAAGCCTTTTTAGAAAGAACAAAATATTCTGTGAGCTTTGCCTGAGCCTACTTTAGGACATCTTATAAATTAACATAGTAACTATAGATGATAATCTACAGGCTGATAACACCTTTTTGGCTGAATCTCAGTGTCTCTGTCAAAAGGATATTTCAGATAAGAAAGGTTTTCTTGGGGCCGGGGATTTAGCTCAGTGGTTCCGTCGCCTGCCTTGCAAGCGGGAGGATCCGAGTTCCATCCCCGGTACCAAAAAAAAAAAACAAGAAAGGTTTTCTTTGGCAAGAGTTTGAGAATTTTTATTGTTTTTCAAAAGGTGAAGAAGAGAGAGGATGTAAAAAATTCATTAAAACATGCTGTGTTTGAATATTAGCTTCCCAGGCCACTTAATATTTTTAAAAATTTATTTTTTTTAATATTGAACACAAGCTTCCCTGGAAAAATGATTTAAAGAATTGAAATAATTGTATTAGAAATTCTGCACCATGTCATAATTTTGATGATAAGGACTATGTTCTAAGGACATCAAATTTCCAGACCATTTCTCCACTGTTTATGAGCAAGGACAGCTACAAAACCTCTGATTTTGTAATTTAAAAATGTATTCAATTTCTGATGAATAATCATATTGAGTTTATGACCATTACTAGTCACTCAGAACAAATTCATGAAGGATGGGGTTTTTTTTAAACCTCTCTTTTACAATAGGAAAAAGTAAATTTTAGGTTAAGTGATTTGTCTCATAACCCCAACCTCTCCAGTTCCCTGTCCAACAAGATGAAGAAAGAAAAGAAAGGAAAAGAAGGGGAAGGGAAGGGAGGGAGAGAAGCATATTTGTTCACTCTTGAAAAATTTTCATAGTATTTCTTTCAAAATACTGTTCTGCAAATATTTTTTTCTTTTAGGTGCTAATAAATTGTCTGAGTGTCATTAATCAACTGCTGCGATTTGATGAGTTTATCTTCAAAGTTTTGCTTGTTGAGCATTTGATTTTCATTGTGGTGAAGTTGGGAGGTGGGATCTTTAGGAGGTGAGACCTAGTGGAAGATCTTGTGTTCTATCGGGGGTGGGGTTCCAGAAGGGATTGGGGAACTTGCTCCCTCTTTGGCCTTGTTTTTTGGCAATATGATCTGTCCCTCTCACACACACTTCTGCTTTTTGTCATGAGGTTCATATTAGAGTTGAAGTAATGTCAGCCCTTGCCATCAAATCCCTAGAACAGTGAACTAAATAAACCTTTTTACTTTATAAAATTAGCCTGCATCAAGTATTTCATTATATTAACAGAAAAGCCACCAATACTGTTATTGGATAGGGTCCAAGGAGGCTCCCCAAAGACAAGATGGCAGACTGTACTTTAGGCCATTCACGAGATACGTTATATGTAGGTTTGTTGATTTCAGACACAGAAAGGAATTTTAGGATGCATTAGTAGGAGGTGCAGAAATGATGTATTTAGCAGAAATAAGTACACACTCAAAATAGAGTGCAGGCACTCTGAGAGTAGGTCACATATTGGAGGGGGGCTGGGAGTTTTATGTGTCCTTGGGTGTTCATAAGATGGGTAATCTAGGTTCCAAGGGTGATCTAGGATTCCTGATGTCTGTCAGGCTACCCATTTGGTGGGCTAGGTTAGACCAAGTGCACCAGTTTGAACTTTAGAGTTATGCTGCCTTCTTAGAGCTCTGGTTCCTTGCAGTTGAAGGTCTGAGGAAGGAGGAACAATTTATAACTCAAAAGCATGGGCCCAAATTTATAGACTTATCATAACCTCAAGATCCTTGGGAATTTCTTTGGAGTGAGATTTTTGGAAGGGAAAAAGGCATTGTAAACTAGAGTAACTTTTGTTTTAAAGTTATAGTTTTTCCTTGTCTCCTTTTTACCTTTTGTTTCGTCAATACGTCAGCCATAGGATTCCTTGTATGTTTCACCTATCGCTTTGAAGAACCTCAGTTTTTATGGTCAAATTCAAAGTAACACCATCATTATAATTAGAAGTTACAATTTCTTCTAATTGTAGGTAAAGAAATTGGAAAAAAAAATACTGTCTTTTGTTAAGCCAAACCTTTTATGAAAGTCTGTAGAACAGCAAGTTGTATGACTATGGAGATGACTGAGAGAACAAAAGGAAATTTTAACATTTACCCTACAGTTTCTCAAATCCAGTAATTTTGGAACACTCTGTGGAAAAACAAGAATGAAATATTTGCCCACTATTATGCATTTTTTCGTGTGTGTGTGTGTGTGTGTGTGT
>NW_004624801.1:703910-772661 GCF_000247695.1 Heterocephalus glaber
AAAGACAAGGCGTTCTGGCCGGGGTTTTAGCTCAGTGGTTCCGGCGCCTGCCTCACAAGCGCAAGGTGCCGAGTTCAATCCCCAGTACCAAAAAAAAAAAAAAGACAAGGAGTTCTGTATATTAAATCAAAAATGTTCATCTGCATAAAATTTTTGAGATATAAAGACTTTTTAGAAATAATTTCAGATATCTCATTCTAAAATGATATTACTTAGAGTTAGTCACTATGATAAATATTTTCTGACCAAAGTATTTTGCAAAACATATCTGTACTCATGAGTTCAGATACTTTAAAAGTGTTCTTTCTAAGTGAAGACCTAAAAATTGCTGAGCCAAATGGGACCAAATATTTGTGATACATTTACAGAAGTATATGCACCCAAATGCTTTGACATACACCCCTATATATACACACACGTGTGTGTATCTGAAAATAAACTGACAAAAATGATGCCATTTCTTGCATAGGACTAATAAGTGGTATTTTGCTCTCATAATTTTATTTTCTTCTATATCCTAAATTTCTCATACTAAATGTTTCTTTATGATGAATCCAAATGGAGATTTTAGAATTTCCTTCTGTGACAGTTTCCTGAGATAAAATGATAACTGTATCCTTTCAGACTTCATATGATTCTGATATAAAAATGATTCACTAGAAGAGTATATTTATTTAAAGATGACACATTGTATTCATCCATTGAGCACAACCCAGAGAAGACTGAAATGTGGTGTGTTATTATAGTTTTCCCAGTGAATGGAAATTGTCAGTAGTCATTGCCAAGAATAACGCCTTACACCTTTGAGCTTGCCACACAGACCATGTAATACATATTACTATCCAAATGTTGCTGGAAAATCTGAAGACATTTTAGATGCTTTTTCAAGAGTGAGCCAAGTGTTCTTATCAGAGTAAAGAGTTCTATGTGCATCCTCCCAAAACATAAAGGGACACTGTGGCCTGGGCTCTGGACTTCCCATGCTTGGCACGTCGGGGACTGTGGCTCCATAATTGGAACAGAAAGGGGAGAAAGGAGAAATCGTTCCCTGTAGGGGACATGGACTTGGCACTGGCTGGGCCGTTTCTCAATATTTCAGCAACTGAATTTCTCATTTCTCTGTGTCGACAGTTCTGAGTAACATAGTAGGACCCAGGAGAGTATTTAAAATCTAACTTTTTAAATAGGTAGCTTTTCCAGGCAAGAAGAGCATTTTTTCATTTTAATTCCTGTCATTACCCAAAGGAAAAAAATATGTCTATGTATATATGTATGTGTATATATAGAAAATGCATTTACTTTTGTGCATTTAAGTTCAAATTTTTGAGGTCATTCTTTTTTTCCAAATAATTGCTGTGCACTGTTCCTTGTTTAGATCTAGGTTTCAATAGCTTACCCTTAATAGACAGAATAGATTTTACAAAATGCTATGATTTGAATTTTACAAAAATGAGGTTAACTCTTTCTGTTTGAAGTGATATCCTACAGAAAAAAAAGGTCATTCGAATGTTTCTAAATTGCAGAATAAAAATATGGAAAGTTTCTGTAAAAAGCATATTCTAAAATTTAGAGGAAAAACCAAATAGAATATTGTGAAGTTAACCAGAAAAATAAGATGTAGCCATCATTTCTTGTGTCAGTGTGACCCACAGCCACGGGTCTATAGCAGGAGTCACCTGGGAGAGTCTGATGTCATATGCTCAGCAGTTTTCTAAGAGAATAATCAATGGTCCTCATAAGTCTTTATGTTATTTACAGGAACGAAGTAGTGTTCATTTTTATGCCCAATCTCTCTATGAATATCAAACTGTTTTAGAGAGGACTATGTCTTGGAGTGAGAGGACCTAATAGAAATAGCACCAACTTGGCTGAAGAGTGCTCTTCGTTGTTTTTCTTTTTTTATTTGTCCTCATCTAGTTATGTGATGAGATGCATATAATCAGCAATGAATAGTTTACAAATAAACTTTCTGTGAAAATAATACACTCTGGTACAATTATACATGTTGGTTGTATTAGCAGAACTCCAGGAAAAATGAGAATGGGCCCCAATATCATAGAAAATTCATAATGCTAGGACCGAGATTATTTTTAAAATCACATCAAAGCTGGAAGCAATATCTCCAACCCAACAATGAAAATTTGAATTCATTTGAGCAAAAATAACCTGCTTCTTTTCTGGAAAACAATCACCAGAGAAGGGTTTATATTATGCAGGTTCAAACCTAATACCTGATCTGGATAAGGAGAGGCACTATTGCTAGAATGTGTACCTTTCAAGAAAGATACATTGAAACCCTAAACTCCAAGGGGTGACATTGGAGGTGGGGCCTTTGGGGAGTGGTTAGATGGTGAAGATGTGCTCTTGTGAACGGCCCTTACAAAAGAAGCTCAAGGGGCCTCTTATGCCCTTCCATTACATGAGGCTACAGAAGACAGCCCTTCCCAGACACAGAAACTACCAGCACCTGGCTCTTGGATTTCCCAGCCTCCAGAATTGTGAGAAATATGGTTCTGTCATATGGAAGCCACTCAGATGAGGATGGCATCTTGTTATTGCTGTTTAAACTGACTGAAATGGGACAAGTGAGGTACACTTTCAACTACTGTACTTTAAGTTGGTGGTCATGATCAGGACTAAGTCTGGACAAGCTTCTTCACTCTTGTTTGATTCAGATTCCCTTCGCTAGCACATCACTGCCTTTTTTATGGAAGACCTCTGGTGGCATGCTATTTTTACTTCAAACATTTCATCATTTGATATTTTGGTCGAAGATGCTGAGGCACAATGAAATCACACAGTCATGCTGCTCCCCTCATACTTAGAAAAAGATAGGTCTCGGCTTGCTACCGTTGCTTGCTATTGGTATAATATATTCATGTATTTATATTTGCAGAGGCTGGATTTTTGAAAAAGCCCAACTACTTAGTGACCTAGGGGAGGTACAAGGCAGGGCCACCTTTTGGGATCAGAGATGGGCTTCACAGGAGGGACATGGATATTGGCAGTTTTGAGCTCCCCACCAGATCTTTCCTTAGGCGACGATGGCTCTGCCCTTGACTTCCTAACCCTAAAAGTTGCTGCATCTAACTGTAGTCCTTAGCCAATTCATGTTTTTAAATTTGTTTCTTCCATATTTGATAAGGCAGGAAATATTAAAAGATGCTTCCCATGATGTGGTGGTATAGAGCACTGGTCCTGCTCGTCTTCCCAGGGGCCCATGTGGGTACAGAGAGACCAGGAACAACTTCAGGAAAGACATAAATAAATCTTCTAAGGGGACATTGCCAGTGAAGCATGGCAGATGGCTCATATACCTTTATTTTATATCCCTCTTCAAGCCCCAGCAAAACAACGGCAGGGCATAAAGTAAAGGAAAGAACCCACAGAGACAAGAAAACTGGAGAGGACTCAACTGCATTTCAGAAATTTCAGCAGATTACAAGAAAACCACAGATGCAAAAGATGAACTGACTCAGCAGATAGTAAGAATTTACAGTCTATGAGGCTGATGAGAATTTGATGATGAAGCACACCCAAGAGCTCTAAAAACTTTCTGACACAGAAGGTTCCTCAGAGACAATAGACACTGCTTAGGGGTAGGGTAGGGTAGAGTACTGAATAAATACAAAGTGCTTGAATTTGGTACAAAATATCCGGACTCCCATAATGTGCAGAATCAGTTTACTGTCTTTCATCTTACACTTAATCTTGACCAACAATTCTTACCTGAAGAAACTAAATGCAAGGTGCCTTAGAAGCAGAAGTGGAGCTCAAATCCGCAGCCATGGTGCATAGGTTGAAAAGACCTTACATACAACCCCCTGTGCCCCATAATTCCTATCTCCCAGTATCAGCACCATTGCAATGTGGTTGGAAATGTGAATGATTTATAGCCATTTGACTGTCATCAAGTTGACCTTGTTTCTCTTTTGATCATGAAATCATTCATGATTTTTAAAGTCAAATGAAATTTTGAGACAGAGAAAGATGGCAAGTAGAAAACTGGGGTATTGTTTAAGACTAATATTGAGTAACAGATATGATTCGAGGCAGCTTGGATGGAAATAATTCAAATATGTTTACAATGAAGTGCTGCCTCTCTCCTGTAGTCCGTTTATTTTTTTTTTTAGGTCACACTCCCCAAGAAATAGACTCTGAGACAGAGTCTAGAAGATGTAGTGAAGAGTCCTCTTGAGACAATGACTTATATAAAGCAAGTGCAGCAGGACTAGATGGAGGAAAACCTGACGAGAGATGTAGGTTCAACAGGGCTTCCACCAGTCCTCATAAACTCTACAGTTGGAACGGAACTTCAGACATGGAAAAGAGAGAATCCTTGCACATAAGTTAGTGTAGTCATTATGAGAAGCAGTAGGAAGGGTGAGGCCAGCACTGAAAGACAGATCCCACATGATCTCACTCCTACATGAAATCTAAGTGTTGATCTTATAAAAGTAGAGAATAGAAGTCTAGTTACCAGAGGTTGGGACACTTATAGTTGTTGATCAAAGGATACAAAATTTCAGTGAGGAGAATGAAGTTCAAGAGATCTATTGCGCATAGTGGCTAAAGTTAATGCCAATTTATGACATACTTGAAAAATGCTGAGAGTGCATATTGTGTTCTCACCAAAAAATGAGAACTATGTAAGATAACTTGTATGTTAATTAGCTAGAATTAGTCATTCTATGATGCACATGCACTTCAAAACATCATGTTGTAAATAGTAACATACTTTTTATTTTTGTAGTACTGGTGATTGTATAGAGGCTTGTGCATGCAATGCAAGTGCTCTACCACTGAGCTACATCCTCACCCCTGTTTAAATTTTATTTTGAGACAGGACCTTGCTAAGTTACTCAAGCTGGCATTGACCTGGTGATCTTCCTGCCTCAGCCTCCTCAGTAAGTGTGATTAGAGGCATGCATCATCAGGCCTGGAGATTATAATTTTATCTGTCAACAAAAGGAAAGATTGAAGGAAGAATTGTGAGGGGGGAGGAAGATGAGAAGCAGAGGGAGGCAGAAAGGAAAGCCTCATGTCAAAGCAAAGGGGCCAGATCTGCTGCATATTTACACCCCTGGATATGGACTTCCCCAGGGAAGGGGGGTAACTCTAGGTAAGACAGCACACTCCAGCCAAGGGCAGGTCTGGGTGGGATTCAGCATAGTCTGTAGCCAACTCTTTTGGTTCCTAAAGAAGACATTGGATCCTGAAGTGGAGATTCTAGTCAGAGTGCTAGAAACAGACTCATTACATAATAATCTCCTTAACCTAACTCCAGCCCTTTTCATTATTTTTATTTTTTATTTTTTCTTGAATTTTTTTATTAGTACATTTTAGGTATACAATTCATTTACGTTTATCATTAGGTGCTTGTACCTGTACATGATGTATCTTGGTTCTTATTTTTTCCCCATTACCTGTGTGCCCTTCACCCTCTCTACCCTTCCCTACTTACATAGACTTCGTTTCCATTTTTTTCTTTTCTCATAATTTTTCCTTTCCATTCTTTCCTTTCCCCATCTCCTCCCACCTCCACTACCCCTTTGGACCTTTTCCTATTTCAAAGTATCAATTATTAGTTATTAATCTTTTTAATCCTTCTTTACACTTTCAGTTTCTCACACTAGAGAAACTATTCGGTATTTACACATGTCTGTCCTATTTATTTCACTTAAGAGTATGGCCTCAATATGCATCCATTTAGCTATAAATGACTCTAGTTTCTCATTCTTTATGGCTGAGTAGTACTCCATTTTATTAAAAAACCACATCTTCTTTATCCAGTTTCCAGTTGATAGGCACTTGGGCTGTTTCTAAGTTTTAGCTATTACAAACTGTTCTGCTATAAACATGGGTGCACATATATCTCTGTGGTATGATTCTTTTAATTCTTTTGGGAAAATACCCAGCAGGGAAGTAGCTCGGTCAAATGGGACCTCTAGCCCTGGTTCTTTGAGGTATCCCCACACTGATTTCCACAGTGGTTGCACCAGTCTGCACTCCCACCAACAATGGAGAAGGGTTCCTTTCTCTCCACACTTCTGCCAGCATTTGTTATTGGTTGATTTCTTACAGCAGCCATTCTTTCTGGGGTGAGGTGGAATCTCAGTGTTGTTTTCATCTGCATCTCTTGAATGATCAGTGATGTTGTACATTTTTTTCATATGTTTATTTGCTGCTTTTACTTGTCTGAGAAATGTCTGTTCATTTCAGAAGCCCATTTTTGAAATGGGTCTTTGAATTTGGGGGGTCTGATTTTTTTCACTTCTTTATATATTCTAAATAGTAACCCTTTGTCTGAGGTACAGCTGCTAAATTTTTTTTCCCACATTGTAGGTTGTCTGTTAGCTCTGTTGGTAGTTTCTCTTGCAGTGCAGAAGCTTTTTAATAAGATGAAATCCCAGTTGTTGATTCTTTCTGCTAGTTCCCATGCTATTGAGGTTTTGTTCATAAAGTCTTTTCCTATGCCAATATCTTTAAGAGTTCTACCTAACTTGTCTTCCACCAAGTTTAGTATTTTGTCTCAATATTTAGATCTTTAATGCACTTCAATCTCAGTTTAGTGCATGGTGATAGATATGGGTCTAGTTTTAATCTCTGGCAGGTTGAAATCCAGTTTTTCCAACACTATTTATTAAATAGGTTATCTTTCCTCCAATGAGGACGGTTGGCTCCTTTGTCAAAGATAAAGTGGTTGAGTATGTCTGAAGTTGTTTCTGTGTCTTCTAATCTATTCCACTGATCCTCGGGTCTGTTTCTTTGCCAGTACCATGCTGTTTTTATCACAGTAGCTTAAGTGAATAGATAGTAATTGACTCTTATTTACATTTTTCTTGGAAAGAAACAATTTCTGTATATTTAATTATTTTTAAGCATATTTTCTTATAGGGTATCATTCTTTATCATAAGATGTTTAAAATAGATGAAAACAAATAGTAAATACAGTGCATAAATAGTTACCGTGTGGGAGAAAACCTTTTGCTTTTGGCATAAGAATGCAATCTGTTAGTACATGATTTTTATTACAGTCAGCCATGAATGGAAAAAGTAAGATAAAGCCCTTTGATGTTTCCTGATAAGGCCTTTTCAAGTCAATTATATTCTAGCTAAGTTGCAAGGTCACATCAGTGGAATCATAAAAAGTGGATTATATTTTATAAGAATTAACAATAATCTTTTAAAACTAAATTATCTAGAGGATGGACATAGCTTGTAAACTAGCTGTGAAAGAAGCGTGAAGAGGCTGGGAAAGAATATCCAATATGCATTATGAGCTATATTCTTAATATTTTCAAGGTGAACATCATATAATTGTTTCTAGATTTTATCTGTATTGAACAAGAAACAGCTTAGTAAATACCTCTTCAAAGTGATGTACTGTAACCTATTTTCTTAAGGAGGTGCTGTGTTCAGTAATTTTGGCTTCTGCCTTATCTTTCAGCAAAGCTAAGTTAATGGATATAATGTTTACAGTTTTCTGTTGTATAACAGCATATAATTCTCACACTGAGAAAAATAGAAATATTTGCTTTGATGTAGTTAAATAATTGTAGGTTTAAATAACATCCCCAATTTTTTCTTCTTTTTTGAACTGCTGTTTTCAATTTTAGCCTCTTTTCTAAATTAAATATTTAAAACATAAGAAAAATCCCTGACACATATCAACTTTAAATGGTTATTGGTGATGCTCTTTCAAAGATATTTCATTAATATCACTATTAACATCGCAAATCACCATAAATAGTCTGAAATCAGATTCAGCTGAAATAACATTTTCCCCTAGGTAAATTACTGGACATGGTATTCCAATATATTCTTTATGAACAGATACTGACACTTAATTTTTATTTCTACTTTTCGGGGACAAGAATTCTATATTCTGAGCAAATAATCTTGACTGAATTGATGGAAACATTGTTAATTGTGGGTGGAAAACTACCAGCAAATATTAGTTCCATCATGAAACATTACATGTGTCTGTTTCCAAGAATCCACAATGTTTATCTTTCTGATGATAGGGAACTAGGTGCTTAGGATATTGAGACAGCATAATTTCCTAGGCGTTGCTCTTGGGAGGGAAATATATTTCCATTAGACTCAGAGTTGGTGGAACAAAAACAAAGAATAAAATTTCCTAGTCTATTCTCCTCACTTCTATAATTTGAAAACCATAATTCTCTATACTCCATATTGTTTTTATATTCAAAATATTTTATTTGTATTGTACATATATTTTTATTAATTGTTATATTTATTTATTGCTTTACTTTCTCAACAGATTGTAAACTCTAGAAGAGATCTTGTGAATCTGTTCACTGTTTAATCTCAGTACCCAGAAAAATGCATAGTCTGTTAGAGGTGCCTAATCAATACTGATTAAGTAATGATTGAATCAATTACAGAAGAAAACCATTCAGCCATCATTTAAATGCACATAAATATTTAACCACTACAAAATTTCTTAAATATTATGGAAAATAGGTATCTAGCTCTTAAGACTGTATGTGCATGTTGATGAAAAGTATGTCCTTTTAAACCCTGTAGTTTACCTTGGTGTTCCAGAGCTTGGATCTGAAATCAGGATGCCTTGAGAATATCTGAACTCACTGTTAGCTACCTGTGTACCACTGAGCAAAGCAACTTACATAGTGGGTTTGGTCTGTGCCCTCAAAGATCCCCTTTTCTCATCTAATGTTCTTTTCCCTCAACTATTATGAAGATTGGCTGCTAATCTCACACAGCTGCCCTCTTTCTAAGAAATTGCCTTCAAATGAGTGACAGCCACCTCACTTGATGACTGGGTCTGATAAGGACAAAAAAGACCAGTCTATTTCCTTCGAAGAAACTCTATCTCTGTGGTTTAAGTGAGGCTGCAGAACTCCTCTTGGACCAAGTTGAATTTGTCTCCCAATAATGCTATACCCTGGTGTAGCTGCTCCTTTTCCTGCCCTGTAGTCCTCACTCCCTTTCTGAGAACACTGCCCCATAACTGAAAATAAGACACCAGAATCCTTCCAGGCTCTGCTCCTGTTGAATAAAACCTAAGACTTATCATGTCTCTATGCCTTCATAGTCTCAACTCTAAATGTGTGGGAAAATTGGTTCATTTTTACTGTAAATATATAATAATGGTTAAATAATTGTGATAGAAATCATCATCATTTCTTATTAACTATTTCCATTTAGTTTTTCCTTAAGCCATAAAAATATATTTTTTTTCTGTACTGGCAGTTGAACCCAGAGCCTTTGCATTGACCTACATCCCAGGTCTTTTTTATATATAATTTTTATTTTTCAATTTTGAGACAGGGTCTTCTTGATTGTAAAGTTGTCCAGGCTGGCCTCAGACTTGTGGTCCATTGCCTTAGTTTGTCAGAGTGCTAAGATTACAAGTGTGTGCCATCATACCTGATAATTTCTTAATTCTCTTCATAGACTCTAATTTCCATCTTATATTTTTGAAAGAAATTAGTCTTACTTGGAGAGTGAAGATGCATTCAATATTCAAAAAATATGCTTACTTTCCAATTGACTCAGACATATAGTAGCATAGGGCATTGACATATTTTACACCATTATTTTTTGAGTTCCAACATAGATGCACAGTGCATCATTTTCTGTGTTCTCCAAGAAATGATTTTTCAACTGGTCAACATTTGGAGTACGAACTAAGATTTTCAAAAGTATATTACTCTGTGCATTTGGAAAAGAGCTATAGTGAGCTATAGCCAGCAAAGTAATTATACTTGTTTTCACTATTAGAGAACTCTGTGTGGTGAAAATGTCCTTAGTGGACAAGAATTACATATTATAGTTTGCTAAAGTTGTTCTTTGGGTCCAGCTCAACGTATGTTCATTAAATCAAAGAACATAAATGGACTTTATTGGAAAAAGAGATTTACTAGAAGGGATCTGAGACTATGAGAGACTCATCAGAGTTGAATACGTTTGTTTTGGCTTTTGGTTCAGGTTTAATCTGGTCAACTTTTTGTTTAGAGACCTCTTCTCAATAAAAGAAAACCTGGATATGCTTTTAGAATTTTTCTTATGATTATTTTACTTTTCAAAGTTCAGCACAATAACATATTCATGGAATAGATATTTTAGCAGCAATATTAGAGAAAATAAAATATTTGTAACAATAGAAATAAATTGCACAGATTTCCTCATAAAGAAAGAATAATAAACTACTTCCTAAATTGTATCCAGTAGATAAGTTACTACTTCCTAAATTGTTGAGAGGGTAAATTTGTTAGAACAACAAAGAGGAATCATTTTCCTTCCTTTTTTTTGGAAAAGAATGCTATATGAGATCATATGTAATTTTTATTGTACCTAACTATTCAAAAGTAATAATAAAATCAGTTGTATTCGGTTTAATTTAAAATTATGTAGTTCTTGCTAAGAGTAATGTCTAGGGCGAGATGGATGACTCGAATTTAAGCATTTGCTATTTATTTAGAAATGTCCCTTTTCTTAGGCCTATGCATAAACTTCTCTTTCCACACTTCTAAATCAAAATCCTTTCAGAAGATACAGCACATAAGATGGTTTATGTTGAGAATTTAGCTACTGTGTTTTAAAAAATCATTTGGCTTAATTATATTTATTGACAAAGCAGATACACTTGATCATATGATAATCATCACATTTACTGTTTGTTTGCTGTGTCTATTATTCCTCTATCTATTATATTCTACAATTATTTTGATTTTTCTGTTGTATTTTTTCTGATAACTTGAAGCATTTTTGATAGAGGGACATTTAATAAATTGCACATGATACATTTTCTATTTTATTTCTTTACATAACATCTGCTGATTCCTTTTATGAGAAATAAAAGAAGTAATATAATTCCATATAAACTCAAATTCATCACCCATCTTTTTAGTCATCTTATTACACTTCTCTGTACCTTTCAAAGTACACTTTAAGCTTCATTTACCACTTCAAAGTGATATCAGACTCATCTAATATATAAAACAAAATGCTCTAGGTGCTCACAACCCCAATTTCTTCCTCTAGCTTCTCTTATCTTGGTTTTCATTTTGTTATATTTGTTATGGGCCAGGGATTTAGCTCAGTGGTTTCGCTGCCTGCTGCGCATGCTCAAGGACCCGAGTTCGATCCCCGGTACCAAAAAATCAAACAAAACCTACTATATTTATTACATAGTTATACACGTGCTGTCTATAAGCAGAATTGTCTACTTTTTGCTTTAGTCCTAGAACTACAAATAAATTGAGTTAAGTGCTCATACACATTATTTTTTTCTTAAAAGTTATATTATTCATCTTTCCATTGAATTCTGTTTATTTGCCTTCCCTTGTTCATAACTCTAGAAGCTTCTCCTGAACTTTGCTAATCATCTTGTATCCTCCTTTGAAATCTTCCTAAAGACTAATCTGACACAGGAAAGGTATGTGTCAGGTAAAATGGAAAAGATAGAACATGACATTTTGAAAACTGACCCTACTGCTCCCACAATTTTCTTATTAACATATTGTTAGTGAGGTTTTTTAAAACTTTATTATTTGAGCCAATTTGAGGTAAGATATTTTTACTTGCTCTAATGTAATCATAATTTTTAGAGTAAGTTGTCAAGTTTGAACAACTAACCAAAAAAAAAAAAAAAAAAATGGATTTCTAATCTAAGTCTTTTGTTTCTGAAAGCTCACTTTTTCACGGGCCGGGGCTTTAGCTCAGTGGTTCCGCAGCCTGCCTCGCAAGCGGAAGAACCCGAGTTCGATCGCCGATACCAAAAACCGCCCCCAAAAAACAAAAGCTTCCATTTTCACATTATTTAATAATATTATTTACTTAAATCATTTGTCATTATTTTAACAGAGGTGGTTAGTATGGCTGACAAAAGTTCATCTTTCACCATTAAAACCCTATCTCTTTAACATTCGCTGCCATGGACTTTAAATTGGTTGTTGCCATTTTATCGCTTTCTTATTATTTTATTCCTATGTGTTTCTCCCCATTTCTTCTAAATGCAAGAGTATTTTATTTTATTTTTCAAGCAGAAAGATTTGTCCTTCTATTTTAGCTGTAAAATAAACTCATTTTTAGCTGTAAAATAAAGCAATTGAAAAGAGCAACTCAGATTTTTAAATTGTTGATTTGCAGTGCCAATTTTTGAAAATGATATTCTGGAGAAAAACGCAATAGAGTTTATTCAGTTTAGTTTTTATTATGTTGAAGTATGCTGGTTCTTGGTGCGTGCTGGATATAGACAACAGTCACACTCATCATAGGGAATTTGTACCTGTCGGTGATATAGCTTAATTCTTTTTGTCCCATTCCCCTACCTTCGCTTTAACTCCTCTTCGCTTTCTTATTTACAAAAGCCTTATTTCCATTTCTTCCCTTTCCTTCTTTCCCCCTCCTCCCTCCCTAGTTCTCCTTCCCATTGGAGCATTTTCTTTCTATTTGATAATATATAGTGTATATTTTGGTCTTTATTTACTTTTGGTTTCTCAAACCAGAGAAACAATGTGATATCTACATATGTGTGTTTCACTTATTTCATTTAAGAGTATGGTCTCAAGGTGCATCCATTTACCTAAAAATGTCTCATTATGGCTGACTAGTATAAAAATTGTATAAAAAAACCCACATCTTTTTTATTCATTCATTGATTGATGAGCATTTGGGCTGTTTCCAAGACTTAACTATTACAAACTGTTCTGTTTTAAAGATGGGTGTGTATGTATTGCTGTGGTATATTGTTTTTAATTCTTTCAGGACGATACCAATAAGGGAAATAACTCAGTCAAAGGGAACCTCTAGTTTTAGTTTTTTGAGGAGTCTCCACACTGATTTCCACAATGGTTGCAACAGTCTATACTCCCACCAACAGTGAAAAAGAGTTCCTTTTTCCCCACATCCCCTCCAGTATTTGTTATTCATTGATTTCTTGATAATTGCCATTCTTTCTAGAATGAGATGGAATTGCAGTGCTGTATTAATTTGCGTCTCTCAAATGGACTGCTGATGTTGGAAAATTTTGAATGTATTTACTTGCCATTTCTACTTCTTCATCTGAGAAGTGTCTATTCATTTTTCCATTGGGTCTTCAAATTTGAGAGGTATGATTTTTTGAGTTCTTTATATATTCTAGATATTATTCCAGCCTTGCTTCTACTATATTTTTCTTCATTTATCTTTCTGTTTTGTCTCCTATTCCTCTTAAATCCCGCTTCCCTGACATAGAGTAAAATCACTCATAGCATACAAGTTCCTGATTTGTGTTGGATTTTGTTATCTTGCTCCTATGGTTAAAGGCATCAAAATAATACTCTTGTCAGTTTCTAGGCTGTGCTTGAAGCTATTGGTATTCCTAATTGTACTATTTTAGCCAATATATCATAGCTGATGTAATCAGTTGTTCTCACTTATATGACAACACTGTGAATGTCTGGGGGCATAACCATCACTATAGTCCAGTACCAAAGGACAGGGTGCTGAGTCAATATAGCAACTTCTCATCCCCAATAAGTTGAGAAGGTAGGATCTTGGGACAGACATAAAGACCAAGAACCAGCTACATATAAAAGACATCTCTGAAGAATAGGTATTTCCTAGGGAAGGCTTACTACTAGTGATAAATCTATGGACCATAAAAATAAATAAGCATCAATACATAAAACAAATTAAAATAAAATAAATAGAAAATGACAAGCTGCAGAAGCAAAATGCAACCCCAGACCTCCAGCCAACCTAGGACAAATCCAGCAAACAATGAGATAGAAGAAATCAGAAGCCACCTACCTGAATTTTCTGATATGGTAGCAGTGGAAATAAAAGAAATCTAGATGAATGAGCTATAAAGAAAATCAGATTAAAATTAAATCTCAAGTAAAAGAAAAGGAATGATCATCAAAATGAGGGACTTGTTCAGTGAATCTTGAGTAGACCCAGATAAAAAAAAGTAAAGGACCTTGGGAAAATGATGGAAATCATGAATTCCCAACATAGGAAAGAAAAGGAATCTATGAAACAGATTCAAACAGATATCCAGGAGATTAAAAATTGAAAATTATTATATATTTTATACATAATTTTTATTAAAATTATATAAAATTAAATTATATTAAATATATATATTTGTATATTAAAAATATACACAGCCGACTGAACCAAGATGAGTTCAGAATATCAGGTCTAGAAGACAGGATTGTGGTTAGCAATCATGAAAAGAAAGATTTCTTAAAAATAGCAAGGGACCATGAGAAATCAATCCAACATCTACAAGATGATGCAAAGAACAACATAAGTTTGATTGGAGTCAATGAGAAAGCAAGAGACAGTGCAAATAGCATAAAAACCTGTTCACAGAAGTAATTAAAGAAAACTTTCCCAGCATGGAAAAAGAATTCGCCATACAGAAAAATGAGGCATATAGAACACCAATTAGCTGTGACCAAAATAAATCTACACCAAGGCATGTAATCATCAAGATTCCAGAAATTCAGCATGAGAATAGAATATTGAAAGTCAGTAGAGAAAAGAAACAAATCAGAATCACAGTAGACTTCTTAAAACAAAGCCTTAAGTCAAAGAGATCTTGGAGTGAAGTATTTCAAGTCCTGAAAGAAAACCTCCAACACAGATGGATGTACCCTGAAAAAGTATCTTTCAGAATCAATGGAGAAATAAGATACTTCCCCAACAACAGATGAAGAAATTCATGGCTACCAAACCAGCTCTACAAAAGACTCTGAAGTATATTTTAGAAAGAGATGATGAAGACCACAATTCCAAGATCACCAATAGAAAGAAGGGTAGCAATTAAACAGTGGGAAAGGACAGGGAACCAACATCAGGATAATAATATGACAAGGACAAGCCAATACATATCAGTTATAACTACCAATGTATATTGTCTCAATTCACCAATCAGAAGAAATAGACTGGCAGAATGGATCAAGAAACAAGATCCAACAATATGCTGCATATAAGAAAAGCATTTCACTCAAAAAGAAATTCATAGACTGAAAGTCATTTTAGTTTTTAATATCTCTGTCCATATGATTAAAAATAATGTATTAAGTTGAGAGTTATTTCAGATACTTGTAAGATTTTTCTAGACATGCTAATTTTAATCAGAGGCACAATGGATGGGAAATCTTTGCATTATTATGTTAGTAAAAAGATTCATTGTATCTACATCCTTGTAATCCTCTGTAAAGATATGAAAGATTTTTTTGCAAAGTATCTTTTACTTCTTAAGGTATTCTAGAAAACAATTGTGAATTGATTTTTTCCCCCTTACAGTAACATGAAGGAAAAAATACTTAGCCAACAAACTTTTATCAAGTACATAAAATGTAATTTACTTATTGGTAAATTATTCATTAGTGGTAATTTAGAATGCATAAATTTAACATTCATATCTTTTTAAACATAGAATCTTAGGTTCTTAGTTATTTTAGACTTTAGGTTTCTTAGTTATTTTAAGTAGGTAATTTTTCACAAATACTGAAAAGAAATAACTGAAAAGTTTCTTTATGAATTAGGAAAATAACCTACACAGTGCAGCAAAGTATGTTCTAACCAATGAATGTGAGTAAATGCGTACATTCAAAATTTAAAACAATTTTTCTTTCTTCTAGCATCTTTGTCTCAGCTTAATAAGGTCAGAAAGACAAAGCTCTTCTTCCCTCTGGAGCAAGGAAATTTTCTCGACTTTTTCAGAACCTGGTTGAATATGTGGGACAATACCACCTGTTTGTTTCAAAGAGGTATGAAATAAAGATTTGTACTATTATTTTGAAGATATGACTATATAAACTTATCTCTTAAAAAAAGCCAGCAAGTGGAAATTCCATACCAATAATAAAACTGTCTTCTTTCTTCTTTTGTTAAAATATGACAAGCTTCTTCTTGGCACTTAGTAATTTCACTGTTCTACTAATTGATTTGTTGTTGTTGTTGTTTTGTTTTGTTTTGTTTTATTGTACCTGGGATCTAACTCAGGTCCTTGCACTTGTGCAGCAGGCAGAGAAACCACTGAGCTAAATCCCCAGCCCACTGTTCTACTAATTGTAATGTCCAAGACATTCAGTAATCCAATTCTATGGCTAGATTTTCACAGATAGTCTTAGAAAATAATTGTGAGGAAACATGTTTGAATTTCAGTAAATATTCAATATATAGAACTAAATACATTCTAATCACAGTTCTAAAAAAATACTATGCTATTGTTTGTAGGAAAAATGGAAAATGCTTTATTCTGCTACTGAATTTCTGTATCCGCATTTTGATGAAACATCGTTTTTCTCTTATCTCAGTTTTTAGAGATTAAAGAAATTTTGCAAAGCTAAACATTGGTTTGTCTTATTTTTTTATCCACAAATTTTGATTATTGGAATCTGGTCTATATACAGATGCATTTGTCAGTTTTGTAGAGTATGATAATAGTGTATTCTCTGTCTCACAGATTTTCATATTATATGAGCTATGATGGGATGGGGTAAGTCCCACAATTATTAGAATATAAAAAGCAAAAATAGGGTCTGCATAGAAAGGTAGAATGGATGTTGTAATTCATTTGAGAAAGGGTTGTACATAGCAAAGTGAGGAAACAAAGACATGTATAACACCTAATATCTGAGATAGGATGGAAGCAAATAATTAGGTACTACACTTATATCTGAAATAAAATACACATACACACAATGAAATGTGTCAGGATATACACTAAAATTCAAAGACAGATGCTATGAAGTTTTGGCAAAGGTGTGGAAGAACTAGAATTCTCTTTCATTACTGCTAAGCAGAGACAATCATATTAGAAAACCATTTGGTGGTTGACTAAGCATTTATAACTGAATCCACACTATAATCCAGCCATTGCTTTCCTTGATATTTCATCAAGGATAGGCATTTGACTACACAAAAATGTGGACATAAGCATTATCACTGTAGCTTTATGTACCTTTATTTGTAATGATGCCAAATAGGCAACACTAAATTTGCCCATCCATGGTAAGTGGCCAAAATATGTACAACTTCCCTTACACACACAGAGGAAGATTACATAGCAATTAAAACAGTGAACTGCCCATACATTTCACAGCATATTTGAATCTCAAAATATTTGTATGAGTGAAAGAGTAAGACAACTGAAAAAGTATATATGATATGCTGTATAGTTTCACTTATGCAACATTCAAGGAAACTCCAACTGAAGTATAGAAACAGAAAAGAAGTGATTGTATACCTGGGGATGATGATGCAGAAAATGAGGTAGGAAGAAGGTTTACAATACACCATGAGGAACAGTTGTGGGAGGGAATGGATATGTCCATGGTCTTCATTATGACCATTGTTTTACAGTGGTCAACATAGGTCAAAATTGCAGGTTTTAAATATGTTCAGCCCATGACACTTCAATAAAGCTATTAAACATCTGGGAAGTGGCTGCCAATGAGGGAACGAGAGCAATTTATGATACAAAAGGGATGCAGTGAGCTTCTGGGGTGTGAGAACATGCTGTCCTTGATTCCAGTATCAGTAGAAAAGTTGTTTTATTGAAATTCATCATTTTGACATGACATCTTCATATTTATGCATTGTTCATCTCATTATATTTCACAATTTTAAAAAGTAAAGTGTCTGCACACATATATACGTGCACACATAGATATATGGAAACTATATATTTTGTTTAAAAAAGATATCATCCTTAAGACCCAAGAATTTCATTATTCATCCTTTTGGAACAGGCTAATTTTGGTCTCAGTAATAGCATATACCCTCCCTTACACGACTTTATAAATTATGTATAGCTTTGAAATTGTGATTCACACTCACATTTCTGTGCTGTGTTTGAAAGATAAACAAGAGCATGACAGTTAAGCCATACCTCTGTGAACCTCATTGGCGGTTGATGCATTATGGAAATGTTTTTTGTTCATCTCTTCTTGTGTTACTGCCAGGTTATAGCGACATTTAGGTGAGTGGCTACTAGAAATACTGCATCATTTTATTTTATTTACATGGTCTTAGTGTACCCTGTGGCCATTAGGTGTAGTGTAGTGTAATGTAAAGTACCTTGGAGTACAGTATTTTATTTATTGTTTGTATTTACCTTGTTGTTACACTTCATTTCCCACCCATGGTGAATTTCCTTTTTGTCTTCTGTAGCATATCTAGGAATCTTCAAAATACTTTATCATGGTGTGAATTATATGTGAAGATCACAGAACGAGGGAAAGGGAAGAGAGCATACCGATAAACCAGTCCACACATATTTCCTCAGCACTCAGTATCCCACAGAAAGATAAAAATGGTGCAGAAATTAAAAGGGAGATTAAAAGAACAACTTCCCTATAATGTAGTGAGCTGACTTTCTTGATGTGTACCCAAAGGAAATACAATCACATCTATCAAAGATACACCTGAATTCCCACATTCATTGAATCAAAGCTCATGAAAACCAAAATGTGGCATCAATGTCAATTAACAGAAGAAGAGATAAAGAAAATGGATACAATGAACAACATGCTAAAAAATGCATATAGTATTATATTATTTTATTTTAAAAATCAAGGAAATTCTGTTCCATGCAATAAAATGAATGAGCTTGCAAGGCATTTTGCTAAGTGAAGTAAGCGAGGAAGAGAAAGACAATCACTGGATGATATTTCACTTATTGTAGAATCCACAAAAAGTCAAAGTCTTGAAAATGAAGAGTAAAATCATAGCAGGCATAGTGGTGGGGTGAGATGAGTAGTAAAAGGTTACAAAGTCTCAGTTATTCTATATGTGAAAGAGCCAACATGTTGGGAAACATGTAATCCCAGTTATCTGTGAAGCTGAGTCAGGAGGGTTGCAAGAAAGGTCCAGGATTGCAGCTCAGTGTGAAGCAGATCAATATGAAGGCCTTGGGATCAACCTCTAATATGACAAAAGAAAAAGATCAGGAGGTCCAACATACAACATGGTGAATAGACTCAAAAGTACTGTGTTGAATTCTTGAAAATTTAAGAAGTATTGATTTTTTTCCCTCTGTATAATCTCTGGGTTTTATGAGTGCATTACTATAGGAGATCTAAGAAAAAGAATCTTAATGTACAAGACAACATAGAGAAGAGAGATGAAAGTAGAATTTCTGGCTTACATGTTTTATATGAGCAATAATAATATTCTGAATATTCATGACATTTGTGATAAACCCTAGAAGACATGATATTAAGAAACATAACCCAAAGGGAGACAGATAAATACTATATGATTCGCCTATATGTAGAGTCTAAAATAGCTGAAACTCACAAAGACAGAGTGCAATTATGGTTTCCAGGGACTGGGGTTGGAGGGAAAGGAAAGATTTTGGTTAAAGAGTAAAATCAGCACTTATAAAACAACTTCTGGAGACTTAATGTACAAAACAGTGACTATAATGAGTAATTATGTAATATATAATTTAAGTTTCTTAAGAGATTAGATGTTAAGTATTTGTACTGCACAAACTATGTGAGCATATGGACATATAAATTAACTTGATTGTGATAATTACTTAGCTGTGTACATTTATGTCAAAGCATCACATTGTACACCTTGAACTTATACAATTTTTATTTAAGTATATCTCAGTAAAGCTGAGAGAGAAAAGAAAAAGAAAAAAGCATAATGGTCAATCGGGTAATTTTTTTTTTTTTGCTTATATGGCAACATAATTTTCAGAGGCAGTTTTCATTTACCCTTTGAAATACTCACCTTTTATTATGTAAGAGCAATGTAGTTCATGTAAAAGAGGCAAGATCTCTCTTCTATTTAAGTTGCTTCTATACTTCTCCAAATGTTATTTATTTTGTAGAAGATTAAATAAGCAACATCAAGTCTAAGAATTTTCAAGAACAAGATTTTAGATATGAATTAGTTCCTCTAAACAGCAACATACATGGCTTTGTGAAAATTTTAGAGCAATGTGGATTAGAGAGGTAAATATGTGCAGTAGTTCATTCTCATCTGAGTGACTATTGGTCAATTTTGTTTGAAGAGGATATATTTGTTACCAATTATCATTTCATTATTAAATTGAAAAGATCACGAGTTGACAATTTTTGGTAACAATCCTAGAGGCATTCATAGTTACTAGACAAAAATATTTTATTTTTTCCTAGACTCATAATGTATGTTACAAAATACATTAAATTATATTACTTTAGATCTGTTTTTTTCTTCCATGCTTGCAATAGTTTGTTTTTGAAGTACATTTTATTCACATTTAAATATAAAAGATTTATTTGTCCTATTTTTTGTTTGATAATTTGAGCACACTTCACACAATCTTTCAGTAGGTTTACACAAAGGGCTGAACTATTCATTCAACAAATGGGTTCAATATTTCTATACAAAATATATGGCTAGAATGATGCAGACTTTTGGATTAACTGAAAATAATAAAAGACATTTCACTAGTTGGAGGTTTAGTTTGAAAAAGTTCTGTGCTTTTCTCTTCCCTATAACTTGTTACCAATACTAGCAGTTTGGCAACAGTTCTAGAGCTTTTGTGTGTTTTTTTGTTGTTGTTGTTGCTGTTGTTTGTTTGTTTTCTGAGAAATGAGGGAATGGAGAAAGAAGAAATTCATCCTAGATTACATTTTTAAGTACATTTTAATAAAATCAGTCTGATCTTTCTATCTCGAGTATTTGAAGGTAATAGTGTTCAGGGAAACACTTCCATACATCTCTGGAGGACATTCATCTCTAAGGGAAGGATCTCAGTTGACCTGGTGGTTCATCTTGTCTAGCAGTTCTGAGAGAGTGCGTAGCAATAATGGAACCATGTGAGACCAAAATTTCCAACCAATTGGTCAATTTTTTTGACTGAACAAATCAAAATGCTGTTTTTCAATGCACCAATAGCTACCAAAGACCTAAATATATTATTTCAAGTTGTTGAAACATTGCAGGCAGGATTGATTTTAACATCCCAACTGCATGGATGAAAGGAAACAAGTTTCAGGGAAGCTGTGTAGTTGTTAAAAGATAAAGTGAGGCTTCGATTCCAGGTTTATCTGAACCCACAGTACATCCTTTCCTGTTGTATTATTCCTATTGCTTCTTCCTCTGAAAGTAATATAATAATGCTATTCTAAGGCTAAGGGAACAGATCACTGGATCAGAATCTTCTTGTATGCTTAACCCTGTGTGGAAAAGATAAACGGGCTAATAACACAAGGAAGTAATACACTCTGGGAGCCAACATCTCCAAACAGAAACATACTAAATGAAACCCAGTGAATGAAAGGCTTCAACTTCCTCCAAATTATTTCATAAATTTTATATCTTACATTGTTATGCTCAACTTTTAAAATATAGCAATAACAATTATGATGGCAATAATGTTGAAACTTTGCATTTCTATCCAATAAAAGCTTTTGAATTTAGCATTGATATTTAAGAAACTTTACAATGGTTTGACAGAACACAGGTTCAAGTCTCCTTCAATTAAGTAACCATGAAACCAATGGGTACACAGTGATAAATATGTACAAATGTGTAAGATGAAAGGTAGAACTCAAAAGGCTTGTGTGATGTCATTTATGCCAAGTAAATTACCAAACATTTGAATAGCCCCACTTCTAATTTACTTCTAAAAAAGGATATTGTGTCAGAGAGGTGACATGATTTTAAATTTATCATGATTCACAGAAACAACCTATGAAAACAAACATTAGGACATTCAACTTGTACCATTATTTATAAGAGCTTGCTTGTGTCTTGGTCCTTGTCAAGATTGTGCTTCACAATTGATTAATTTTAGGGTCTTATTTTTTAAGTCATATTTTATCTTCTCCTGTAGATTATGGATGTTGTTGTTTTATTCAGTTTTCTTTATATAATTTCAAGAAAAATGAAAATAAAATTGAAAATGAAGCTCGAGTACCTTACAAATAACTGGCATATTGCAAGAAAAAGAAAAATATATTTTTCCAAGCTTATGGACCTGAGATGGGATTTCAGAATCAAACGTTCCTGTGGCTTGCTTTTCAATAGTGGGCCTTACTCTTAGATGGTCCTTTTTCCATACACCATTCCAGAATTTCTTTCCAAAAATATCCTGTGTGGTCCAAAATGTGTCCAGCATTCTGTCTTGGCTTGATGAGCCTATTCATTTCTTAATCCAACACTTCTCTTGAAAAATAAATATAGAAAGTATATTGCAATTAATGGTAATGGGAATATCCTACATTTTTGAGGGAGAAATGGGAAACTTGCCCATTTCTCTTTTTCATCCTTTGGCTGAAAGAAAAACCATCTAAACCCAAGTAAGAAAAAGGAGGCCATGAATTAGAACTTGAAACTAGCTTCAATCCAGTCTTCTTCAGAGCTTCCTTCCTGAGTGGAAGGCTATTTTAGAACCACTTAATTATGTTTGTAAATACTAATCCCAGACTTTCATAAATGTTGCATACTTATAAGGACAAATGATTTTGACAGCCTGAGTATAACTTTCTCTTGTATTGAGGGAAGATGTGTACAGATCTGTTTATCAGCTTTTCCTACTTTCTCCTCTTTATCCTTCTTATCCTCTTCCTTGTCTTATGATTGAAAAAGAAAATGGACAGAAATTAGGTGAGTCTCTCTCTCTCTCTCTCTCTCTCTCTCTCTCTCTCTCTCTCTCTCTCTCTCTCTCAGCACCATAGGCTCTACCACTGAGCTACATCCCAGCACTTTTCTTAAAACTCTTGGTTGCTCATTTTGAGAGCTAAGCCTGGAATGTGGGGTTGGATCTAGAGCCTGACTTCTAAATTCTGCTACAACTGCTCATACTTAGACCCAGAGAATAGGGGAGAAAGAGACAAGAAGACAAAGAGATCCCACTCTTGTGTCAGAGATAAAAAAAAATGATGTTTGAAAGTTTGGCTATGATTAAGAATGCACTTCCTTTCCACTTTCATTTTCTTAAGAGACTTGAAATGAAAATTTGAATTGCTTCCAAATATAATTTTTGTTAGGCTGTTGCTTCTTTGAAAGATAAGAAATACTGAGTACAAATAAGAGTGAGAAGTTCAACTTTATAAGATTTATATATCTTGCAATAATATTGTTATAAAGTGACTCCTAACCTTGAAGATATAAAGAGCTTCCAATGAGTGACAATGAATAAAGTATAAATGTTTTCAAAGAAATAAAAATAGAATATACACATAGTGTACTTATCAAAGGTTTTATTCGATTCATTAATTTATGAAGAAAGCCATAGATGTTAAAACTCATTCAAATGATGTGATTTATAGAAATGTATATTTTCTCTAAGAGACCAAATTTATTTGCACTGCAAAAAACAAGAAACATTTGCATTGTTCCCAATTTCCAGTGACTTAACTTCTACCCTTTGAGATGAGTCAAATAACTTAATAATGACAAATAATTAAATTGCATACACTGGTAGAATAAGATATTCCCTAGGGACACTCTAGAGGTAGACCATGGCCAGCATTCCATTGAGAGGACATTCTCGTGTTTCTTATGCACCCCCATTTCCAAGGCCTGGATAGTTTTTCTTAACATGATTAAATTCTTAAAAATGAAATTAAATTATAGGAAGAACAAAGCAGAAATACCACATCGGTATCAAAGCCCACATTCTACTGGAAAAAAAAATTAGATGCAACAAAAAGCTTTATTTTAAATGCTGGTTTTAAACCATTATCTTCTGCATTTTCAGTTGTTTTTGTTTTTTTTTTCAATCTATAAGACTCTCCCCCTTCTCCTATGTCACATCCAGTGTTGATTTGTCTCCTGCTTTTAGCTCTACCAGGTCTGGACATTCTCAAGGTGTGAAGACTTCCTCATAGCAAGTTCAGATAAAAAGGTTGAAATTACCGTGGTGAAACTCTTCCACAGGGGTTTGATTGAAAATGAATGAAGATCTAGAAATTTCCAGTAATTCTGCAGCCTGAATCCACTGGAACATCACAATATGTGAAAAATCAGAGTGAATCAGAGAATTTCCTAATCTTACAGCCATTCGGACATGTGTGAACCCTTGATTTACTAGAAATTATGCATGGGAAGACACTGTCAAGATCAGATTTGTTTCAGATGAAAAGTTTCTAAACCCCTCCAGTATTTATAAAACAAAATTATATATTTTTAAAATTTCTATCAGATAGTTACATTTATACTTTGCCATGTTTGGGTGAACATTTAAATCCGAAATAGAATTGAGATTGACAGCACTTCTATTCTGCCACAATGTAATTGTTAATTGTTTTCAGAAGCCAAATAGAGTCTGAGAATGCAATGCCATTTACGTGTTTTCTAAAGATCTTGACATTGTTCCTGCTCACTCACACAAACTCCCCACAAAGCCCATCTAGAAAGTTTATAAACAACATTTAATATATAATTCAAAGTTTATCCATACCTTTAACTACTTGAGTGGTTAAAAATAAGATTGATTTCTTTCTACACCAGAAAAGTATCTTTCTAAAAGAATTTTGTCCTACTTGAAAGGGCAAAGGAAAGCCCATTTTGTTTGGAATTAGTGACTTTTCTCTCTGGTGAAGGTGGATGTTGAAGTTATCTTGCCATATTCACCAAGAGTATTAAATTGGCATAATATTGCCCAATTAAAATTCTACCAAATTAAGAAGTAAAAGTCACGGGATAATAAACAGATAATCTCCAAAAAAAAATAACCTAAAACTTTAGTTGCTTCTGTAGAAAATAAATGGGAGTCTATAGACATGGATGAGGAGGAAATAGAAGGAAGGAGATTCACTTCATTTTTTAAAAATTCTCAAGCTTAGTTTTTAACCATATTTACACATTGCTCCCATATAATAGTAATAAAATAGCCTAGTCCTAATTATATAAAATTAAAACTATATCATGTCTAAAGGTTGGGAAAATTGTATAGATTTATATAAATTGTCATGATAAATTTGTCATGATACTTAAATAAAAAGGGCAAGTTGCAAAAATAATCTTAAATAACTCAATTATTTTTGTGTGAAATAATCTAGAAGCATGCATGTTAGATTTCTTTCACTCTTTAAGAGGATTTTTTACAGGAAAAGGAGAAATTGAAGGTCTCAATACTTCATGTTGTGTGGATACCTTTTTAATGACAATGGACACAGAGTGTTTATTATGTAACTCTTCTTTAGGATTTTGAATTTATTAACATATTCGCTAATGATTCACTAAATAATGAGTTAACATGCAAGTAACACAATGAAAAATATTACATCTGTAATTTTTTCTTTTTGTACAGGGATCAAACTCAGGACCTTGTGCTTGCAAAGCAGGCAGTGGAACCATTGAGCCAAATCCCCAGCCCTACCCAACTGTAACTTTTGAAGAAATATAAAGGCCCCATAGAAATATGAAAATTCTGTAACTTTTTTCCCTCAAAAGTTTAACCTTTTCAACTGTCTTATTTGAACACTTAAGAGTTGTACTAATATTGATTATTGTCATCTCTAAATTAGAGTCTTTGTCATATTGATGAAGGAAAGACAATTTTAAGAAATTATAATAAATGATTAAATTTAAGTTGTATTTCATTTGTAGATCATTCTGTTTGATTTTTAACTGAATAGGGTAAGTCATTGTTTCTCTAAGTATAGCCCTAGCCCAGTAACATCAATATTACTTCAAAAACTCATTAAAGAGAAATCATTATTTACCACTCCTTTGGACCAATCTTAACCTCTGGGAGTATGGCCTAGCCATCTCTTTTTGAGCTAATTCTCTATGAGTCAGATTTGGTCTAAAGTTTGCAAGCCACAGATCTAGTAATAAACACCCTTATTTTTCTCTGTGAGAGCATATACTGAGAAATACTAGGAAACAACAATATCTAGCCAATAAAATTCCCAAATCATTTATTTGTGATTCATGTTATTCTGTCTCTACACAAATATCCTCAGCCATTATGATTTCTGCATGATTCACTAGATGCCTTTTCTGCATCTGAGTAGCTGTCTCACAACAAACACTTCCAGTATTTGTGCATATATAGATTTATATAATTTTGAGATAAATTTTGGATTGGTGAATTATTTTGAGATGATCCATAACTTCATGACTAATGGAAGAGTATCTATTGATATGTTAGTAAATTTTCCATCACGATAGCCCACACCCAAGATAATCAATTTCTAAAGAGAAAAATGGGACCTTTTGCTCACAGTTGTTCAGGTTCCAGCTCATGATTACCTCGCCCCATTGTGCCTGTATCAAAGCATCTTACCATGGCAAGAGCACATGGTGGAGCAAAAGTACTCGTCTTCACATCCAGGAGGCAAAAGAGAACAAGGAGGCCATTGGTGCTCCACATGCCCTGTGAGAGCACACCTCCAAAGACCAGAAGATCCCCCACTAGTCCCCGCCATTCAAGTTTCATCACCTTTTGATAGTGCCTCCCTGGGGACAAATTTTAATACGTGGGCCTTTGAAGGACATTGAAGTTCAAAACTGAACTTCAGCTTAAGTGACACAAAACAAACTATAAAATCACTTTCAGTCAGTCTGTGATTCAAAGACATCAGTGAAACTATGGGAACATAATATGAATCTTAGAGTACATTTACATTTTCTGTAACGTTCTATACAAAATAGAGATCCAATTATGAACAGTAATCCCTCATTTATTTATGTAAACCTTGTTTTTTTTTTGTTGTACCATAATGCAAGAAGTGGTGTCTGCTTCACTTTTAAAACTTATAATTTTAAAATCTCATGTTTAGTAGATACCTCTTTCTAATAAAGATGAAAGTTTTTTTTTTAATTTTTTAGGAGAAGCTGCAGTGGTCTGAACCAATGTTTTCTCAAAATCCATCCCCTCAGAACTTGATAATGTGTTCTTTTTTTATAGAATGTTTTTAGATATAATTAGGCTCATACTGGATTAGTGTCCTGGATTAAGGTTGGGTCTAGAACGAACACTGCTGTCTTTATTACAAGAGAGAACATAAAAAAGGAAGTCCAAGTGAAAATAAGAGGCTGGATTCAACCACAAGCCAAAGAAAGCCAAAGATTGCAGAAGCTACCAGAAGCAGGAAGAAACAAGAAAGGTTCCTTCCATAGAGGATTCAAAGGAAAGGACTAGGACCTTGACAACACTGCTTCAGACTTTCAGATTCTGAGACTATGAGAGAATATATTTTTGTTGTTTTAAGCTACTCACTTTGTGTGACTTTGTTGTAGCAGCCCTGAGAATTTAAGATAGAAGTTGAAAAAGAAAAACAGTGATAACAATACAGTTTAGAAACAGAGCGCTATTCTGAACTCCAAAGCCAGGTCTGTTAGTTTGGAAGTACCTCCAAGAGCTCTCAGCATTCCTTAGAAAACTGCACCCAAGTGGGAACAATGCTCTTCAGAGTTCATTCTTTGCCATCAGCACATCAGGTACTAGATTTCCAAAAGTTTAACAAAACACTTGAAAGAAAATTGGCTTCCCATTTTTTTTTTTTACTTACAAAAGTAGACAGCTATATTTTCCAAACAATATTTCACTAAGAACTGGTTCCTCAACATTTTAATAGAAGGTCAATGAAAAAAGAAAAAAGATTTAAGTATCCAAAAACTGAAAATATTCTGCCGCTTGCCTCGCAAATGCAAGGTCCCAAGTTCGATCCCCTGTACCAAAAACTGAAAATAGTTTATGCTAATCCTGGCTCTTGAAGATTCTTATGCCCAATGTGAGGCTCTGTAAAGTTCTCATGAGCCAGAAGTTAGGTTTCCTTTTTTCAAATAGATCACACACTTTTGGAGAAATGGACAATAGAATGTGGATCCATTCTGGGAGAATGGAAACTATTTTTGGAGTTAAAAGGCTAAGATTTTAGTTCTAGCTCAATCATCCAACCCAGTTCTACTATCTAGGTTTTCTTTTCTGAAGCCCAGAAATACTGTCCTCCCTGTTCATGTTAGAGGACTTTTAGAAGGTTCAGCAACCATAGTTACATAATATTGCTCTATAAAAATGCTTTTATCCACATACCATGTCTTGTATCTAGTTGGTTGATAAAACCAGCATAATAAAACTGTAATATGTTGGAAAGCACCTTGAAAAATAGGATAAATTGTATAGATAGAAGACTGAATTTACTTCTTGATTTTTCACATTTATTGATGCTACATTAGAAAGTCAAAGGAGTTCTCATTTAAAGACAAGATGATTTTTTTTTAAAAATCTACACATACATTCAGATTCTACATAAACTTAAATTCCACTTTGGATGATAATACCTTTGCCTTTTCAGTAATATTTTTTATTTATGTTTTATTTCATTTTTGCCTTATATCTTCCAAAGGATAGAAAAAGGAAGATATACCCAATGTCCTTCTATTATCACCCTATTTATTTTTTGTACTTTGTATGCCATGCACTGTATGTAATAAGACCCTTGGGTTTCAGGCTAAGAATAATATGTATGTGCCCATGAGTAAGTCATATTAATGAGCACGTAATGCAAACAAAATCATTAGGAATTCTGAAAACATTTTAATTTTCAATTTCAAATGTTGAATGAAAATTATATATAGGTATATATTGTACTTTATAAATGTAGCAAAGCTTCTAATAATATAATACACACAGTTGTTGCTTTAGTAAAACCCATGATTGGTATATAAAATAAATTAATCATCATATTCTTTATTAAATATGAAAGCCAAACCAAAAAAAAAGAAGGTTCTCTTTTTCAGAAATCATCTAACTCATAACAAGCACACTATTATTAAAGAAATGTGGTCATTACTAGGGATTTTGTCATAATAACGAGTTGAACTATGAGCTCATGAAATGAACCCACACACAATCACACACACATGCACACACATACACACACGCTCACACACCACATACATCATTGATTATGGTCTGATTTTACTTTTTCGTTAATTGAATTTTCTCCAAATCATGTGCATGCCTCTGCTTCTGTTGAAGATATTATCACTTTAATTAAAGCACATCCATGCATCCTCTGATGACTTGCATATGGTTTGTGTGTCCCCCAAGGGTGCATGAGTTGCGAGCTTGGTTCTTAGTGTGACAATGCTAAAAAATCAATGAGATGCCAAAGATGTGGAGCCTAGGGAGAGGTCTTTGGGAGCACTGCTTTCCGATGGGATTAGGTAGTTCTCAAGGAACTTCAGGTGGTTCTGGATCCCACTTTTTTCTTGTGAGTGTAATTTGTAATAAAATGAGCAAGACTGCCTTTTCCTTTTCATTGGTTTCTTGCCTTGCAGTGTAACCTCGCACTTTAATGCCATCTACCGCGAGGTGATGCAGCCAGTGAGGCCTTTGCCAGACCCAGCACCATGATATTCAGACTTTCAACCTCTGAAACTGTAAGTTCAATAAACTTCTTTTCAGTACAAAGTACTCAGCCTCAGATATTTCACCGTAGTAATGGAAAACAAACTAATACACCACACAGACACAGACAACATACCTATACTCAAAAAGTCTAAGCAATGTGAGTTAAGGCATTTTACATTTAAAGAACAAGATCAATTGCCTGCACGAGTCACACTTTCTAGTGAATCATTTAATTCTATGGTTTAGTTTATTCATTTTGGAGTGAACTTTTCACTAAAAAATGCAGTGAATATTTATTGTAGGTCTATAGATTAACTAGACTTTTAAAAAATTCAGTAGTATCCAGTTTCTAATCTTTTTTGCATAATATATGCAAAGAATGACTTATTACTTGTCACTTATAAAATCTCACATTTCCTCTGATTGTGGGAATTTCATAAAAACTGTCTCTGAAAAATAAAAATAAAATAGACTTTGGATATTTTGCCATGGTTTGCAGTATATATTTTGGTGTTCCATGCCAACTTTCCATTCTCTTCACCGAAGCATTTGTCTCAATTGTTAATGCAGAATATATTGAGCACAGAATTCCATCCAAACCTGTTTTCCCCTAGTATACGTTTTAAAGGGGAAAAGGTCAGAATATTCCAATTAATTGACGTACTTCATCTGATTTATGCACCAAAGAATCCAAAATCGTGTCAGTTCACAATTTTCCATTTGTTTCTAGGGAGATTAATGATAGGTTTATTACTGAATTTATAATCCAAATTAAAGACAGAAAATGCTTCACAAAGAGGTAGTATTCTGTTTATTAAGCACCAAATCTAGATACCTGGAAATTTCATTAGACAGACTCTCAAGGAAAATAGATTCAAATAATTGACTTTTCATCTTGCAACCATAAGTAGAATCCTGTAATCGTTAACCTACAGCTACAATTTCAAGGCTGTGGACGGCCTTTGGAGGATATGGTTAATACCATCTTTTCAGGGTTGAATATCAGCAAGGTAGAAGTGGTGGGCAAGGAGCTAAAAATGGGTTTTCAGCACTCACTGCCATTCCAAATGAGATGTTATGTTTCCAACCAGCCTTCCATGGAAAGGAAAAGCAAGTAGGTGAGAAAAATAAAATTTTCCATGTGTTTATGGAGGGACAATACATTCTTTTCAGGAAGACTAGTAAAACTCTCTCCTCCCCAAACACTATGAACAACAACCCCCCAAAAATCTATAGAAATGATAAAATGTGTTTTAAAAAAACAGGATAATAACCATACTTTCAACTTCTCTGAAAATTAGAATATCAGTTATTAGTCCTGGCTTACCTAAATAAGCCTAGAGCTTTATCAGATAAACACCTTCATGTTTTTGTGTTTGTCTGTTGTTAGTTTATTGTATTTTTTTCTTTGTAGCTTAAAATAGCAGGAACAGTCACAAACCTTGGAAGAGCTGAAAATTTCTACCCATTTTATAATTTAATATCTCTTTAGAGTGTTTTGCAAAGACGCATCACAAGAACCAGAAACATAGATTCCAATCTGGCCCCTTCTGTCACCTGCTCCATTTGATCCTTTTTCATCCTGGAAAAGGGATGAGCATTCACCTGCACATCAATAAACAGGCATGAGCCATAATCCCACCTGTTCCCGCTCAGTCACCTTCCAACAGTCCAGTTGCTCCGATTAGCACCTTCATGAGTTTGGAGAAAGTGGATTTCCCATGGCTTTCTTCATGTACTCCCTCATATCTAACTTACCTGCAAGGCAAGTTTTTGTACGGTCAATCTGTAATTTATGACATAATCTTGGAGACAAAAATGAACCCTATGCCACAGGGAGAGTTCTTAACATGTTTATCCCTTGTCACTTAGCTCTAACTCCAGAACTGTATAGTTTTCTTAAGATTTTAGGTGTCACAGAGACATTGTATTGTGAAGGTAATAGCTGTATAGTTAAGGAAGCAAAGTCATAGTATGACAGTTTGAGTCTTGTCTCTGTCACTATCGCTGTGACATTAGAAAGTTACCTCCCTTGCTGTGTCTTTTCTCATTTTAAAAGTGAAAGAGTCTATTTCATAAATTATGGTTAGAAAAAATGTATGAACATATGTAAAGTATTTAAGTGGCAGGCAAAAATAGGTGCAATACGAGTATTCACTGATACAATCATTATCTCCTAATTTTTAAGTAAGAAGAATGCTGACAGTACTATATGTAATACCATTCCTAAAGTGCTAGCAAATTTATTGGAATAATGTAGTCACAAGTTAAAAACATGAAATGGTGGTGACAAAATAATTATCATTTCCAGGCGATAGAGTTGTCGATTTCAAAAAATCCAAGACATTTAACTGTGAAGCCATTATACAATGAAACAATTTGAAAAACAACAGCTTTTTTCAAAATAAAAATAAAAGTTCAGAAAAATAGTGGAAAAAATACCCTTCACAATGGAAACAATGGAAACAAAGCATAACATACCTAGGAATAAATCTAAGAAATAAATACCCTTCACAACGGAAAGAAAGTATGAAATACATAGGAATAAATCTAAGAAATACTGTATTAAAGTTAAAAAAATAAATGTGCTGAGAAGCAGCATAAAAAATCAATTTAGTGAAAAGACATACTCTGGTTGTAGGTTGGAAAAGACACTACTAGGAAGATGTCGATTCTCTCTCTCTCTCTCTCTCTCTCTCTCTATCATTGTAATACTGATATATATGTATATATATATATCAGTGTAATATCCATAATCTTGCCATTTAAAATTTGTAAATTTTATCATATGTTAAATGTGATTTAATAAAATTATTTCCAAATGTTTTCAAAATGACAAAATGCTTTAAAATTTCACCTAAAAATATACAAACAACATAACAGAGAAATAATTTATAATTCACGATCCTATTAAATAATAAAATATGTGTATTTGGACTCCAAAAAGATAGTCTACTTAATGTAATAACATGGATAGATCACTAATCAATGTAGCTTGGTACCCAGCCTACCACAAAGCCTCCACATAGTCCTCGTCTCTGATATTCATTCTTCCCTTCCTGCTCTCGATATTGATGAACTGTGTGAACATTAGAATATTGTGGAAACGATTGTATAGGTTCCTTATGTTAGCTTGGAAGTACACTGTGGCCTCTGTCTCACTCTTTTTCGTAGCACTTGCAATGGAGGAAGCTAACTATAATGTTCTGAGGATGTTCAGGGTGTCTCGAAGCAGAATTCCTTGCAGTAGTGAACTAAAGCTTCCTACTAAAAGTCAAAAGCCTCTGCCAGCACGGATGGTGAGTATTCTGGGATGTGTATCCTCAGACTCAGTCAAACTTTCACATCACTGCAGCTCTGGGGCCATATTTACTTCAACCCATTAGCAATTCCAGGCCAGAACCTTCCCGTTGAGCTACATCGCTGTATCTGAATTCTAGAATAATAGGAACTATAAAATAGTACACATTTATTATTATTTTCAGCTACTAAGTTTTGATAAAATTCATTATACATTAATAAATAACTAATAGAAACTATATAGATATAGAGAGATACAGATAACTTTAGGAGAAATAGAGAATCTGCTTATATTTCTTGGATTTGTTGTCAGTAATTTCAACTACCTAACATACACAACTTAGAAGAGGAGAGAATTATTTGACTCACAGTTTCTCAAATTTCAGTCCACAGTCAGATGGCTCCAAGGCAAAAATGGCACTTGCACTGCAGAGCATGCTGGTTTGTAGTGGCCAGAAAGCAGAGCAGGCAAACAGTACCATAGAGGAAGTGGTCAGGGATGAGATACAATACCCCAATTCATGCCTCTGTGATCCACCCAAACATACCCTAAGTGTGCTTTGCAAATACTGGAGGTGGTTCTCAAGCTAATGAAGTTGACAATCCAACGTAATTGTCACACTACTAAATAATGGCATCAATATTAAATTACAGACCCAATATAGATGTAAATGTCAAGAAAATATAGAAAACCACCCAAATAGTTCAAAAAATATTAAAATATACAATGTTGGATTTCATTGCTTTTATAATTAATTTAGCCAGATTTCATAAAGGAATATATTGCTAGATTATGAATCATATAATAGAAACTATCTTTGCATTATATAATTCAATAAACAAAGTGAAATAAAGAATACATAAGTATGGTAGAGGATATATATATGTTATGTGGGTTTCATATGTATATATTAAGAGCTTTTATACAATTAGTAGTTGTAATGCACCATTAAATGATGTAATACATTAAGAGAAATAATACATTAAACCAACTGAGTTTTATTCCAAAAATGATGGGTGATTTATATTATAAAATAAATTTTAAAATTATTATCTCAAAGTAGTGATAGAAGTTCATGTTTGAACATAGTACAGACTATAACAAATCTGAGAGGTAAAAAATTTTCTAATAAAATGTTAAAAACTTTCAGCAATACAAGGATATATATCATTACCATTTTATTTAACATACTGTATTTGGTTGAGTCCCTAAATCAAACATTTAGGAAAATAAAGGCAATATAAATGGCAATATAAATGTCTACACAAAGAAAAAATAACAATATTATGAGAAAAGACAAGCAATTCTGTGGATTAAAATCAAATAAAATAATCAATTTCTCTTCTATGCAAAAAGATAAATAAGAAACTTAACAACAGATATAATGAAAATCTAGGCAAAATACACCTAGACATAGACCCTACAAAAGCTCTCTATAGAGATACTTATGAAACATCAGTATTCACTAAAATGAATCTAAATATTAAGAGACAACTTCACTGATAGAAATATCAACATTCTAGTAATGTTCATTTTTCCTATTTTGGTCTACAGTTTCAGTGCTTACAGGAACAAATTAGTAACAAGAAAGACAATTGTAAAATTAGTATTTTCCCCCCAATTGAAGATCAAGAAATACAACGCACATATAAGAATTTTAAATACTGTGTATGCAAATCATAAAGTCACTTTTGGTTTGTTTTTAAGACTTTGATAAACTATAAGATAACAAAAAATATTTGGAGTCTGTTGTATGAATTTAAATTTTAAATCAAATTCAAACTTGTGTAATATTACTCATATGAAGAGTTTAATCCTTTTAGAAAAATTGTTTCCCGAGAGTCATCTACCGTAGATGTACCAAAATTTATTTTTTGAAATAATTAATCTGAAATTTATTCTAAAGTTATCAAGGCCTACACAATACAATTTAAGCAACAGATAGAACCAATTAAAAATTTCAAATTGTCAAAAGATATTTATGAATTTACATCTACCAAAAGTGAATGGCACTGATTCACATAATATCAACTAGAAATGAATTTGCTAAAAATATAAATTTTGATACATAAGTGAATTAATTTGTAGAAGTGAGTTCCAAAAATTTTAATATATGACACTAATAAGATATTATTTATGATTTACTTATTCATAATTGTTATTCCTATGATATATTATAAATTGATTTGCTTTGAAACATAGTTTTGTATTTTACTATCTTCAGTTTCACTTTTCTCTCCTTTTTGAAAAGATGCCTCATATTTACCTTGTGCCCTGGGACTTGAAATTTATGTAGCTAGTCCTGACTATTAACTTGGGAGAATATCAAATCAAAAGGGGAGTTGCTCTAAGATTTATCTCTACATGTTGTCTTTACAAGCAAAGGATATCATCTAACCTTGGAATGCTGGTAAATTAACTTCACAAAGACGTTTATACTTTTAGAGAAATACAAAATACATCAGGGGAGAAATATTTAAGAGTCAGAATGTTTTCATAGTCTGCAGGAAGAGACTAATATAGCATATTGCCATATATATGAAGAAATAAATCAGTCAAAACAGAGATGTTCAACTTACAAACACTAAAAATGAAATCAGGTTTTATAAAGAAATATGAATACAGTTTCCTCCTTGTACTGTTCTTTCCAGAAAGTCAAAGGGTTTCTCCTGCTTCAACTTACTGAATGATTCTCTTACTACATTTTCATTATGATTACAAGCTGGGCCATACTATGCTAAGTATGCTGGGAAGAATGTTCCATTGTATGCAATCATTTGATATTTTGATTGATAAACTGGTGTAAGTGATGGACTAAAATTGATGGTGTAAGTACCTAAATTTTAAACCCACTTTCAACCCTGCAACTCTGTAAACCAAAGGATTTGACATAACATATGAGATCAGAGAGTGTAAAAATTATAAAATAGGTAACATTTGTCCATATTGATTCTCTCTGTGCTTTCACTAGTTTGTTCACAAACTAGTGTACTGTACCCAGTACACTCATGTTAAACACTGGATAGATAAAGCCTATTGTTTTAAACTAGGCCCTGGACATTGTCTTTTAAGTGTTTCCTTGATGTGATTGTAATTTGAATAAACCAGGAAACTTCTCCATAACGGAGATTTTTAGACTACACATTTTTTCCTTGGTCTTGTGAATCAGAATGCCCCCAAAGTATTCCTTTTAACGCGATACTAATTTCAGAAGTATATAACAAAGATACAGAAATTATAGAAGTTGGTATTTGGGAATGGCTGATTTACATATTTCCCTAATGTTTTCATTTTTATTACAACTTACCTGGACTATATCCTATGGTGCATCCTGCCCTTTATCAGTTTTAAAATTTGTTAAAATTATTGGTAGTAAATAGTGTAGTAGGGAGCTAATATATATTATGCATCACCCAGTTAGTTCATTCTATTAATTAATAATGAAATGAAACTAAAATTGACAGGACCTCTGGAAGAGTCAATGTGAAATTGGGAGTGACTGGGGATATATTAGTATGAGCCTTCAGCCACTGACCCTGAGCATGTTTCACACTGAGGAGCTAGTGTTGAGTTAATGTAACAATTATTAGCAGTATTCCTTCATTGTGTTTCTTCATCATGTATGAATAAAAAATCATATACTATTTGATGAAAATGAGAAAATGAAGAATCAAGAAGTAACTCTAGCCTTGCAGTGAAGTTCATGCGCCAAGGAATAAATTCCAAATGAGGAAGGAAAAGCTGCAAACACATAAAGTGGGTGTGAAAACAATTGATAAAAATCAATAAGCATGGGGAGTTAGTGGGGAGCATGGTCCTCTTAAACTATTTGTAAACAATTTTTTTTCACTTTGTGAATTTCTATACCAAGATCTGTCCATTCAGGTCTTGGTATAAGTAGCTGTTGGAAACCCCTGACTACTGAGCAGTCATCAGCAGTCATCAGAAGTAGCATCCTGTGTTGCCTACCAGCCCTCAGATTCTCAAAGAATCTGATAGTGAGTTTGAATAGAGATTAATCTAATCCTTCTCTGAGAACAAATTTCAGGATACTATCATACATGGTCTAATCTGCCTGATGAGGTGTAGACACTGAAAGCACAGCACTGACTAGAAAAACTAGAATGGAAATAAATGCAAAACTGTTGGAATCAGTAAATCATGCGTTTAGTCCTTACAATTAAATAATCCAAGTAGTGATCCTTTTGCCTTTAGGGGCAGTCATTTGATGCAGAATTAAAGCCAAATGAATTTCCTCTTCTCTTTTTCCTGGAAATCTTCATAACAGAGGTCATTCCACCAACGCTTAAGGACATCATTTATGTCATTTCTCTGTCTCTCTCTCTTCAAGGCTAAGATGTTCCAAGGTGAATAGTAATAAATAATTCTGGAAATTAATGCATGAAGCAAAAACAATCTAAGGGAAAGGGGTTGTATAAATGAGAAGATCAGCAAGAAGAATTCATAGAAAAATTAGGTGTAAAGATAAAGCAAGGGAATAAGGAGAGTTCATCTTGGGGAAAGACATTGTTTTCAGCACTTGGGTTTCACACAGCCTGTTTTATAAAGTCATAGGACAGCTAAATAGACCATGTGAAAAAGACTAAGCTCATTTTATAGTCCAAATTTATTGGTATACATTATGTACTATATCTCATTTCATTCAATATATGACTTTCTGCAAAACTAATGAATGTTCAGAGGATAAAGACAAGTTTTTCTCACCCATCTTTATCGTTCTAAGAATTTGTACCCTTTTCAAATATTGATTATCTGTGATTCGAATCCACATTCTACATAGCACACATTGACTGTGTCCACTTTTCTAAACTCAAGTGCTTTAAAGTAGCATATCATTTTGTTAAAATTCTTGTTTTGGTACATTTTAGGTATACGATACATTTACATTTCTCATTGGGATCTTGTACCTTTACAGGAGATATCTTGGTTCTTATATTTTCCCTATTCCCTGTGCTCCTTTCACCTCTCCACCTTTCCCTATTTACAAAGACTTTGTTTCCATTTTTTCAATTTCTCATAATTTTTCCTTTCCCTTCTTTTAAAGACAGAATCTTGCTATGTATGCATAGGGCAGGCTGGGTTTATTGTTGTTGTAGATTTTTGGTACCAGGCATCGAACTCGGGTCCTTGCGCTTGTGCAGCAGGTGGCAAAACCACTGAGCTAAATCCCCAGCTAAAGTAGCATATCATTTCATTTTATAAGTTGTGTGTCTTTAGCTAGTCCTGTAATAAACCTCCTGAATCACAGTAATAACATGACTCATGCCAAGACATGGATGTCCTGGAAAATGTCAAAGATAGAAAAATCAATCATCATTTAAGAGATACACTGATAAAAATTAGGACATGGCTTCTTTTGTCTATAGTTTTTAAAAGACTGTGTAGTACCAACAAGTCACAAATTAAAATGTATAAAATGTTATTTTATCTTTTAACGACTAAAAATCCGATACAGTTTTGAAAGTCATTCTACAAGTACATCCTCAAAAACAAATTTACACACATTTTATTTCTTAGGATTATTTCTAATGTCAAACAATATGTACATTAAAATTATAAGCAGATTCTTCTCCGGATAACAACAAATACAAGATATTTTACAGTTCTTCTGGATTTGAGTGGAACAGGCTAACTGGAACAATGTAGGTAAGACATTAAAACAAAACAAAATTTAGTTAATGTGTGTTTACATTTTCCCCATTTTAATCAATTCCCATGCTTCCTGCTTCTAGGACAAGAATCTAAACTCCAAGATTCAAGTGAAATATCAGTTTTGGAGGGGGAATGTCTCACCTTTTTAATAAACAGAAAAGAGATAATTTTAACAAATTACACTTTCATGCAAAATTTCCATGCATATGTTCAGCCCAAAGCAGCACAGACAAGCTACCCAACAGTCTCCATTCCCAGTCCCATGCCTGTCCCCGTTTTTCTACTTGAGGATGCTAAAAAATCAGTGGCCCCCAGAATTTCTTGAAACATTGACCAATGACAGGATTCCTGCTTTCCTTTCCTCTTCATTTGCTGCGAACTGCTTCCTTCACTCCAGATTTCATTGACTTCTAAAACCCATACTTCCTACTTTGCCATGTGACATCTTGGAATGCTGCTACCCTTCGCTTCTCCGCCATGGTGAAACAATGTCTTTATTTCTTAAATGCATGCAGAACAACTTGTAATTCCTCTCTTTCTATTTCTTCTGTGTTCATCTTCATTTCGTTCAATTGCAAAACAAAGTGCAGTGCATTGGTGCACAAAGAAGGCAAACCATTGTGTGCAAAACCTAGCCTGACCTTTAAAATTGAACTAGGTCAGATCTTTGCACCACGAACAACATGATACCACACATACAAAAGTAATTTTAAGATGTGATTGCAAGACTAGAAGTATAGCAGGCCATCAAAGAAACTTTCTGTGTTTTCAATAAAATGTTTTTATGTTTTAAAAAAAAATACACACTTTTCTCTTAGAATAATTGTCCTTGTGTTCTATATAAGTCATTATCCATGCTTTAATGAAACAATAAGAACAGTGCAGTTCAGGCTTTAAGGTATGTGTTTATTTGGGAGAATCTTAACATAAGATTCCATAATAGCATAAGTTTCTTTTGTCTTAAAATTAGTTGGCAAGGCCAGGGATTTAGCTCAGTGGTTTCGCCGCTTGCTGTGCAAGTTCAAGGACCCGAGTTCGATCCTCGGTACCAAAAAAAAAAAAAAAAAAAAAATTAAGTGGCAATATGCATTAAATGCATAGTGCACAACTATGGCTTCTAAATGTCATTCCTGTGTTCAGAGCCAAGAACTCGTTTTTCTAGATGTGAATACTATCTGCACTGACATTTTCTCTAAAGCAAACCTTTTGATGTAATAAAAATGTATTTGTTGTCACACGGTTGTTTAATACAACTTCAATACTGGAATCATGTTTAACATAAAAATATTTTCCAAAACCCATTAAAATATGACCAGGGTTATTAAAATCAAGGGAGCATATCTGGGAGCCACCAGAAACCACCTTTAGTTCACAGCTTTGGAAATAGCGGGGTAAAACGTGATGTGAAAATGACAGGGCTGCCTCCCTGAGATTTCCCATACTGGTTTACATTCTCATGTCTCTTCCTGAACCCCAGGTACTCCCTGTTTTTTATTCATTTGAATATTTTTGACAACATGTTTTCAAATTTTGACAACATGTTATCAATATTTTCCTTCTTGAGTGGTTGAGGAGTTGGTTTATCTGATAGGAACAGATGTCTTATTGCTTTCTATCTAGACAATTCTGTTTTTGTTGTTGTTGTTCTAATAGGAAAAGCAGAGGAACAATTCTTAATCATGGTACTATTTATTTTAATGGGAAGTGTTATTAGGGGAACTATATTTGTTTACTTCAGATGGAAATTCTATTAGTACAGCTTTATTTTTGTTGTTGCAAAACACTATTATCCAAAATGCACCTTATCACAAAAGCTTAGTTACAACTGGGTGATTACATCATGATGCTTTGGTCTGACTTTCACTGTAATCTGTTGACTTTTCAAGAACATCATTTCCTGAGAAGTGGTCACAGGCTGGAACACAATAGAGAACCGCATTTCTCACCTGAGAGCACAGCCTGCCAGCTGCTTTTACCTATACTTTTTCTGTTTGTGAAGAGTTAAACCTGTAGAGATCCCTGATTCCTTAAACTAACACCAGGTGGGTTTGGGGAAAGAAAATCTTAAAGAGGAGAAAATGACTGACTTCGGGCTAGAAATTTAAAAAAATACATAAAAGTAAATAAAAATAAAAAGAATAACTCAAATAAGAAAATTTACATAAAGAATATAGGGTTCCAAGTCACCCTTTACAAATATGATATAAATCCAATTCAAGTAGTAAATTGTTTTGGCTCTATCTTGTGTGAAATTCTTAGTATAAAAATCATTCTTAAAGATGATAATACAAATGTCATCAATTTATTTCTCTACATAACACAGGGCCTCAGCATTTCATTAAACTTACAAATAGTTTTCTGAGTAACATTTGGGGAAATAAGAAGGAAACTGAAGTTAGGAATCCAGTCTTTAAGCAAGTCTGTATAACAGATGGTGTGCATCTTCAGAACCATGAGGAGCTGCTATTGATGGATTCTCTCTTGATCTCTCCTGCCCCTTCTCACTATTGCCTATAACAACTTTGGAGCCTTTGGCCACATTTCCCAAGCCTGAGCCTTCCTACTGCCATCTCTGTTTATGCAAGAAGTATTCTTTTTTATGGCATCCGCTCTCCTCAGTGGCACATAACCTCAGCCACTCTGTGCTTCTGTGTTCAACATCTTCCTATCATGGAAGAAATATCAGAGATATTTAACTTCTAGAGATAAAAGGGCTACATGTCCTCATAGTTTTGGAGGTTTCAATCTATAATCAACTGGCTCTACACCTTCAGGCCAGTGGCGAGGTAATACATCATGGGGCGAGTGTGTGGTGGAGCCAACTCACTCTCCCCATCACCTGAGGAACAAAAGAGAAAGAGGTTCTCCTGCCCCCTTTGGTGGCATGCTCCAAGTGATCCATGGACACCCGCAAGGCCCCACCTCCTGCAGGTCCACAGCAACCCCCAAAAGTGCCACTGAGAGGAACAAGTCTTTAGTATATAGACTTTTGGGAAATGTTGCCCCTGCTCAAATCATACCACCAACTATTTATAAATAATGCATCTCATTCATGGTGCTTCATCATTATATTTTCAATATTTTGGATATCATATCATGATGGTATTGATTTGCAAGTTAGAAATGTCAAATTGAGATAAAACAAATGAAATACTTTGACTCAGAGACTTGAAGATAAAAAACCTCCTGTTGTAGTCACCCACATCAGCCACTGAGGTTGAAGACTACAGACATGAGCTAGAGGCAAGGAGTTAAATATTCTTTTTTTTTTTTCCAGACAAAGTCAATAAGTTTTATTGAAGCATTTTTAAAATTAATTTTATTGGTACATTTTAGGTATGCAATATAATGACATTCATCATTGGGAGTTTGTACCTTTACATGATATATCTTGGTTCTTATTTTTCGCCCTTCCCCTGCCCTCCCTTCAACCCCTCCATCCCTCCCTATTTACAAAGACTTTGTTTCCATTTTTCCATTTTCTCATATTAATCCCATTCCCTTCTTTCCTTTCCCCTCCCCCTCCCACTTCCTCTTCCCCTTTGCCCCTTTTCTTCCTATTTCACATTATCTGTTATACCTTTTAGTCCTTATTTACACTTTCAGTTTCTCACACTAGAGAAACTATTTGGTATTTACACATGTGTGTCCTATTTATTTCACTTAAGAGTATCACCTCAATTTACATCCATTTAGCAAGGAGTTAAATTTACAGCCCACAGTCTGTATTCCTGGGATCTGCATTCCAGGATTGAAGCCCTACTTCATAAGTACTAGCTAAGCCTTCAGCCAGATTGTTTATTTCACCTAGAAAATGAAAATCATAGTTGTAGCCACTTCATAAATTTGGGGGGAGTATGTAATTGAGATAAGAGATTAAATAGCTGGTATTTTCTAGTTTGCATCAAGCAGTCACTCTGGCATGTAAAAAACTAGTACTGTCTTATTGTGGTGTTGGTGTTATTATTGTTACTGACAAAGAGTGGTGCTGAGTGACCAAGATACATAGTGGCTGTAATGGGGACACTTGTTGTATCGAGCAGGTAATAACAGAGACCAGAAGACACAGCCAGTTGGCCTGAAAGGGTTAACCGGATGGAGAGGGTTCAATGGAAGGGACCATTTGCTGATGCAGGTGTAAGTTTTACAGAATCATAAAGAGGTGGTAAAGTGCCCAGAGCCTCACAAAAGTAGGATGCCCAGTCATAAAACCCCTAATCCTGTGGAAAAGCTGAGTTCCTAAAACCCAGGAGACTAACAGATATTGCAGAGGGTTTACCCCCAAGAGCAGTGACTTTAACCAGTAGACACCCCGGTCATAAAGGGCAGAGGAGTAAGTAGCCACCGTCAAATTTTCCCACACACAAACCAGAGGAGCCAGGCTGAGGCTGTGCAGCCCTTTGGGGTAAACTCCTCGGTAGAATTCAAAGCAGAGGAAGAGTCTGGAAGGGAGAGCAGAGAATAATTCTGATGGACAGGTGCGCTAGGATTTCAATTTATTTTTCATAAACTCCAATTCTTACCATTGGCATAGAAATAAGCTTTAGCACTTGTCATTTAAAGAGCATTTAAAGATTTTCTGTGGGACTCTGGAGTTTTATGCTTTGGAGCTTCATCTTTGAATTCCAACTATATGACTTGACTAGGAGCCTTGTGAGCAAAACTCTAAGGTCTGTGTTTTACTTATGAACAATAAAAGCTTAGTTTTCTGTGAAGCCGATTACTCATTTCAGATGAGAGAAATAAATATAATTTAATTGTCACTTTGGGGGGGTAACTTTTGGATAGTTAACACTGGGTAGTTTATAAAATAGTTTTCACAAACCAAATAATTTACAAAAATCCAGTTTGCCAAAGTTACTGTAGAAGGATTCATTACCAAAATTTTACAAAACTGAGGGCTTAATTTCAAAGGATCTAAAATAATTATAACATTTTTATTGCTGCATAGTAGATGCAACTATTTCAGAAATGAGGCTTAATTGTACTCTTGTGATTGTTTCGCAGTTATTTTTAATCCAACTTTGGCCGTAAGGAATTTCATTTTGAGGCCTAATGTTCACATTAATTTTAGACAAATGCTAACGGGTATTTAAAATACTAGGTGTGAGGGGCCGGGGATTTAGCTCAGTGGTGCTGACACCTGCCTCACAAGCAGAAGGTCCTAAGTTCGATCCTCGGTACCAAAAAAACAAATAAAATAAAATACTAAGTGTGAACCAAATATATGGTGAATGTTTAAAATGTAGTAGAGTAAATGACTCTTTGCCATTAGTTATTCCCCTCCAAATACTCCTGTTTGCTTCACACACATTTATCCAGTCATTCTTACCACTTTCTGAAGCAGTTCAGGAAGTCCTCTGCTGAGTGTGCTTACAAGTTGTGATCCAAAATTGAACATGAGTGCTGTTGTCCAGTATCACCCTACAGAGAGGCAAGCTCCTGAAAACATTATGGTGTGTGCTCATTTATATTGTATTGCACATATATTTTATTTAACTTCATTTTACATTGACTTATTTACATTCTCAATGAAATGTAGACTGTAGGAGAGGCCTTGTTCTACACCTTATTCACGGTTTAATTTCAGTGACCAGACAAGTTTTCCTTTCAGTATCTAGAAGTGTGAGTAGTTTAACAAAGGTCTTTAATAAATACTCATTTCAAATTATTGAATACATTCCAGAAAAATAAATTTCAGCCACCATTTAGGTACATGTGAATATTCAACCACCATGAAATTTCTCAATATCATCGACAAGAAGCATCTGGCTCTTACGATTACTAAATTATGAGATGTGATCAAAATATATGGATAATGTTTAAATTTAAAAAAATAAAAGACACATTGCTATTCATCCCCTTCAGATTACTCCTTCCAGCATCGAACACTGGTATCCCATCATTCCTGCCACTTTCTGAAAGTTCTGGAAATCCTCCTATCATCATGGAGTGAATAAAATTGAAGGTAAGGAAAGAATATTGACATCAGTGCTTATTGTATTAGTGAAATAAATATTGAGAGAATAGAGAATCGCATTAACAGTAAAGAGTACACATTTACTTCAAGCTAACACACCAGGAAATTTTGACAATTTTATGTGGCAATTTTATTTTTTAAAATGAAACTTTTGCTTGATATTAGGAAATCAGAATGTGACATTTATCTTTTTATTGGAAAAGTACTTTAACATTTTTGCAGAATTTAAAAAAAAAGATACATTCATGGTTCTCTAGTCACTCATCATCCACAAATCTGCCTTTCCTAGAGATCTCACTGATATTAATCTATTATTATTAGATGTTTTATTTCATTTATCCATATATTATGATGGTGACAAAAAGAGCTATCAAAAGCATCAGAAAGAATAGTCAAAGAAAACCTTGCTCTTCTTTAAATTTAGAATGGAAAAATTCAAAGAAGAAACAGAAAATAAATGAATTACAATTAAAAAATGTGAGAGTGGTTGGAAAAGGAAGTCAGCAATATATAACTCTGGGCAGCCAAAGCTACTATCAATGTTACGATTATCTCATTTAATTCCAATCACTGCACCAAGTTTTATGAGAAGTCTTCTCCTGTTAAAGTGCAGTTATCTCAGCACAGCAGCTGCCAAGAACATACTCTGGTTTTTTTCTGTCTGATTTCTGGTTTCCAGAAACTCTATAAAAATGTAACTGCTCCAAACCAGTTACAGACTGGAAAGCCAACTTTCTTGTTGACCTTTCCTATCTGTAGGCAACACGTACAGTACTTTAAGTGATAACAAATTTTATTTGAAAAATACGTTAGATTCCAATTCTTTTCAATTTTCCTGAAACTATAATGAAGGAAAAATACTCTCCAAGACCTACAATCTCTCTATTCCCTTATCTTATAGAAAGCAACAAAATTCTTACATTTGATATATGACTCCCATCACTTGAAACACATTCCTTTGAGTTATAAGGAAATACGTAAATTTTAAAAACTTTTTTCAATGAATCTGGCATTTGGGAGAAGTTTTCCACAGAAACAGATAAACTTGATAAGGAAAGTTGAGAGTGGCATAGTCCAGAATCAGCAAGCCTGGGGTTACGCATCCAAGGGAAGTGGGGGTGAGTGGACAGCAAAATTTGCAAGTTAAGAATCCCAATAAAAAGAATAGAGAAGGGAGAATAAGAGATTTAATGATAAAATCATAAGGTTAAATGGAATCTTAAAAGGGCATGTTATAAGAAATTATTAAGAACATAAATTGTACAAACACAACTTCTACCCCTTTGTTGAATTAAAAGTAAGTAGGCAGAAGGTTTCTGGAAAGATTGGTGTAGGATTTGTATAGGTTTGGAATCTCTTTATAAAAACAAGCAGAACAGATATAGGGACTCAAAAAGTTCCTCGGGAAATGGTACGTGAGCAAAGACGTAAAAATGAGGTCAGGTGCATATCAGAGAAAAGAGCTACCCAGGCAGAGAGGGCAAAAATCCTCAGGGGGCCTCAGGCCCAGCAGAGCCTTGTGTGTTGGAGGAAGACCTGGAGGAGCACGGGGCTGATGCTGACAGAGTGAGGACCAGAGGGAGGATGTGTGGTCAGCAGTAGCAGACAGGTCAATGCCTCCCTGGTCTTGGCCTTCTACTGTATGTGAAACTGGGATTGTTCGAAAGCTTTAAACAGAAGTGGTCAACCACAGATGATCCCTGTAACTGCTGTAAGAAGACCTTTTTTACATGAACATAGAAAAAATGATAGGATGATATACACTGAATTAGTTATATTTTTAGGAGGTAGGAATAAATGAAATTTATGTTTTTTTCTCTTTTCTACACATCTGATTTATTTTACTTGTCAAAATGAAAATGCATTACTTTAACATATACTTTTCAACTTCCTGGGTTCCGACTCAAATGTTTGGCTGAATAATCCTCTCCTCTCAACCTTTAAGAGGTCACCTGGCGGTTGTCTTTTTTTCACTTTGCCAAGTCAATCTTCTTATTCTTTGACAGTTTCTGTTATTAAGGAGATTTTTCTATTTCTAATGTAAATTCTCCTTTCCTAAAATTTCTCTCTGACCAGCCCTATTTTTAATTGTGAGGAGATATGGAGAAAAGGGTTAATACCTTTTCTACAAGATAGCTGATCAGCTAGCTCTAGAGAAATGGTGGAAATTGGAGAAGACTAATGAAAATTTTGCACACTTCATAAACATATCCAAAAGCTCATCCTGCATTTTCAGCAGAAGTAAACAATGACAGTAAGAGGAAGAAAGAAGCAATGGAGGAAGTATATGGAAACATTTACTTAACTGGGATATAAAAAGAAACTTAACATCTTAAATTGGGCAATCTTAAGGAAATCATAGGTGAATTACATCAAAAGGTAATTGAGAAATGTGTTACTGGTTTGCCACTAATAGCAGTACTAATAAAGGACAATTGAGAAATTCAAACTAGAGAGTGCTTAATGCCCTCTTACTGGTTTCCAAATGGTCTACTTCTGTTACAAAGATTATTTTTGGAACTGTTACCTCATATTTTCCATGCTTTTATTATTTCTGTCCCTTCTAATTTTATACCTCATTGCTCTGAGTGGGTGTGTGTACATGAGATGAGTGGAGTAAGGGATCAAAGGAGGAAAAGTTAGTTTCAAAATGCAAAGGACTAAACATCTCTTAGATTCAAGTGTAAGGAGCCAACAGTTTCTTTTTCCTTTTGCTAAGTCATTCTGTGGTCATTAAGTGGACTTAAGGGCTTCTCCCACCAAAGGAAAACACTTTATAAATTGTGCACTATTAGAGAAATGTTAGTTTAAAACTTAAAGGTCTAAAACTTTCACAAGATAAATAAAGGGTTTATTAATTGTGCTTATTGAGAAGAGCCTAGAAGTGCTGGGAGATAGAAGAAAAAGCAGAATGCTTTGCTTTTTTGTGATTAGCTCACTAACCAACAGTATCTTGATATAGTAGGGAATACTCTTTATAATAAAAAAATTGGCTTAAAAGCACTTATTTTTTAACTCATATTAGAAGTGGCACTGGAGGTATATGTAATAGAAAATAGTTTTCTGTCATATAGAAATGTCTCATGGTAAGTCACCAACAAAAACCCCACATTAATATATCCACAAATGCAAATTACAGTCAAAATTACAAATGATGATGAAAGGGAGTTGATCAGAACATATCAAAGCATGGAGAAGAGTATCATTGATAGGGAAAGACAATAATTAAAATAAATCTATTACCAGATAATGAAAATGACAACTCTTCACTTATCCCAAGGTCACTTTTTCCCCCAAACAAGGATGAAACCCAGAAAAAACACAAGAAAAAAAAAAAAGAAAAAGGCATATAAATGGTAAAAAACATAATAATAACAACTACTACCTTAAAGTCTGTTAAAGTCTTTGTGATTTCCCAAAGTAATGCTGTCTTTGTTACTTTCTTTGCTGCTGAAATAAAATACTCAACTCCCACAGGTTAAAGTAAGAAAGGTTTATTTTGGGTCATAGTCTATAGAGGTTTCAGTCCACAGTCCACTGGCTCCAAGGCAGGATGGCATGGGAAAGGAGCATTACCAAGGAGAAATAGTCCATGACAGAGCAGGAAGGAGGTAGCCTGCCTTTCCCTTTTATGCTACCCAGGATACAGGCATTTGGGATACAGGATACAGTGTAACCCACACAGAACAACGAATGCTAAACCAATTAGTGGACTAATTTAGTTATCACACCCTTAATCCACATTCACATACCCTAGAATCAATCATCTCCAAAATGCCCCACCTATGAGTGTCCCAGCCTTTAGGATTATATCTAGGTACAACCCATAGCAAATACTAAGTATTGCATATGTTTTAAATGATTTAATTCACTCAAAAACCAATCCAATTTGTCAAAGATCAGAATGATTGGCACAGAAAGACCTAGAGCCATAAATAGTCTGTTGCCTCTACCTCCAAGTTTTATATCCAGAAGTCTCAACTGGCTGTGCATATCCCTGTAGGAATAGAAAATGATATCTAAGTATGTGAGAGGAAAATATGAAAGGATTCATTTCAATTGCTTATATTTCTTTCTTAAATTCTGTTTTTATGATATATATATATAATAAAAGTATGTAGAGGTTAAGTATAAAAAAGTACATATACTGTGGGTTTATGATTAATATACATAAGGATAAAGATGTGTCATCCCTAATATTTTGAAAAGAAAGTTTAAACTATTAAGTCAGATAACCCCCAAAATTCAGAAGAGTACAAAAAGACAGATCCAAATTTCTTTCAAAAATTCAAAACTTCTAATATTGTTAAGAAATTTTAACTGATGGATGGAAATATTTTAAAATCCGTAATAAAAATCAAGTACTGAATCTTCAAAATATTCCATTGGGGGCCATTTACTGTATATTTCATTTCATTTTAATGCAATACATTTAGCAGTAAACAAAATGGGGACCATCCTTCATGATCAAATGTCTCCCTACTGTACATGTTGTTTAAGAAAGTAAAAATCTGAATAATATATGTAAGAAAGATATTCATCATGATTGCTAAATATATACATAAAAAGGCACAGGAACACTTATTCTTATTCTTATTGTTTAATGTTATATTAATTTTCAAGGATTGCTGTACAAGATTGTCCCAACTTGTGTGATTTAAAACAACAGATTTATTACCTTACAGTTCAGGAAGTCAGAGGTCCTAAATAGGACTTACAAGCTAAAATCAAGAAATCTACAGAGCTGCAGTTCTTCTGGAGGCTCCAGAGGAGAACATGTTTTCTTAATTCTTCCAACCTTTAAAGGTCTCATGCATTCTCTGGTTTGTGATTCATTTCTCCTTTTCTAAAGCACATTACTCCCACCTTTGCTTCTCCATCACATCATTTCCTCTTACTATGATCTACTGCCTATTTTGTGTGAGGACTTACTATTAATAGAGACCACTTAGACAATTCAAGTTAATCTCCCCATCTCCACATCTTGGTGCAGTTACATCTAGAGTGTCCATTTTTTCCATGTTAAATAATACAGTCAGAGGTTCCATGAATTAGGAAAAGATATTCTGGGGAAGTCATTTTTCAGCCTGCTACACAGAATACAATCTAGTCCCAAAAGATTGATGTCATTCCACCATTCAAAATGTACTCATCATATCCCAAGTTTCCCCCAAAGTCTCAACAAATTACAGCGTTGACTTAATTCTAAATCTTGCCCAAGTCTCACCAACTCAAAAGCTTCAAATCTCATTAGGTACATAAGTTAGGTATAAATGACGCTCTGGATCATCTAAGATTTATCAACTCAAAAATTCCAGTTATTGTGGATGAAACTATAAGTATAACCCACGATAGGGAGCAATTACTCTGTATATGTGAACCTGTGAAACTAGAAGACAAGTTATTTGTTCCAAAACAAAATGTTGCCTCAGGCATAGAATAACAGCTACTGACATTCTGGGTGCAAAGAGATAAAATGAAAGAAAAGCACAGTCACAAGTCCCCCATAATTTGCAAAGCCAGCTTGGCAAACTCCATTAGGAGCTAAGGCCTGAAAATAATCCTCTGTAACCTGAGCATGTGCCTTCTACTCCCACAACTCTGCCTTCATAATCATCCTTCCTTTTGCCTGAAAGGTAACACGTATTTGCAGTTGAGTAATTTTGTCAGTTTTATCCTGCATAAATAAGTTTGGGAGTCTCACACACTGCTTTCGTTTCTTCTTCACTTGTCCTTTTCCATCCAAGCTGCCATGTTTCTGTTGATGTAACATTCTCGATGAGCTTGTGGATTTCCTTTTCACGTCTGAGGATTTCATATCATTTTCCTTTACAAGTCTTTTTTTTGGGGGGGGGCGGGTAGTGACATCTTTATTTCTGGCTTCTGCTAAAGTGACTGAAAGAATTCATCCTTGCACTTATCTATTCTCTTCAAAGAGCCGTCTGTCTGATTGAATACTCTGACCTTTGGATTCTTGTGAGACAGACACTAGCAAAATAACATTCATCCACACCCTGTGCTTTCTATGCAGGGAAGAGTTTCTTGTCAGACAAACTTCTAATTTGAATATATTTTAAAGACTGGATAGACTAATAATTCTTCAAATCATAAACTCCTATTGTGTATTTTGCTTGACAGATCTTCCTTCTTAAATTTATCTTTTTTCTTTCAATATTTTACCATAACTAGAAAGAAGAAATTGGTTTGTACCATTCACATTGCTTGGAAATCACTTTCGATAAAATTCCAAAAGTTTCTTTGCATATACAGGACAAAATTCAGCTAAGTTTTCTGCCACAGTAACAAAGTTTTGCTTTCCTGTAGTGTCCAATGTCATGGTTTTCATTTCCTTCTGAGCCCTTACCAATAGTGTTCATATTTCTACCAAAATTCTGTTTATGCTGATTTAGTAATTTTCTAAGACATAGGATTTTCTTCCCTACTGCACTCTTCACATTTTTCTGTTAGTTCACCACAAATACCTTTAATGTCTACCTTTTAAAATAATCTGTTAATAGTGTTCTAGGATTTTGAAGATAAAACAATGTTTTTTCTATTACACTCCTCACAATTTTTCCAACCTCAAGCCTTTACCCAATTCCAAAACCACTTCTCCATTTCTAGATATTTGCTGCATAAGGTGCCTCCCAATTCCAAGTGCCAAAAAGAGTGTACCCTTCTTGATTGCTTACGTTTTTTTAACATCAAGCTCAGCACTGATAAGTATCTCAGTGATCTTAAGACCTCCTCAAGGTTTCTAAAATTATTATAGAAATGTGAAAGACAATTTGATACAATTTAAAATAACAGATTCTGGAGGCAGGCAAATGTAGATTCAAATTCTGATATTTTTTTCACTCTTCAGCTACACAGTTCTTTGGAATATATTTAATCTTCTAAAATCTTCGGCGCTTCAGCCATGCATAGTGGCATGCCCCAGTACTCCTAAGCTTGAGGCAGAAGGACCAAGGTGAGTTCCAGCCAAACCCAGGTTACATAATGAGTTCAAGGCCAGCCTGAACTACATGGGAAGACTCTGTGTCAATAAATAAATGAATAAATACATAAACGTAAAGAAATAAATAAACAAAATAAGATTTTTCTGAGCTTCAAATGTCTAAAAATAAAGTAATAGATATGCCACTTACCATTCAACTATACCTTATATACTTTTCTGTTATTCTTTTCTCTTGTAGTGACATATGTGAGATAGTACATGCAATATGCTTGTCATATTAAACATGCAATAGAAATTATTTATCTGGAAGATTTTATATCTTGCTGCCACACATAGAATTAACTCATATGGAAAAGAATATTATCAGAGAAAAGAGATGTATGTGATAAAATTTTCTGGCAAAGGAGAATATTATAGATGTATTGGAGAGACTTAAACTAATGAAGGCTTTGAAATATCTATGTTGGTTGAAATTCCTACTATCTTTCATAAGTTTTCATGCTTTTTGGTGAACAATTAATAAACATTTAGTCACATAAAATGATGAAAGAAAAGATCATAGGTTCAGTAAAGTTTTATTTGATGAAAACTCAGAAATGAGGGAGCTCTATATTTCTAAGGAAATTTAGTGATAAATAAACAATCATATCAGGTAAATAATGAGGAAGTGTTACAGTAATCATTCATTAATTCTAATTTACATTCTATCTCTCTAAATTTGCTTAAGGAATGGAAACATATTTGGTTTCCTCTGCCTTGAGTTTTTATACAGTTCAAATAAAATGTGATATATTAAGTAAAAAGAAAAATAAAAGGATGGAAGGAAGCCTGTGCAGCTATATTTATTACTTGCCTCATCCATAAAGAAAAATTGTTTAAAAGAGTAAATTTTAACATAGGTCCATCCAAGCACCATCACAGGACTAGCTCTTTGGAATGTGTCAGGGAATGGAAGTTTTATCACTTCTCATAAAGGGTGTCCAAGTGGGAAGAACAGTCATAATCTGGAGCTTGGAATCCTTAATCTCTTTATTATTTTTTTAACTAAGTTTTTATATTGTCAGAAAGTTAATTTGTAAATGTATGTCTAAATATATTTTTTGTTGAAAAATCCAAGTTGTCATATATTTTGTAAATATAAAATAAGAATTCCTAATGGAAAAATCCATTTTCTTCTTTCTCCTTTTTATTGGTATATGTTTATAACACATGATGTTTACATTTTTGGGGGGGATTGGTACATATACATAATGTATCATGATTATTTTCAATATCCTTTCCCCACATCCTTTTTATTCTTCCTTTTCCCTGATCCCATTCCCTACTCCAGAAAGCCCGCCTTTTTTGTTATTCTTTAATTTCTTTATAATTAATTTTCTTGTCTGAGAGAAATCATGTAATATTTAACTTTCTGTGTCTGAATTATTTCACTTAACATTACTGTTTCCAGATTCATCCATTTTCGTACAAATGACTGAAATTCATCATTCTTTTTGGCTGAATAAAATTCCATTGTGTATATATAACTGATTTTCTTTATCCATTCCACTATTGATCAGCATCTAGGCTGTTTCCAGAGCTTTACTATTGTGAATTGTGTTGTTAAAAGCATAGGTATCCATGTGTCACTATAGAATGATGAGTTTAACTCTTTCAGTATTATACCCAGGAGAGGTGTAAGATGGGTCAAATAGAATTTCAATTTTCACTTTTTTGAGGAATCTTCATCCTGATTTCCATAGTGGTTTCACTAGTTTATATTTTCACAAATAATGCAGAAGAGCTTGTTTTTCTCCATAGTCTTGCTAGTGTGTGTGTGTGTGTGTGTGTGTGTCTGTGAAGTTAGACAATTTAAATATATTAATCTCTGAATTTAAGTATGGGATGGTGGTTTTGTTTGGGGTGCCCTATAATTTCTATTTCCTATCTTTCTTGCTGGCCTCTAAACTTAAATGACAGTGATAATTCTTGGATTGTTGCTCTAGCACAATCCGAAGACTGTTTTTTTTTTTGCCATTGCTACTGAAACCTCAGTACTGAAATACCCACCAGAGGAGACAAGCTTGGATATGTTGACCACACTGAGTGGAAGCCAGACCTAAGCAGGTACTAAGCAGAGATAAGAAAACTCAAAATCTTTGGTTTCAAAAACTTTTAGCAAACCTCATGCCACTCAGAATATAGAGAAGAAACCAGAACAAGGCAGAAACTTTCTCCTTAACCACTGAAGAATGGACCTAATTCTGCAGAATGCCATTTTGTCAAACTCTGACTGGTGTTCTTTTTTCTTTCATTCATATTTCCTTCCTGTATAGCTGATGGAACCCCAGTCCCAGAGAATTAGTTTTGATGACCTCTGTATATCTGGTTAAGGTGAAGGTACTTCTTCACAGAATAATTTCTCTAGGAGCTTTTAGTACAAGACTTCAAAAATCATAATCTTCTATTTTCCCAGAAGTCATTAGATTCATCTCAGCCAACCATCTTGACCCTGACTCCATTCTCAAGGTACTTTCGATTTCTTTCAACAAATCTAGATATACATGGTGCTTTAACATAGGGATCCTATTGAAGTTTTCTGTTTAATCATTATCATATTGCAATAATATAAACCATGAAAAGAAATTCACAATAGAAGAGGCTTTTACAGTTGTTTTTTAATAAAAGGTATCTTAAAATAGTTTCAGATATCATTTTTAGAAGAAAAGATCTCATTCCTAGATGTTATGTCAGGGCTTTGTTCTACCCAAAGATTGAATGAAATGTTATTTCTTTCTATGACACAATTACTGTACTTTCGGCATGGATATGTTCAGCCCTCGAAAACACTGACTTTTTGAACTCACATGTATCATTGTTAGTTACAGAATATTTCTTATTCAGCTAAATAGAACACATGATTACATTTGTGAGCTAAACAGCACACATTATTAATAGTTTATTTTCACTTATTTTTATCTGCCTCATATGGGTTGAGTTGCTGCCAATGTATTCAGCTCAGTAATGTTTCTTTACTACTCTTTCTGGCTTCAAAATCAACTTGTAGGTTTTAGTCACATCTCAAATAAATATTGGCAGAGCAACTCAAATCCTTGAAATGCCTCGGCAGAATGATGCATTCTGAGCCACAAAAAATCAAAACAGAGTCCTCGTATGCATCATGCTTATCAGCCTGTCTCACAGAGATCCTAGAAGTAATGGATTCCATGAGACAAACAAATTTTTCTATATATCTCTCACATTCTGAACTCTTAGGGTAAGTAAAGTGATGTTTAATATCCTGTAAGTATATTTGTATGTGAGGGTAGTTTCCTGTGTCGCAAAAGAGAGGTGAAGAAAAATGAACTCATATATTGGCCTTGACAGAGCACATCAGGGTCAATTTGAACTAAGCTATGTGGCAAAAGTAGGTGTTGACTTGGCAAACTGCTGTGGTCTAGAAGGTGTTCTGGGAATTACACTCAAGAAAAAAACCATCAAGTTAACAAGCCACTCCCAGGCTAGAGCATTTCTCTTTTTGAGGACTCGGCTGCCAGTGTAATCTGCTAACATCATACCAAGAAACCTCTTAAGTTCCTGTCTTTATCAGATCCTTCATTTCCTGAACAGTCAAAATCAATCAAGTTACCTTGTTTTCTCAATAATTAAGTGAATTCAGGAAGACATAGAGATGAAGCCCAAGGGAAGCTAAAGTTCTAGTGCTTTAGATAAGCTGCTTCACCAATGTGGTGGACAAGTTAGATGTGTTACGATTCTCTTGAACTTCCTGCCTGGTTGATTATACTCCCTTCCAAACTAATTTTTAGTAAAAGGAAGTTCATTTAGACCAAAGACACAGCACGTCTCTCCTTTGTCTTCCCTGCTTGCATCCTTCTTTTGTAAGATTTATTGTTTATATTTATTCATCATATCTATCTACCCAAAATGTAAATACCTTAAAAATCTATTGAAAATACCAAATGTGTAGTTGGTGATTTAATTATCACAGAGGATAGTGTGGAAGTTGTCTTATGTGTGTTTGGGGTAGAGTGTGTTTAATCAAAAATAGCTTATTTGTATTACCATTTCATAGACTCTACCACGTAACTTAACATCTAGAGAATTTAGCCAGCCTTTAATTTGAGAGGTCATTAAATTGCAGGACACTACACATGTTATTTTGAAAGTGATATATTCTGATATTTTCTAATTTTATGATATTTTCTGATATTCGTTGTTTTCATTTTTATTATGCTTATGTAAAGAATACTTGATATGAAACAAAGTCTGTATATATATATTTTTTAAACCAGCATATACATTCTTTGTTTCTGCAACAGAAAAATTATACTGCTTGTTTAGGCGACAATTTGATAAGAGGAAGTGAAATATCTCGATGTAATATATACAAGAAAATGCCCAGGCTTTATTGGTTTAATATGTATTGTGCTTTCCACTAAATTCTTTCCATTAAAGACTTTTATTACAAAATAATTATCTTTGAAGAAAGGAGTTAATGTCTTCATTCATATTTACATAAAAATGTATATACATATATGTTCTTTCATTTTTTGAATCAAGCTGCTAAGTTTGCTCTTGGAAAAAAGTACATAATAAAATAAATAAGAAGATATCATAATATTTCTTAATTAAACTATTCTTAAGCTAAGGAAACAAGAGAATGTGGGTCAAAATCCATGCTGATCAAAATGGCAGGAAGCATGTCACATGTCAAACATTCGACTCACTCTTGATCTGCAGCAAAAGACTTTCTTATTTGAGATTTCTTAAACTTGACTTTTCACCTTTTTTCTTTGTTGGTGGTAAATAATGGGGAAGTCATTTCTACAAATCTATACAATTCATTAATGAAAGACTAACTATTTTTTGTGGAAATTAAATGTCAACCAATATACATGGAGGACACAGAAATGTGACACAAACGTTTTCAAGTGTTTGAATTTTATTTTTCTCTTTCGGATTTTAGTGACAAAAAAAATCATCAAGCTAGGTTTATCCAGATAGGGGCATAACATATCAATTACTTCAGAAAAAGAAAAAAAAATGGAATTGCACTTCAAATATAAAGAAGTGGGAGGAAAAAGAAAGATTTCTCTTTGTGTCTAAAAATATCTCTATTTCTTGGCACTTTTTGATTTTGGTAGAATAAGCAAGAAGAAGACTGAGGATTGAACTAACTATTCTTGTCTGTGAATGTGGGAGTTGTTCCTGTTTGCTCCCTCGACAAAACCAGTTCCTGGACCATAGTTTGTGAAGTTCTTTGCACACCATGTTTGATCTGACAAACTGCCCAGCACTGGGGAATCTGGGCTTGATCTCAGAACCCTTGTACTGCAGTTTTCTTCTTTAACTTAGAACATTTCTTTGAAGACATTTGAGTCTTCCCAAATCAGAAAACAGAATGATTTACTTGAAGAAGTTGTGGGAGATTACATTTTACAAGGTTATCTGCATAATAATGGATTCAGGTTCCATTGGTTAAAAGCATTAGAAATCTTCTCATGTGTTTCAAGTTTGGATAAATTTTCTTTATCTGAGAACCCAGAATGAGCACAAATGATGGCATAATGTATGTAGATCTATGCAAAAGATCTGCCCACGGGTACTTGTGGGAGAATCAGAGGATGTTCTCTTTATGCATTCTTTTTTCTTCCACCTCCACTCCTGAAGGACAACCCTGTGCTCCACATTCATTATTTGCCATTCTAATTATTTCTACTCATACTATTGCTCTCTTGGGATCGCCTGTACCTTTATTCTTCTCGTAACCAAATTATTCTCTCTGTACAAGCCAAATGAAGTCCAGGCTCTTGCAAAAACTTTCTTTTTCAGGAGTCATTATGGGTATCACATCCTTGAAACCCTTAGGAAAACTCTGTGCATATTGAATGTGTGTGTGTGTCTCTTTGTGGGTGTGTGTTTTTGTGCTAATTTCTTCAATCACAAATACTTTAAATGTTCAACTGAAAGAATCATACTTGAGGAATAGTTATCATTAGCTAAACATCTTCTACATAACATTAGCAACAAATGTTAGAGTGAATATTGAAAAGTATATGATGAATAAATCAAATGAAATTTTCTAACCTGACCTTTCTTGTGTGTATAACATTGAGTAGACATCTGGCTTATTCATGTACCAATGCAAAATATCATAGTGGCAGAAAATGCTAGATTCCACCAGCATCATCTCTCCTACTTTCAAACACAAGAATCATATCCTTACAGCTAGATATGGCACTGTGACCAGTGCTAGCTGGAGGCGTGTCAACAATAGTGCCATGTGCAATTCCTGTAACATGAGTTCACGAGGAGAGAGGAAGACCTTCCTTATCCTTTGCAACATAAAGTCTGTGGCTGGAGCACAAGCAACTATTTTAGATCAGGAAGGAGCCTGGGAACCTAATTGCCACAGATCCTCATGATCAGCCATGGATGGTGACAAGAGGGAAGAATGTTAAAAATTGATAACAAAAAGCAAGCAAATAATATTTTTCTATTTTGTTTACATTACTGTTGTTTTGGATTTCTATGTTCACAGCTGAATGTTATTCAGACACCTCCATTTTAACCTAGCATCTCTGTATTCAGTTTACCTGGGAGAGTTCTGGAGTACAGTGACATCTCATTGTAACTTTTCTTTTACTCCAGATGATGTGTTTCATGGCGAAGTGACACAATCTTCAAGATTTGAAGTGTTTCAAGCTGCAAAAATATTTACAGAAAAGACATTTGTCCATAGTAGTTAAATGTAAAACAGTTAAAATGGAGTTACTCTTGAACATACAAGGTGGAGACAGTTTCAGTCTGATTGCTACAGTTCATAGAAGAGGCCTAATGTGTGCGTGCGTGTGTGTGTGTGTGTGTGTGTGTGTGTTGGGGGATATCTATTCATTTTCTGGTTGCTCTTATTTTTAACACTGGATGAAAAATGTTAAGAACTGTGAATATGATGTCATTCACAGAGATAAACCTAATGATAAGTGAAAAGAAGATATAAGGAATGTCTCCTGAATGGAGTTAAAGGCACTTTTCTAATTTTGTTTAGTCAATCGAATTATGATCCATTGACTCCCATACAATAGATATTTGGATTATCACAATTTTACACAATACAGATTTGACATTAAAAAGTCGAATAAGTTTCCATGGTTACATACTATATAATTATATGACAAAACTAAAGTCAAAGCCCAATCCACCCTACTTCCTCTCACATATTTGGAAACATTTACTCCATTTCTGAAATCTATAGGTTAATAAAACTGCAGCACAAGTATTACTGAAACAGGTAAGAAATAGAACATTTTCTCAGATCAAAGCCAAAGGAAGGGATTCTGGCCTTTGGAGAAACTTCAGTTGCAAAACAGTTCCTATGGATGGTAAGACAGATGATTTTTTATTTATTTTTATAAGTAAATGGTGGTAGGCACTTCCCACCTTACATAAGGCAACTGAAATAACTATTTCTGACTCAATTTTTTCTTTAAAGGCTTATCTTCCAAGGACACTGGTAACTTATTTATCTCTGCCAGGAAAAGTACAACTCAAATACATTTGCATAGATTTGCTACATTGGGGCTTTGCATAGATTTGCTACATTGGGCCTCTCTCCTCAACCATAGATGAAGGCCCAGGGGTTACAGATGTGTCCTGCAAACAGTCAAGAACTGGCCTGTTTCCTTTTTTCTACTGAAACATCCTTGAAATATTATGTCTACATTCTCTCAAGGTTACTAGATGATTTCTTACTTTAGTCAACTTTATGGTGACAAAATATATGAGATAATAAACTTATGAAGAAGAAGGTTTATTTTGATGCCTGTTTCAGAGAATCCAGTCCATGGTCAACTGACACGTTGTGGCAAGGAAATCTCTCATAGCAAGAGCATGTGACAGAAGTGTTACCTTATGGCAGCCATGAAGCAAATAGAAAGACCGGAAGGTGACTGGAGTGCCCAAATCATCATTAAGGGTATGCCTCCACTGACCTAACTTCCTTTTATGAGACCCCACCTCCTAAAGGTTCCATGTCCCAGTAGTGCCAATCCTTTAATAAATACATGGAGCTTTGGGGAAATTCAGGATTGAAACTCTAGCAATTGCTATACCAATTTTATTGCATCGTCCTTCTAAAAAGAAGTAAATAAAAGAGGCAGAAGGTGTTCAATGCTACATTAATGTACTTTCCCCCTCTATTAAGCAAAGCAAGTGTCCCATGAAGCTGTCTGCTTGAATTTCACTAAAGAATATTCAATCACATGTATATCATAAATAATCTTTGGCAAAGGGTTATAACATTAATACATCCAGCCATGGATAAGCAGACCAGCTGCTCAGCAAAGATCTCTTCTCCTCTCCCATAGGGTAGAATGATGCCTGAGGAGTTTCTTGGACAATGGCTGGATTGCCAAGCCTCCTTCAAATCAAGGTAGTGCCTTATGAATAGGTCCCACCAATAGATTGTACATAGTAGTTATTCATTTCCTCCATGCTGAAGGAGTGAGTATTCTTGCCTTCTTGTTCTCTTTTTCTCTCCTCCTCCCATCTATGTCTCACTGTGTGTGTGTGGGAGGGCAGTGGGCAAACTGGAAGAAAGTCATATACTCTGAGGTCCTAGGATGTGGTTCAAGAGTCACAAGACATCATGATTCACCACATAGAACACTGTTTGACAAACGCCCATTTTGACCACTCTCTCAACTAGAAATGAATTTTCATTTTGTTATTTCAGGGAGACCTTGGAGTGTCTTCTGTTACAGCAGCTATCCTTACTGTAACTGTCCACCTGATTTAGGCCAATCATGGTTCATCTTCTCTGTGAAGGGCATTGAGACCTATTTTCTTTGCTACATCTTTACACGTCTCCTTGCTCTTGATCCTGTCACCAGGAAGGAATGCAGGTATAGATATTACAATTGTCATAGAAATTATCTAACTCCATAAACAAAAATAATTTTTGCATGCATGTTGAAAATATTAAGTCTTGAATCCTTTGTCAGAGTTATTAAAGTAAGGGTAGGTGTCTAATTTGTTAAAAGTACTTTCTAAGTAATTCTAATGCACCCCAAATTTGAGGAGAACTGTTCTATAGATCCTCAGTTTACTATCCTCCTCCCAAACACTGATGATTACAAAAGTAAAAGAAGATACGAGAGGTAGAAGCCATCATATGGGAGTAGTGAATATTGATGATAACAGACTGAAAGATGAAATTTACCACACCTGGATATGGTCATGATCACTTGCCAAGAGTGAGAAGTGTAACTTGGAGGAGGATTATTCTCAAAACAATGCAGAAAGAAGCCTTTCAGGGCTTTCAATCTATTCTTGGCCTAAACGCAGATGTCTGTGATACTTCATCTAACACACATTACCCAAAAAGCTTTAAGATGTGCTGGCCAACAATGTCACTGTCCATGCCACATTTGAGCTTCTCGAGGACCCCAGCACCTATCTAGTAAGGGCAGCTTCATGAACTGGGTAAGCCCTGGATCTCCTGGACTCAGGAAACTGAAGCTCCAGAGGAGGTTATGTAAAGTGAGAGTTAAGACATACTTTTGAGTGATAAGATGACATAGGTAAGCATTTTCAAATCTGTCTCAATGAATGCTAGTGAGCCTGAAGTACGTTGTTAAGTTGGAAAAGGTCACAGAAAAATGATGGGCAATCCAAACCCTTATGTCTGTGTACACCTTTACACACAGAATTCTTGGAAACAAGAGGGAACCAGGAGAAAAGGAGGTATGAACAAATCTAGTTAGCATGCATCTGACAAAGAACTTTTCAAATTATTTCTTTAGCACTTTAGACAGAAGAATTCCCTGAAAGCATAGGTACACAGACTAAAGGTCTTCAGAAAACACACTATGGTCTTGAGCTTCAGGCGACCTGAATAAGATGACAAGGTATGACTCGCTTTGATGAAAATAGAAAGGTAAAAAGTAGTTTTACCTATTTGGCTGTCTAGGAGCCCTATTTGGCAAGCAGCAGAAATAATGCTGCTGAAGGAGGCTCTCAGGAGTCAGATATCTGGAGAAGGCCCTGTGTCCAACATGGAAGGTCAACACGGAAAGACAATCTTGTGTAGCCTAATGTTACCATTTTGCAAGACAGCATATGAAGATTGACTTGGTGGCTGAAAAATTATAGTAAGCACTTTGAAATATAATATCTGACGCCCTCTGGTGGTTACATTTTTCAAAAATTTAAGTATAGAAAATGGGATGAGAAAAATCATAGAATACCAACTACATGAATAACTGGGATGTCAGTAACAGTGAACAGAGCTTCATTCAAGATGGTTAGCATTTAGTTAAAAGACATCTCTTGAATAAGAAAGGAAAATATTTCATCGGGCTTGAAAATTTTGGGGGCCCCATCACTTTCCAGGAATTTTCCCACTGCGTCTTTGTCATCAGATAGTCAGAGATTCTGAAGATTCCAGCCTTGCTTGGGATGGGGCTCTGAAGTCCTTCTCAGTCATATTTTCTGCAAAAAATTCTTTTGTGACTCGAAGGGGAATTTCTAAAAGAAATTTCAGTTCTCTCAATGACTTTTAAAAGGTTGTTATGTTCTATAGTTAGTATCTTGAGTAATGTCTTGGCCATGTTTTAACCGCTTCTCTGTGTCTCACTTTGGAAAGTCTGAAAGATACAAAAAGAGCCAGGTCATTGTCAGGACAAATTACATCAAGTGCCAAAGATCGTAAATGACACTCACAAACCAAGAACAGGAATAGGAGTCCAGGAACAAAACAACCTTTCACTGAACATTGGATGTTCCTTAAGCAACAGATTTTAAGGAACTAAGTTACATCCATTAGAGTTATGATTAAATTATGTGTAAATATACCCCATATTATATACCTAGCATATAGAGTTAAAATATATGTATAAATCCATGGAGTGTAACCAATATATGTTTAATAAATATTTATGATTAAACTGAAGAATGAGAAACCCCAAAATATAATTCTTTCCTTGATTCTTTTGGAAATGGAATTCCTGGCAAACCACATGCTATTCTTGATTTAGAAGAGGACAAAGTGAGGATGTTGTAGAAGTGGACCACATTCGGATTTAGAAAAAAATAAAAGATATCTCAAACTTTTTAATAAGACAGTTTCTAATCTGTGAATTGTATTCATAAGGGTCACTGTTCAGGTGAGCAATTAGTAGAACCGTAGTAGAACCACCCTAAAATTCTACAATGACTTTGAAATATATTATGACAGCCCTGTCATTTTCCATTCTACAAAAGGGGTCCTATAAAACTGTACTCTAAGAAAGAAAGTGCCACACACAATTGTATTTCCATGTTTCATTAGAAGGCTCTTCAATTTCCTTACCATAGTTGACTCTCCTGTAGGGAGAGTCTTGCACATGATCTCCAATTTACAAGGAAAACTTTTGATTGCAACAATTTGGGATCCATTATACTTTATTATGCATTATTTTAGTCAATTACTAACTTAACTGCCCATTCCATTTGACTGCCAGGCACGAAGGATTCTCTAGATTTAGAAATGATAAAGATGGCTTTTGAAGCTTCTTCAACTCCCAGTAGGCCACTACATAGTCTCTGGGACATTAATACTCATTTATGGTTGATAAAGAGTGAAATGAAGGAAGAAAGAAAAGGAAGGGAGGGAGGAAAGAAGGAAAGGAAGAAAGAAAGAAGAAAGGGAAGGAGGAAAAAGGAGGAGGGAGGGAGGAAGAAAAGTAAGGAGAAAGGAAGAAAAAGAATTAAAGAGGAGAGAGATATCTAGCAAATTTGTAGGTTTTTGGTAAATATAAATATTCACAATATATCTTCACACATTTGACCAAAACAGACCCTAGCATACTACTGATTCACAGTAAGTAGTTTTGAACTGAATTCTTGCTCCCAGTGCAGAAAATAAATAGACCCAGGAAATAAAAATATAAAAGGCTCATTAAACTCATGTCTAGGAATTAGTATTTTATACCTTCAAATTTGATTGACAAATTTCCAACACAGTACAAATCTGTGCCAAGTATTAAAAAATGGGTTCACATAACTAACTTCATTTCCCAAATTGTTTGCTCTTGCTCTTACAAATACATTATATGTGCAGTTCATTTTGTGGAATTATATATAATTTATTCATAATTCATACCGTTCTGCATGAATTATCTTGAAATGTGTTGTTTGAAATGGTGTATACCTGAGAAAAGACTGAAATGTTATTCTTCTAACATGCAATATGTGTGTGTTTCTATATGGGATGTATATTCTTTATATGGATATGGAAAACATACTCAAATTCTTTCTCCTCTTCTTTTCCAGTGGAGGATCCTGTGAGAAACCAATCATTTTCTGTAAGAGACTAAATAGTCATCTTAAAACTCAGTTTGAATCATCCAACTGCACATAAATTATAATATTTTTTACTATTACTCTTTTTTCTCCCCCCAGTACCGGGGATCGAACTCAGGACCTTGCGCCTGCAAGGCAGGCATAGTGCCACTGAGCTAAATCCCCAACCCTGTACTATTACTCTTCAGGTGGAACTAAAGAAGAAGGCCAGAGAAAGTAAAATAATTACAAAATAAAGATTGATTTTCTTTAAGTTGAATTGTGAATTTAAATGTGTGGCCCACCAAATAACTCACGAATGATGAAAAACTATGACATATTTTAAATGACATATTAGAGATAATTCATGAACAATCAAGATTTGGCAAGGCACGTATATTAGAGATTAGCTAGATATTCCTGGCAATTAAAGTAAATAAGACTAGATCTGTGGACTAGAAAAAGAGTTAAGTGTAGTGTTAAGAGTTAAGTATGCTGAGGGCACGTTTAAAGTGAATCTGAATAAATCACTGGGAGTTTCATTTAAAATAACTTGACTGGTAAGTTTATATTCTAGGCTATTATTCTATGGTCTTTTGAGAAATTAAAAACCTCTTTGAAGATGGTGGGTGTGTGTGTGTGTATAGGAGTGTGATATACCCACCTATCATATTTCCTTGAAAAAGAGATTGGCAAAGGCAAGCTTGACTTTCAACATGACTTGCATGTATTTCTTTTAGCTACAATAAGAAGGAAAAGCAATTGAAATGCCCTTAGGTAACAAAGAGAAAAAAATTAATATGCATGTGTTCATAAGAGTAATTCATTTTTAAGGACAATATATTGTCATTACGTTTAGTACTTTTCCATGACAATTATATATAGACATGTTCAAATACAGTATGTCTCCAATTCCCATAACTTGGTCTTGTGGTGTGTTTTGGCTGCTCTCTTATCCCCGGGTACCACTGCTTAGATTGCTAGTATTATTGAAGAATTTTATTCTTTTAGAATTTTACAGAATTAGATTTATACAATATGTTCCCATTGGTCTATCAGTTCTCTCACTTAACATAATCTTTCTGAGACTCATCCTTGTTATTTGCCTATCAATTACTTGTATACATTTTTATTTTTGCCTGGCTAATATTTCATTGTGTTCTTATATTAGATTTTATTTGTGCATTTACCTGTTGATAGACATTTAGATTTTTTCTAATATTTAGGTATTATGAATAAAACTGCTATAAATATTCTTGTGTGATTCTTTTTACAGTCATATTATTTTTATTTCTCTAGGGAAAAGGCTGAGAATGGAATTGTTGGATCATAGACATAATAACACATAATGTATTTTTAAAATAAAAATTGGTGTGTGGTAGCAAAAATGACTGAAAAAAGAAAATACACCCTCCTTGAATTGAGGTTTACTCCATTTTGAGTGTAATCTACTTCATCATTTAGATTTTTTTTGGAGAGAGACTTTCCTGACATGAGAATTGGAGTTACCCTTGGGCTTGTATGTGGGGCACAATTGTATAGAAGCGTATGTCAAAGTTTTTGTTTCTATGACTGTTGGAAACTGCCAAAATTAAGCATTAGGTACTCTGGGTGATATTTCTCATACCTCAAGTTGGTGTCATCAAGAAATCACAGGAGTTAAAAAAATAAAGTAAATCAAGATTTCACATTTAGGGAGTTTGAATTTCCTCCTCTTCCTCTTCTTCCTTTTCTTCCTCTTCTTCTTTCTCTTCCTCCTCCTCCTCCTTCTCTCTCTTTCTCTCTGTCTCTCTCTCTCTTCACACTATGACTCAAAAGCTAACAACTACCTCATAGCTGATTAGATACACTTTTTAACAAGAATATTAGAGATTCTTCCACTCAACAAATCCAGAACCACTGTATCATTGTAAAGTAGTGATCTCAGTGGGTCTGCACATTGACATCACCCAAGAAGCTTGCAAAACCACCATGCTCGTGATGCACTTAAGACCATTTGAGTCACAGTCTCTGGGCATGGGCAGGGTTGGTCAATATTGATTAAGTCTCCTCAAGTGTCGCAGTGAGTGGACAGGAGTGGGAAGCACTGGTCTGTTCTGTGTCATATTTAACACAGCTGAAAGCCCCACACTGGCCTCTGGTCTTTTGTTGTACTGAAAATATTTTCTGAAAATATTGTAAGTACTAAGGAAAGACTATTTCTTTCCTTTGCACAAAGATATTGTTAGCACATAGAACTCTCTCAGGTACATTGCGGCAATTGTTTGTCTTGATTTAATTACTTAGTGTAAATCATTAATCTATGCTTTAAATGAAAAAAATAATTTGCTACTTACATAATTAAATATTTATCTGAAGTCATTCCCTAATTTTATCCATGTATTGACATGAAAATCTTTATAAACTCTCAGAAATAAAACCTGCAATATATTCCCCACAAAGTTGTACTTCATTTTAAGCAGGTCCAATGATAAGATTTCAGTGTTAGTGAAATCATTACAATGAAATTTAATAACTAACCGTCTTAATGTATGGATGTATGATTAACCCATAAAAATTTATCATAAATGAAACTTCTCAGAAATACACATTTTTTTCCAGAAATTAGAATTCACTCTTTGGGGAGGGGATTTGTCAGAATATTACATTAGAGTCTATGAAGTACTTGATAAAGTGCATTTATACTATTCATGGTTGGATTTCTAGTGTAACACTAACTTTCCATTTTAATCATTTAAAAACATTGGCCATATCATAATTTAAGTGTAAAGCAATTTAAAGAATTTTGCTGTTTTTATTTGTAAAGACATCATCCTAAAAAAAAAAAAAAAGACATCATCCTATACCTATCACATCTACATTAAAAGTATTCTCCCCAATTAGGTAGATTTTTATTCTCCAGTGAAATATAATAGCTTGGTGTGGTACATGTAGGCAAATAAGTGAGTCAATTTGAATTTCCTAGTGCCAACACGTTAACTGAATGCCCTTACACTCTTTTCAACAAATAAAAACCTTTGGGCATCCAGGTAAAAACCACTGGGTCCTTACTACTTAATGTAACATAAATATTCAGCTCTACTTCCAGGTAAACAGATTTCGGATGCCATTTGAAGTTTGTAATAATTTCATTTTACTCTAGTGAACCAGAAAATTCATCCTCCAGACAACCATTTCCTTTTTTGCTCCTTGACTTTTTCAAATGTAGTTCGTACGGTCTTCTGACAAAGGCAAGCCAGTCATCAGTAGATGGTGATTGTCCTAAGTATAAGTATGGTAAATCCTAAAATAAATAATAGTCATAGTCCCACAGCCATCATAAATAAAGGCTTTGAGCTATAAATGAATCAACAGTTTAGTTGGCACATAGTATGGAGTCATCTCTGAAAGACCCTGGCCATGCCGCCACCTGTGTCAAAGTGCCACTCTCTGCTCTGGAATTTCACAGGCCATAGCCTTTGCTATGTGCCCTCTCAGCAGCCCCTGTCCATCCCCCAAGCTCTTGGCCTCCTGCCAACCTTTCCAGCACTCTTAAAACAAACTATAATTGGCATTTGCTTGGCTGGGAGTCAGTGTATTTTATTGCTACCTTTCCAGTTGCCTTAACCATTGGATGTCTTGACAGTTGGCAAATGGAAACTGTGGTTCTGATATGTCACATAAAATCTGTGGGCTGAATATTTTCCTCTAGGAAAAAGTGAAAGTGAAATTCCATCCTTGCCCACCCTCTTTCCAAAACAATAAACATTTCCTGACTTCCACTATTCCCTAATCATTTAAAGCAGTACAGTTGTTATGGAATGGGCAGCTGAACATTATGCTTGCCTGGACCATCTGTTCCAGTATTTAGTCTTTAAAATAATTTAAGTGAATACAGTTCATTGCATGAAGGGTAGGTTCCTTTAGGAAAAGAGGATACTGTGTCACAGGAATACATAATGCAGGGATGCTAAAGAGAAAACTTTTTGATTAGCAATGCTGAATATCAGTGGAAAAAAATAAATTCTTTTCTTGAATAAATAGGTAACACAGAGACAAGCTTGTCTCCAAATTTGTGACTTGTGTTAAGTTGTTGGTACAAACGAGGAAGACACTATTAATTGTATTCTTTCAATTTCTTGAGACATATTTTCTGTTGTATGGTAATGTTTTAAGTCTAAAAGTCAGATATTTTACACACAATAAATAACATGAAGTAGGCAAGGTAGGTATATTGAAAATTCAGATAACAAGTTCTATTAAGTGAAAATATTCATGTAGCTTTTAATTATTATTTCCAAGTATATTTGGGGGCCTGAGATATTACAATAATAAAATATTCAATATTGTTTCAACAAATTTTATCATAAGAATAAAAACTTTAGTTTTGTTTAATGTTAGTGTAGGACAAATTAAGACCACTATACAACCTCTGAACTTAAGGATATATGAAATGTAAAGAATTTTTAGGCCAGCATCTTCATTGAAAGAATGTAATTTTTATGTGACCTCATTGAAAATCATGATGCAGAAAATCCTAGTTGGCCCATACCCTACTGAGGTCCTGAGTCACACAGAACATGCCCAATCAGCCTGCTGCAGACAGGTAGGTCTGTGCATGCCCTACCAAGGTCCTGAGTCCCACGGAAGATGCAGAATCACCCCGCTGCAGACAGACAGCCACCTGGTTCCACGCTACAAAGACGAAGAGGACACCAGACCACCAGACCAAGGTACTGAGCTCTACTGTTCTTGGCCCAGAGGTACGGGATTCTGAGCCGTCGTCCCACTGCTCCTGGTCTAGAGGAAGGGGCTTCCTGGTCACCATTTCTCCCGCTGCTCCCATCCCACAGGAAAGGGATTTTGGGGCGCCTTCTGTCCCACTGCTCCTGGCCCAGAGGAAGCCGCTGCTCCTGGCCCAGAGGAAGGGGCTTCCCGGCCACCATCCCTCCTGCTGCTCCCAGCCCACAGGAAAGGGTTTTTGGGTCACCATCCCTACCACTGCTCCCAGCCCCTGGCCCACTTTTCTCAGCTCAGAGGAGGTAATCCATGCAGGCACTAATAGCCCCCCACCCCAGTCAAAATGAGGAAACACATAAATAAGTCTCAAAACCAGACTTCCAGATCCCCTACAGTAACTCCAAAGGGAAATGAGATGGAACACTCTGATACTCAACCACCTGGACCCACTGAACTGGCAACAAAAGGAGATCTGGAAAAAATGAAATCAG
>NW_004624801.1:793793-818501 GCF_000247695.1 Heterocephalus glaber
ATAAGTCTAGTACTATGTATTAAATTTCCTGTTTGATATATATATCATTATTCACCAAATCAATGTCCTCAAATATGTTTCATTAAATTTTTAAATATTTTTGATAACCTAAATTCTTGGTAAGAAAACTTCTCAACCATGGGCCATAAGTTACATTTTCCCCAAGCCTTACAAAAGTTTAGCCTGATTTTTACATATTGTGTTACTTTATTTCCACATGTGGAAACATGTTTGTCTATGAATTAGAACTTTTTTGTGTGTGTCTTAGTTCACCAGTACTCTTGCTGGGCCTCCTTGTCAACACCCTGGCTTGACTCGGCTTTTGTTGATCTCTCCCATTGTGCACAATGTTTATATCACAATGGTTGAGGGTTTACCTCTATTTGGTTCTGTGGGAACTTGGGGCTGAAATAGAAAAAGACCATTTGAAAGTGCTTGGTGATTCTGCTCATGGATCCCTGTTTTCCCCTTTCTTCTAAAGTCACAGTATCCCGTGCCACAGTCCGTTCTCAGCAGGGCAGAGTGCATCTCATTCACTTGGGTGGTGACAGCCCCTGTTGTAATCTGGTGTGGAAGGCAGGGGGAGTTTACCTTGAAGATTTGTTCAGTTTTTCACAAGGCTGTCTACTTGATTCCTTCTAGTAGTCATCTAATCTCTTCTAAATCCATGTTCTTAATTAAAAACACTGGGGTTTTCTCTCCTCTGTAGGTTTCTGTGGTTTAGCAAGCTATTACAAGAAATACCTTTTACCAAAAAAAAAAAAAAAAAAAAGAAATACCTTTTATAAGTTTGATTTTGAATGCCTCCAAAGGCATTGAAAGTTTAGTCTCCAGCCCTTAGTGCTGTTGGGAGATGGTAGAACTTTTCCCAGGTGGCCTAGTAGAAGGAGGCAGATATGGGTATCCCAATCCCTTTTTCTCTCATTCTTTGCTTTCCAGCCACCATGAGGTGAGCAGCTTCCATCATCATGTGTTCCTACCATGAAGAGCTGCCCTCCTTTGCCCCTAAAGCAATAGTGCCCGTAAATGGACCTCCAAAACATTGAGCCAAAATAAAGTTTTCCTCCGTATAGCTTGATTATCTTTGGTATTTAATTATAGTAATGGAAAGATTACTAATACAATAACAGACCCTTCTTTTTTGTCATTATTTATTTCCTCTTGACAAGATGTCAGTTGGTTGGCACACTTTTCTGCTTTTGCTGTAGATGTGCTGAAGGTCTTTTGCCATATATTTCAATACCTTTTATTCATTTCACCGGGTCTTGGAATATAGTAACCACATTTAATGGTTAGTTTTCATCATACACTCTTCATTTCAAAAGGTTCCCAGTGCCCTTGCAGGGTTAGACTTCAGTTGACATATCTCTCAATCACTTTCTCGCTAAATAACAAAGAAACCTCCCATTTAAGACCATAATGACTTCTGATTTGTGCTTATTGTATTAAGTTTTAATTTCCTTACCATCTTATTCATGCTCCTTCCTGCACTAGACTGTATGAACTGCTCCCATACCATAGGCTCAACTGAAGCAAGGGAGAAGTAGATTTCTGTTCACACAGCACAAAGCCTACCACAGAAGAGGCATCCATTAAATATGTCCTGAATAAATGAATGCATGAATCAATAGTGAATAAAGTAAATATTATTACTACAAAATTAAAGTGAATGGTAGTATGTTTTATTAGTTTGTTTATATAAGAAAATGTAAGAGTTGAGATTCATTTTCTTATACTAAATGAAATGTGAAGTTACTGCATAGTATGTCCACCTGGAGTTTGAATAATCAAGTGTGATGCCAATGTACATTATCTCCTCAAGGGACCTGAAAATAATTACCCCAGTGATAAATTGGAAGGAAGGAAATTCTTCTTTTATCTGGAATTTAAGCAACTGATAAATAATTGAATAGATTTTAATGGACAAATTATTCTCTAACATCCAGCAGTTTAACTTTTGGAATACTTGTTCCATGTAATAAATCAGTAGAGATAGGGCAAAGAAAGCTATACTAGTAGTCCTTTAGCCAATATAAGGTTTTTATACCTATTCCTGTTTAATTTACTTATGCATTTATTTAATATTTATGTTCCAAGTACCTATTAGTATAAAAGAATGTAATACACAAAAACTATTTAAATTGTTTATACATAGCCTCTTCAACCAGAATATACAGCTTAGAAAAAAGTATCAGCTTTAAATAACATAAGTTAGAGTACAATAAATACCTTAAGTATTCAAAGTTGTTTGGTGATTCCAAGTTTTAAAAAATTCACATTAGGCAGATGATATCATCTGGTAAAGAGATGTACAGATTTAAAGATCAGATAATCTGAATTCTCTTGCTTTCTTTACAAACATATGGTTTTCCTAAATCTCCATTTTCTCCTGTGTAATATGAGAATAGGAAGAGAAGCTCTTTAATTGATGTTTTACAGCCCACATAGCCTATGTACTTTAATCTTTTTGCCCCAGGAAAGAAAGATTTCTCTGAGATAAAATTAGTCCACACCACTCTAAAAACGATCAATCTAAACTCAGAGATGAGAATGCCATTACTCTACTCTGACTCCTACCATATTTACTTAACTATTTGGGATAAAGCTAGACAAATTAGTGTCATGTAAATTCTATTCTTCAGGTGTTCTTCTGATAGCTCTTGAACCTGGTCTAAGGTCCCTCCCTATTACCCCTTCTGGAAACAAGATTCATTAACCTGTTTGCTGTTCTTCAAACATATTAAAACCCTAGCAAATGCCATACTGTCTAGTGGAAAACGTTTCCAATTTAGCACCCACACAAACATCTTTTCCTTCCTAGTTTAAAAGAATTTTTTACTCTTTACTGTGTCCCCAGTAAAAGTTCCCCTCCTCATTTTTCTCTACATCGTTCCCACTAGGTAATTTATATTTTCATTTTAACATATCTATTGTCATTATTTACTTGTACTAATAAATTCTACTACCTAGATATCTTAAGTTATATAGTCATGTATGCTACATATTTATGTATATATTTTTGTCCTATGAGACTGTAAGATTTTACAAGTAAAATGCCATTCCTAACTTAACTGAATTCTCAGAGACCCTAACTGCTTACTGAAAAATGTATCAAACAATGAATAAATTTAGTGGAAAGTAATTTAGCATACACAGTGTACCTCCAAAAGCATCCATGGACCTAAATGCACAAATATCTCATAGATTGTTTCCCCTGAACATCACCCAGAATTTCTATACTTGGGCCTATAAAGGTGATTTCTAGCCACAGTATGTAATTCAAACTCAAAAGTCCTCTACAAAATTGGCATAAATACTTCCTCCTAGGTCAAAATTCTCCTTTGCCATTATCCAACAGTACTATACCTCATCAGCAACAACCAAATGTGTGCTTGTACATCTGTGCCTGCTCAGGTGGAAGTCAGGGGAAAAACACAATTGGAGTTACAGCGACAGAGTCAGAATGCAGAACTGTACTCCAGCAATCAGGTTAGTAAACTCTTTAGTGTCCATCTATGCCAGAGATTTTTTTTTTCTCCTGCTGTCTCTGTAATGAATGGACATTAATTCTAAAAAAGCAAGGACAAGAATGCCAATATACAAGTTTTACTATGGACACCACTGGAGAAATCAACACAGATTAAACCCTGACTCTCAAATAACATGGCGATCTACACAGAGGAAGATGCTTCAAACCAAAGCCCTCTTCTTCTTTTCATAAGCATTGAATCTATTTAAAAATTGAGGCTGGGAATGTAGAACTTGCTTAGCATGTATGAAACCCTACATTCAACTCTCAGAACCCCCCGAAAAATTAATAAAAATAAAAAATTGACCAGAGAACAATTCGGGGCCATGAGTGTCCTTTGGATTTGGATGAAATTATCTTACCAAAATTCAAGCCAAGCAAGGAGTCACTAAACTATCAAATTTAGATGTTTTCTCTCCCTCTCTCTCTCCCTCTCTCTCTTCCCACCCCTCTCTCTTACCCTTTTCCCTTTCGCATTCTTTTTCTCTCTCTTCCCACCTTATGTGTAGGGAGACATTAGTGACAGCGTGAGTCTGTTGCCAAGACCATAATGCTCAATACAAGGGACCATTTGATGGGTGGATATACAGATGTTAATCCTCCAAGCAAGTCTCATTCTGAATGTTCACTAATGCTGGAATCGTAATAGCATGTGCCTTAAAATAACAATGCTGAACACACTAAAGGAATTCTATAAGTGCTGACAACTATTTTTTCATTTTAGAAAAGTTTTAATCAGATATGTTTTGCAAGAAAGTAACATTCAAGCTTTATGTACACAATGACAAAATGTCAGGAATTCTAATATTTCCTAGCATTCACATGCAAATTATTTTATTTTAAATGACCTTTGAAATCTATAATATTATTTTGTCAACATAAAATGTTGAGACTTCAAAAACATAAGAACTTTAATGTTTTTCAAAGGAGATAAATATTTCTCCAAAAAGACAAAGTATATGAACTCACACAAAATAAAATGTATTCTCATTTCAAAATGATATAGGTAGAAGGACATCAAGAAAAATCACAATATCAAACTATTCTTTGTACCGATAGGGAAGAAAAATCTTTTCATGGTATGAAGAAAGCAATTAAGCTTATCAATATTCAATACATAAAAGAACAGAGCTGTTTTAATTTCTTCAGTTTTACTCAGTAAAAAATGCAATACCATTGATTTCAAAATCTCCCCCTTCCTTCTCCTTATTTTTCCTTTGCCTCTTTGTTTTTCAGAAAAATATCATGATAAATGATGATGATGGTGGAAAGTAATAACTGAGTGTTTACTCTGTACCACATACTACCATGCATTTCACCGTAGGCATCACAATGCTGGTAATCATGATTTCATGTCTATCGTGCAAGCCAGAGGACTGCACTGAATTTCTCCTCTTTGCACTGTAGGTGTGTTTCGCCTTTTTGACTCTCTTCTTTGGGTGATCCACACCATCCCTTGCTCCCTGGTTTCCAGATGGATGGAGCAATGGGTTAGCCGGGCTTCCCTGCCTCTCTTACTTGCAGCCCCTGTGAAAGGGCACACAGTAGCAGTTGAGACCAGAGTTCTTCTCAGTTTCTATCTGGTGCAGAGAACAAGCAGCCAGATTTGGTGGGGAAGGATCTACAAGAAATACACATTGCTCATGGAAACTTTCTACTTCTCCCACACTTCCCCAACTACCCAAAGTACTCTTTTGTCTATATCAGTCCAGGGTCTAAATCCCAACCACCCCCCCCCCAGCCTATAAGAGCTACTTGGGACAATGTAGTGGACTTTTCAGCTGTATCCTTTCATAGGTCCTAGGCCTCATGTTGCTCAGGAATTCTCTTAGCGTTTTTGTTTCCCTAAGTTTACCCTGTTCTGTTTGTGGTAGCCTTCTGCAAACTTTGTTATCCTATCAGATTTTAGCAATGCAGAGGTTCCTCAAAAATAATATATTTTTGCTTATTTTGAAATGTGTAGCACATGCTTTGTCATTTGAAACAAAACAACACACTTTTGTATAGCTAACAAAATTTATGCAACTTGAAGCATGGTTGTTAGATAACATTTAATATATCTTAGAACATGAGATTTGACAAATCCATATCTATTTTCCAGTATGTACCCTTAGAAATGGACCAGTTGTTAGATGATGATGACTTGCAAATATATGTAATAATTGATTAATGACTAATGCAGAGAAGAAAGAGTGTTAGGTTCAAGAATCATGACAAGGCAGACTTTTCCATCATGTATCTTTAATATACTTGTTTATATGCTTATTCTATTTGTATACACATGAGTCTTATTGTCACAAGTCAAGCTTTTGAGGGCAGAAGCAAAGTCTTAAAGATCATCTCACCACATCCTCATTTTTCTGTACCAACATCCCAAGGGCATTTGAATCCGCCCATAAATCTTAGCTACTATACTGATAAATCTCTGTTTAAGCTAATTTATTCACAGTTTTTTAAAAACAAAATCTTCCCAATAATTTTCTGTTCTTAAATTTCACAAAAGAATAAAATACATAAAATGCATCTGAAATTAAGAGAGTGTGTTACTGTTTAATTACAATGTTAGTACATAAATTTTAAATTATATATAAAGGTCACAGTGGGTTTTTATTGTCAGAACATTGGTGCTGGCTGTGAAAGCTTAATGTCTGGCTGTCCACATTGCTTGGGCTTTAATTCATGCCAAAAAATTATTCTTCTTTTACTTTTACTATAATCAACAAATAGAAATCAAAGACTTTTAAAATAAATATTTGTCACATATATGGCATATTATATTCAGGGTCAAAAATGTAGAATATAAAATTATAAGGTGGCCTCATAATTTTGACCTTCTTTAACTTTTCTTCTTGCCTATTTTTGGCCACTTAGTTTATGTGCTGGAGGACAAGAGATTGATGGCTTTGGAATTATTTTTACAGAAATATTACAGAAGTGTATAATCTTAAAAAAACAATTTAATAATAGCCAGTAAGTAGAATGGAGTGTGGTAGAGACAATTTAAACATTGAATTCTGAGCGCTTTGATTTTCTAGATGATTAAGTCGAGAAGGCATATTTGGCTTCTTGTAGTGTTTGACCTTTGGAAAAAATACAGTAATATCTTATTGATATTTCATTTCATTTTCATGATTAGTAATTGAGTAAAATTAGATTAAACAGTAAGCTTGGGCTGCTGTCCTAACAGAGAAAATATAGCTTTATGAGCCTTAGAAAAATAAGTTTGTTCATTAAATTTAATATGGCATAGAGGCCAACTGAAAGCAAAGATAAGAAAAATAATGCCACTCAAGTTACTCAACTCAACATAATTCAAATAACACAACACAAAGGGAATGTTGGTTTTTAAATCACAAAATGTGCATTTATTGAGCCAATCTATCACCCAAAAATGAAAAATACAGACAAGAATGAACAAGAAAGCATGATTATCATTCCTATACTCAAGTTTCCATTACTCAATTTCAATTGAGTGGACATTATTTTCTCCAGATTATACCACAAGAATAAAATTATTATGCTAGTAAATCACTTCTCGGCCTTTGGGTAGTATCAAGTGTAAAATTATTATGCTAATATTGTGTGGATTTATCAAGCAATTGGTTGAAAGATATTAAGAAAAATAATTGTTTCCTATTTTTAAGTCTAAATTTATCCTGGCATCCAATAACATAATTTATTACTACATTCATTAGTTTGATTAATTACATTCAGAAAGCATATATAAAGAGTGGCCTATGTTGAATATTTTATTAGAAGCAAAAGATTTTTTAAACATGAGTTGATTGAAATATATCAATTTGGACTACCAAATAAATAATATTAGAGTATAAAATAAATCCATTAAATAAGATAAATAAAGCAAGTACAGTATTTGTCAACTGGTTGAAAATTTGGTGATCCTGATACAAAGGCATTTGATTGTTTTATGTATATTTATTTGACACATACCCACTAAAATTGTTTCCACAAAAATACTGAATTATAAAACTGTATTTGTTTTCAGGTATAACAAATTGTCTCAAATTGTTGTGACTTCAAATAACATTTATTATCTCACCATTTTTCTGGGTCATGAGTCTAGTCATTATTCGGTTTTTTGGAGAGAGCAACCAACAAAACAGAAGGCACTGTCATTTTATAACCCACACTTAGAAGTTACATCCCAACAATTTTGTGTTGTAGAAACTAGAAGTCAGTAACAAGGTCCAAGTGGTTAAACAAGACACAGATACCAGGAGGTAGTGATAATTGAGGACTATCTGTGGTGTTTTCTGTCACAAAAGAAAAACAAAAAACTGGAGCGCTGTGTGAAGTTATTAATCTAAAGTAACCCTTTAAAACAGGATGTTTTGGGAATAAAGGTTCAATCAGGAAATAATTTTAAAGGTATTTGATGACTATTCTTAATTTAAACTCAAAACATTATATTATTTAGACATTAAAATGCAGGTTGAAAAATGCAAACCACATCCTCAAGTTATTTCCACCCCCATTTTAACTCTTTGCCCCAGGAACTTGGGTTTACTATCAGATGATATGAAGAGTAAGGCTGCCAAATTTCAGTTACAATAGAACCCTTAAACAGATGTGCTATTGTATCCAGTTTAATTGGATGTTGCTTTGGAGGTATGTGTCCATATTTATATTATTACTCCCGAGGCAAAGATAAATTTGTCATCTTTTTCCTATCACAAGAAGCTGTACATTTCCAATTGCCTAAAGTCAAATTTCTTCTCCAGCTTTGAATCACAGACAAGATGCCACAAGATATAACTCATGTCTTCCAAGTTGCAGATTTAAACCTCTTAGGAAAAACCTGGTATTGATTCCATTCATAAACATGTCCCACAATTGAGACTACAAACTAATTGCTTAGTTATTTCAACTCTACCATGATATTTTATTCTACTTTGTTTTCTACCAAAGTCAGAAATCACTTCATTGCATCAAAGTCAAGGATTCTAATCTTAATATGAAAACGAAAATATATATGTCTCAATCATCATGAATTGATAATTTCTTAGCTTATCCATCAGAATAATTGAAAACCAATGCTGTTATGGTTTGAATCTGAAATGTGCCTCCCCCAAAATTTTCAAGTATGTGAAAGGTGATTGGATTATGAGCACTGTACTCATCAGTGGAGTCATCCATCGTTGAGTTCCAGAGCTGAATGTGCTATGAGGAGTCAGCGGCTGATCGGAAGAGGCTGTTCACTGGGGATGTGACCTAGAAAGGTCTATCTCCCTGCCTGGCTTCGCTCTTCACTGTTTACTTCCTGGCTGCCATGATATGAGCAGTTTTCCTCCGCTCTGTCATTTTGTTTTGCCATTTCTACATTGGAGCCACCCACCCCTCAGTAATAGGTTAAACTGTTTGAGCAGCAACTTCTTTAAGTTGTGGGTGTTGGTTACTATGTCTCAGGAAAGAAAGTGACTAAGACATCTGTAGACATGCCTGCTCTGTGAAAAGAAAAAAAAAGTAGTAAAATTATATCTGTTATATTGTAGGATTCTGATTAGTTCTTTAGGTCAGTAAGATTATATTTGATAGTCAGTGTTCATGATTTTTTTAAAAAGAAGTGGTGGTAGCCACCATGACTTGTTTTTCAATGTTTTTTATTCTCTAGTTAGTGGAGATAAAACATAATCATGCTCAGAACACAGTTGTTTAGAAATGTGTGTGTGTGTGTGTGTGTGTGTGTCTCATTTTGAGTGCGTGTGGGAAAGGGATCAAAATTTTACTGACCTACAGCGGTTTCCTTTGGTCAGTCTATTGCCTATTCTTGTATCATTTTTATTTTCTTGACACCTTTAGGCTAATTGTGAGTTAATTAAGATACATTCATTCACTCTTTACCTCATCTAATCTTCCCTGGATGAATGGAAGGTAGAAGGGAAGATTTAAAAATATGCATTCATAAACTTGCTACTTATCTTTTGTAAAAAGGAAGATTAAATTTTTTAGTGATCCTGCTTGGTCTTCTCGTAGCTTTCCCTTACATTTAGAATTAGATCCAATGTCATTGTTGTCCAGAATATTCCATGTGTCCTATTTTTTTTGTCTCTGACACTGCATTTTACCTTGGTAACGTGGCTTAAGTCATTGAATTTACATTTTTTTCTTCCAACTCACAAAGTTCATTTCTCAAAACCTTTAGGCTCACTGCCCCTAGAAAACCAAGACTCACCCCTTGTCCTCCTTCATCTCCAGTGACAGAGATTTTCCACCAGTACCCTATTTATCTTCTCCATCTCTACTAACCACAACCCTGCTTTCTTGTCTTCCCTCCTGTAACCAGCCATTCCTACATGGTAAATCAACAAACAATTCAACACTTTGATATGGTGTTGCCTGGTTCTACTAAATTATTTTTATGGAATTTAATGTATTTAAACTTTAATCCATGCATTTGTTTCTTTGCTTTTTTCTGTTTGCTTATTTTTTTTGTTTATTTTGTACACTCCTTCACTGTACCATTAGGTCCAATACTACAATGATCTTGCTTTATTCACCACTAAATCTTCAAGGTCCACATCATAATATTCAAAGTTCATATTTATTGATCTCCTGTTATATACCAAGCAAGTTAGAAATACTTTCCATATATTACATCAATTAATTATTTAAATGACATTGGGACTACTCTTATTAGTTCTCTGGATGACAAATCTGAGGTATAAAGAGATTATGTAGCTTGTCAGTATCCCATAGCTAGTAAATAGTGGTACATAGGTGTGAATTGGAGCAATCAGGCATCAAAGATAGCACTATTAACAACAACACTCAGCAGCCCATAATTAGTCACCAAATGATTTTAAATTGTGAATCATGAAGAAATAATTCTTAGGGAGAGAGAGAGAGAGGAGAGAGAAGATGAGATGGGAGAGAAAGGACGGAGGAAGGAAGGAAAGGAGAGGAGGGAGGAAGAGATGGGAGGGAGGAAGACCTTAGTTGGGGACATTTTCTAGCTCTGTCATTAACTCAGGTAACTTCTTTCTTTCTCTAAGCCTATTTTTTCATCTTTGAAACACAGATAACATAATCTCTACCAAGGAATTGTAGTAATTGAGTGAGTTGATATATATCAAGAGTTAATCCCTTGGAAGTTCAGATGATCTGTCACTTTGTGAGTCTGACATTGGATTTTACTCCAGTTGAGAATTTGCTTACTCTGTTTTATGAATACTGAGAGAAGAGGGAGATCTCTGTGTTAGAGTCAAAGAACTTTATTATTCATGAAAAGGCACAGCATGAATATCAATATATTTACATTGGTTCTCCTTGTTTTCAGCCCTCCTGATGGAGAAGGGAGGAGGGGACACAGAGAGGTCTCCAGAGTAGTGTTACATGTTTAGTGAGGCTTCACTGTGGCCAAAGAAGACAGAACTTGAAAGCTTTGTACTTTCAAATCCAGAAGTAAGCAGATCTTCACTATGTCTGGTGGTGAGATGTTTGAAGAGATACTGCATCATTCCCCAAGTTTACTTTTGGCAAATACAATCCCCAGAATGACCATAAACAGTAAGACTCATAGAAACACCAGAAAATCACGAAGGAATAAATATATCCCAAAGAGACATTAGTTCGCTTCACAGAGGGAAAAAAAAGCATATTCGTTGGGAAAAAATGTGATATAAAACTCCCTATATTATATATCAACTCCAATAATTTACATAATTTAATAAATTATTCTTTTTTTCTATAATCTTTTCAAAGATTATAGATTTCCATTTAAAATCTGATTTTATAGGTATTTGGTAAAAATAAAAAATATATATATCCACATTTAAGAGAAATATGTATGTATTTGTCTGCTTAAATATAAATTAAATATAGGTCATCCTCAATGCTTGATGTTATGACATACCATTTTTGGAGTTTCAAATAGTGAAAAAGTAATATTTGTTTGGTTAAAAACAGCACCTCAAATTTAAAAGTTTGACCAATATGCCATACTATACTCACAATGCTGGCCAGTGACAGTTAGCCTTCACTTTCAATTAATCTTCAATTCTGATTATGAACAATCCATGTGATGTAATGAATTATGTTGTGAAGCTATCATACCTGGTAGGTCTGGTATATGGAATGTATTTTCAACATATGATGTTATCAACTTACAATGGGAAACCTCTGAACTTCAATTTGAATTTTTTTGAGATAGGAACTCAAGAAATAGTTTAGATAATTATTTTTCATATGTTCTCACACTATAATTTTCTCTTAGCATATTTGCATCATCATTTTACAGCCAATTATAGTCTAAAATTGCATACAAGCAATTTGCCTAGTTTTCTTTGTTATATTATTGATTATAGTACCTTTTTCATGTATAAAACATATTTTCTCATATAGCATTAATAATTTAATAAGCCGGACGTGGTGGCCCACACCCATAATCCCAGCACTCGGGAGACTGAGGCAGAAGGATTGTCAAGAGTTCAAAGCCTGGCAGGACTATATAGTGAGTTCAAGGCCAGCCTGAAGCACACAATGAGACCCTGTCTCAAAAACCTAAAAAAAAAAAAAAAAAGACTGAATATATGTAGAATATTCAGAACACTGCTAAACATAAAATGAGGAATATAAAATGGTAGCTAGATTTAATATAACAACAAATTGTTTTTTCATACCTACTCTTAAATACAATAAGTTTCTAATAGAGTTAACATGGCAGATCTATTGAGTATTTTATTAAGAACAGAAATTCATTCATCTTAATGATTGTGTTTGTTTCTTCAATCTTACTGCTTGTCTAAGAAGCCTATAAATGTATGAAAACACAGAAGGGTGAGTAACGTTCCAAAAGATGAGCAATATGCTTTTTTATCTACAAACAAATAAACTAGTGTTTGTTAGCTAAGTTGGGGTGAAGACTTTGTAACAGTTGTGGAAAATTGGCAATGAATTAGTCTTATCTGAAATCCATGGCTTAGCTTTTAGTTAGGCAACAAGAGAGGAGAGAGTGGGACTTCGCTGTTATCTAAAGTAGATGGAAATTTGAAGTGGGCAGCTCCAGAAAATCTTGATTTGCTGCAATATTAAAGTTACATTTAAGTTAATTATTTTAAGTAAAAATGCTGACAAATGCAACAGAATAAAATTCAACCATTTTCTTGACTAAGAGAAAACATTTTTATAAAATTGAATCAAATAGCAATTTAGACTGCAGGAACTCTCATTATATAAGATTTTAGTGAGTAAAAAAAATTGGTACAATTCTACAGCTACTTTATTTCACAGAAAAAATGTCAATTGTTCTGTTGATATTATGTACCATTACTTACTTTATCAGCATAAATTTAATAATTTTAGTCTACCCATGTTCAATAAAAGTATCTGTATTGAAAAATTAAATAATTGCAAGACCACATATTCATATATCGATGAATATTTATTACTAAAAAAATTTTGCAGAATGATCTCTCTCTTACATACATGCAACACTCAAATATATTTTGAAATAATCACTCATCCCTAAGATTTTTTCAAACCTATTTAACACTTCCTATTTATTAAATACTCATTTATTAAAATTAACAATTCCTATCTGTTAAATACTTATTAAGTTCATATATTTACAAATAGTTTTACTCAACATCTGAAGAGTCCATTTATTGAAAAAGCCACAAAATGAAAGTTATCATGCAGTTGCTTGCTGTCAAGTAACATTTTATAATAACACATGTGACTCCTTTTATATGCATCTGTTTCTGAGTTTATTTCAGTCAGGTGAATCTGAGTCACTCCTATTAATGTCAAAATGAGCCTGAGTTCATGAATTCTACATTATTACACAATTTGTCTGCAATATGCATCAAACTCATTCTCTTATAAGCTTATATTTTAGTAAACACTTGATATTAAATGTTAACATAAAGTGACAGAACTTTAAATTATATTATATGAATTTTACAAAATTTATTAACTCTATATACAATAAAATACAAAATTAGAACATCATCAGTAGCCCACAGTCCTGTCACCCCTCCCTCGCTAACTTAAGTAACCATTATTATGACTTCTGCCACCATGGGTTACTTTGCCTGTTTTTTGATTTTATATAAATGAAATCATAAAAATGTATACTTTTGGGTCTAGATTTTTTTGTTCAGCATTCTGTCTGAAATTCATGAATATTGCTATGTACGGCATTACTTCACAATGCCCATCTGTCGTTCCATTACACAAATTCCCCCATGCCAATTAATTTATTTTACTATAGAAAAACACTTGCACTGTTTTCATTTTTGAGCTATTATGAATAATATCATCGCGAATATTTTCAGTCTTAATTTGATGCATATGTGTGCTACATGTTAAAAAAATTACTGGATCTTGGAGCATAAACATGATGAAACTAGATTATCAAATAATTTCCCCAAATTGTACCAGTTTCTAAACCTATCATCAGTATATGGAAATTTCACTTTCTATACAGCATTAACAACATTGCACAATGTGATTATCCTTTTATTTTTATATTTTTCTAATTTTTAAAGAACAATGGCATATTTTCATATGTTTATTGCATCTTTTTCTAGCCTTTCTCCTCATTTTAGTGAAGTGCCTGCTCAATATTTTTACCTTTTCCAAAAATGTGAATTGTTTATTATTTTTAAAGTGATATTATGTGTATGAAGATTTTCTATATAACTCATATTAAATATATCTACATTATTCATATGTACAGATGTTGCATTCTCTCAATGTGTCCTCTATGTTTACTTTTAATATCAAGTTTTATTTAACAGGGCTACTTAATTTTAGTATCGGCCAATGTCATAATCTTTATGAACAGTGCTTTTCCTGCACAATTCTAAAATTATACTTTTCATGATCTTCTAGAATTTTCTAACACCTTTTTAACCATAAGATGGAGAAAGTTTAGTGTTAATTACTCTTCATGAATATAGAACATGCACATATAATTGATCTAGTGAAATTTATTGAAAAGATTATGTTCTCTGTACTACATAGTGTGGTTCCTAACTGCAATTAAGTTGACTCCATGTGTCTGTTTCTGGATTTTCTGATGTGTTCTGGAAGTCTGGTTTTCCCTTACTTGTATTACTATACCACAGTGTTGAGTCTCAGTATTTCTTGGTGATTCATATGCTTAGTCCTTCCACTCTCTTCTTACCCAGAAATTTCTTTAAATTTTTGGCCCTTTGCATTTCTTTGTATGTTTTTGAATCAGCTTTTCAATTTCCACAAACACACAAAGGCAAATCCCTTCCAGGAATTTGATTAGGATTATACTGAATATATAGATAAGTTTACAGTAAAATGTATCTATAAAAATTGTATCTAAGAATAAGCATCATTTTTATATTTATATATTCTTTAATTTCTCTGGGTATGGTTTATAGATTTTTATAGAGAGCTCTTACACAACTTTCAAGGGAGATATTCAAGTTCTTTGAGGCTTTTTCATTTATTATATATGCTATCTAATTTTTGCATTTCATTTTCTAACAGCTGATATTACATAGGAATACAATTATGTTGAATTTTAATCCCTACAATTTTCTTAAAATCATGTATTAGTTTAAGTAGTATCTACAGGTTAGTTTGAATTTTCAATGTATACCATTATGTCTTCTGCGAAAAATGACATTTTGTCTTTCAACGTTTTATATATTTTAACGAATGTTTTTATACATTGCCTTATTGTACTTTCAATGTTCTTCAAAGTAATACTGCCTTAAGTAGTAAAAAGAATATCCTTGTCTACTTTGTTATCTCAGAGGTAAGTTTCTGAAAATTTAGCATTATGCATGATGCTGTGTGTAGGATTTTGTGGATAACCTTTCTCAGATTAAAACATTTCATTTCTGCTTCTAAGGAGGCCAACATCTCTGCTGAATACAGTAAGCATAGATGGATAAATTACAAAGGAATTTATTTCTGAAGGAATCAGAAGACAGAATAATCCATCAAGATTAAAGGGACTAAAACTTCAGAGAGAACAGAACTGCTCAGAGGTCAAAAGAGTCTCCAGCTGCCTCCCTGGGTTACATGTGCCAAATCAGAACTGGCACAAGCTGAGTACACTAGCATGGGCTCCTCCTGGGGAGTAGGGAGTCAAAGTAGGACTCAGTACCAATGCAGGGAAAGAGTGGTAAAACCAACCTAAAACACAGAGTTCATCTTCTCAAGCCATTTCTTATAATATGAAGCTTTCTGGGTAAAAGACCAAAACACTAACCCAAAATATCACAGCTAAAGTGACTACTAAATCTGAGTGCTTGACTACAAGACATTTTTTCCCAATACTCAGTCAGAAGCTTCAAAGGACCAATCTAAAGGAAAAAGAGTAAACAAGAGGGAAACTGAGCCCAGGAACCAAAACTAGACTTTTCTGCTTTCTAATCCCGATTGTATGAAGGTGATCAACTTGCCAATCTATTCACTTCCACAGGTCTGAATCAGCCCTTCCTGGTGGGACTTTCATCACCTAAAGCTTCTATTTTATTACAGTAAATGAACAAGATGCAGTTAGAAATTATTAGGCTTGTACAAAAGGAGAATATAACTAATATCTATCTATCTATCATCTATCAAATCAGTTTATTCAGGTTTTCAGGTTAACAAATAAGGATTCAAAACACTTAAGATTACTATGCTGAAGAAAATATAGGAAAGAAAGAGAATGTGGATTAAAGAGAATTTTAATACAAGATGAGAAACTGCAAATAGATTTAGAGCAGTATTTTAGAATGGAAAATATGACTAAGATATCAAGAGATCAACTGATGGGTTAACAAATACATATCATAAAGAAGATAAGATTTCTAAACAAGAGAGTGGGTCAATATACAATATACAAAACTGAAGTACAGAGAATAAGTGGAAGAAAAACAGGAACGCAGAACATAGTCTCAATATATAATATATAATTGAAGTCCCAGGATGAGCTGAGGGAAAAGAGATGAGTATTTTCACAGAGAAGAAAGTGGCTGAATGCATTATTATTTTTACACTTTTACTTTGTTTCTTGAGTTACTGGCAAAATTTGAAATATAACAATCTTTTAAATGTGAATGTGGTGCCTTAAGAATTTGTAATCTGAAAAATTTCTCAGCTGAATGGGATCTGAAGGATGATTTATCCCACCATACCCTTTAATTTTATTTCTAATTTATTTTTATTTTTATAGGTACAGGTTTGCAGTATATAATGATTACATTCACCATGGGAAGTTGGTACTGTACATAGCATCTCTTAATTATTTGTTTTATACTTTTTCCTTCCCTGTCCTCCCCTCTCCCTCTGTCTCTTTATCCCCTCTCCTCTGTTTCCATTGCTCATCTTTCATTTTGCTCCTTAATTTATTTATACTTTTGGTTTCTCATAATGAGAAATCATGTGACATGTAAGATTATGCATCTGATTCATTTCACTTAGCATTATGGTCTCTAGGTGCATCCATTTTTCTACAAATGGCTCAAGTTTATCGTTATGTATAGCACAGAAGTACTCTAGCGCATGTAAATACTACATTTTCTTTATCCATCTATCTGTTGATGGACACATAGGATGTTTCCAAGATTTAGCTATTATGGATTGTGCTGCTATAAACATGGATATGCATGTATCATTGTAATATGATGTCTTTACCTCTTTTGTGAAGACATCTAGAAGGGGAATAGTTGAACCAAATGGAATTTCCAGTTTTCAATTTTTAACGAATCTCTGTACTGATTTCCACAGTGGTTGGATGAGGTTACATTCCCTCCAAAAGGTAGAAACATTCTCTTTTCTCTGTAGCCTCTCCAGTATGCTATTATTTTATTTCTTGATAAGAGCCTTTTTTATGGAGTAAAATAAAAACTCAGTGTTGTTGTAGCTTGCAGTTTTCTAAAGGCCAGAGATATTAAACACTTTTTCATGTATTTATTGTCCATTTGTATTTCTCTTGAGAAGTGCCTATTCATTTCAGTTTTTGATTGGTTCTTTTACTTTTGAGGGCAGTTCACTTTATTTCTGTGATCCTGAGGGATTAAAATCTTGTCCAGTGCTCTAGAGTAAATTATGCCTAAATTTTTCACCTAATGCTATTGATGGTGCCACCATGAAGGGATCTTCCTACCAATATAACCCAATTAGTTGGGGGAAAGAAGTAAACATTTTCTTTATTCTGGAAAGTATTTAACTGTGAGATAAAAATAAAGAGGATACTTTGAGAAATATTCTGCTTGTTTTCATTTATCTAAATTGATAAATTAAATTTATTATAATATTATCTGTCAGTTCTTGGAATCTCCAGCTCTGTTCTTATTCCAACAGATTGGTGTCATATTATCCAGTTTCCTAGTCCTGAGGGTTTTATAAGTCCTGCCACATTTTTCTTTCCACTAATGTGGTAATTTGCAGTCTGAGACATCTCAGAGTTTATTTACCATAGTACTGTGTTATCAGTGGACCTACTTAATCTAAATATACTTTATATCATTCTTTACTTCTCAAATATTTGAGGATTACAATTTTGTTACATTTTATACACAAAATTAGTTAATAAATAGGTTAAAAGCTACTATCTTAAGCATGTGTTATGGAAATGAAATTATAATTTTTTATAAAAGCACATAAATTTGGGGCCCGCAAATATGGCCTCTGATTTGAATTCTTCTCATTATCTATCTATTTCTGTAAGTGAAGTTTTATTGGAGCTCAGCCATGTCCATTGGTTTACACATTAATATAGCTGATTTTTTATTGCAATGATAAAAATAACTATGTAGTAGCTACTGAAATTGAATAACTCACAATACTTAAAATATTCATTATTTCGTCTTTCACACAAATAATTTAAAAAATAAATAATTTAGTGATTCATGACTTAGAACATTTTCTGGCCTAACAGTCCCTGTTAATTAGTGCTGTAAATAAGTTCATTTCCAAAACAATCCAGACTTAATTATCTTTCTTCAGTATTTACTGATAAATTTGATTGCTATTTAAGAAACTTATAATATGTACACCACTTTTTATGAATTCTACATTTTAAAAAGAAGTTTTACAAAAATCAAATTTACTGGTACACTACTTTTTCTGTGGGTGAAAACAAATTTCTGTTGATTATTTTGTAATTTAAGACTGGCAATTTTGCACAGCTGGAATAAATATATTTTGCATTTCAACGAATGATTTATAAAGTCTATTGAAAACAATGAAGACCGGTTAAACTATTGGATATCATGTGGATTTCTCTTACCAAAATCCTCCATAATCAAGAAGATTTACTCATATTCAAATAAAATATTAAGAATAAATTGTCCAATTTCTTTGTTCTGTTACATATAAGATTTTTGTTTCATTACACATACTTATTGTAAAGGATCACAGAGGGAATAGATATATTTTAGAAAGACAGAAATAATTGCTGTCTATGGCAAGAAAGAGAGAAACATAGTTCTTTCCACTTGAGCCTTATAACATTATTTATAAAGGAGTTAGCTAGTTGATGATGACTAGACAAAGTTCATTTAATCAGAGAACTTTAGAAATCTGTGTCTTAGTCCTCATGCTATTTCTCGAAACTACTTTTTAAAATTTTTCCCATGAATTCTTGGATCATTACCAATGAAGAATCATCAGAAGGTTATTGTGATAATTAACACCAATAATAAATGCTACAGTGAGTCACTAGACATCTGTATTTACATGCTAAGTCTTAGTTTTTATATCCAAACCTACGGTTCTATTATACATGAGTTTCCATTATGCCCAGGGAGGGCATTTAATACAAACTCAGTAAATAACTGTTTATTGGTAATATTTTGATAGCTTATATTGCATTATAAATTGTCTGCATAAGGAAAAATTGCAGGGACTATAAAAATCTGTAATGATTATAACAGAATCAAAATATGAGCATAACATGGAGCATGAAACTTACAGATTCTCTCTCAAATACTGATACATATTCTGGAACAAACAATAAAAGTAGAATATGAATAAAAAAACTATGAAAAATAGTGCATAAAAGTGGATGGACTAAAAATTAAAAGGAGTTGGCCATGGTAGTGTGCATCTATAATTCCAACACTTTGGGAGGCTGAAGCAAGAAGATAACAAGTTTGTGTCTCCTCTGGGCTACTAAGACACTGCTTTGAAATTTTAAAAAAGAAAAATGAAAATTCTGGGATGTAGTTCAGTATGAAGGCCCTGAGTTCAATCCCCATTAGCACAGAAAGATAGGAGAGAGAAAGAGAGAGAGAGAGAGAGGGAGAAGAAAGGCCTTATGATTGTTGGTTGATGTGTCCACTTGAGTAGGAGAAGCTCATCTAAATTGGCTCAGCATTTCAACACCCTAGAGGGTAGAAGGTTCACCTTAGGGTGTCTTGTTCCCTAGATGACATGAAGGGGAAATGAAGAAGGATGGATCTGCTTCTGTTTCTTTGGAGGAGCTCCAGTATTTGCCTCCATCTTGGATGTCATCTCCTGGCTTCCAGTGCAGACTCTTCATCTTCCAGTGTAAGCTTTTTAACCTTCCATCACAGACCCATCAGCCTTCTGATATGGACCCTGCATGGGACACTGCAGTGAGCTCCAGACCTTCACCTGAATCCTTGGTCTCCGGTCTCCAGTGTCAAGACAGACCCTCTGCACTCTTCCACATCCAACTCTGTGGGTGGCCATTGTAAGCCAATCTTGTAAATTCTTATGTATTTCTATATCTTGTGTCATATCTGTTTCTCTACTAAACTGACTGATATAGGCCTCATTCCCACCATGTATGGAAAACAATGTATTTCAGAATAATGCAAATAAAGAGGCTTTGTTTTATTTTGTTTTGTTTGCCTGAAAACACACAGTTTGTCAGCAGCAAAAGCAGGGTCAGCAAGGTTGTCAGCTCTCCACATTCCTTGTCCCATATTCCTTGTCCCAGGCCATATTGGAAACAACAGAGGCCAGGGCACAGGCAACACAAATGGTAGCTCTGCTGTTGGTGAGGCTCTAGTTCCACCTGCAGCTAAGGACTTGGCCTACACTAAGGTGGAGCAAGATGGAGAGCCCCACACTGCATGGAAATGAGGGAGGCAGGTGAGAACAGGCCTCCACATAGAGATGAGAACATCCCTCCAATAGAAGGCACGTGAGACGTGGCTTGGTAGCAGCTCCTCACAAGTCTACTTTTCCTGAACTTGGAGGGACATGGAGTGCTCTACAAAGGCCTTGTTCAGCCTGGAGTTGAAGTTTGTCTAGGCAGCCGGTGTGAAAGTGTGCCCATCTTTAGGGTGCCAGCGCAGAGTGGGCCTATAGGAGATGAATACAGCTCTGCCCTTTCTGCACCTCAGTTTTCCTAACTGTAGAATGAGGAGCTTGTGTTCTGTTATCTTCAAGCTCATTCATATTGCATGCATTTTCTCTGTTTCTGACACTGTTATTTTTCATTTTTTATTAGCACATGTTCTCTAAGCATAATGTTTACATTCATCTTAAGGAGTAGGTATATGAACTCAACATTTCTTGATTCTTTTTATTTTCTTCTTCTCTCCTTCCATCTCTAGCTCCCCTTCCCACATTTTCATTTTTTTTTTTTTAGTTCATGTTTCCAATTCATAATCATCACATTCCTTGGAGAGAGGTAGTTGGTACATGTACACAACACATTCTCTTTCCTCTCTCTGCCCCTACTCTCCATCTCTGTTCCCCTTCACATGTGCCAAAGATTTATCTCCCTGTTTCCTTTTATCAATGTTTCATTTTGCTCTTTATTTTGTTTGTACTTTGGATTTTTCATATGAGAGAAACCCTATGGTATTTAGCTTCTGTGTCTGATATATTTCACTAAATACTATGTTGTCAAAGTGTGTCCATTTTCCTAAAAATGTATAAAATTGATTCTTCTTTTTACATAAGTAGTATTCCATTATGTATACATATCACAGTTTTTATCCATTTGTCTTTGATGGACATAGATGTTGCTTCCAAGATTAAGATATTATGAACTGTGTTGCTATAAACATAGGTATGCATGTATCACTGTAATATGATGTCTTTAACTCTTTTGAGGGAAAATACCTAGGAAGGAGATAGCCAAGTGGAATGGATTTTCTATCTTTAATTTTTTCAGAAATTTCCATACTGATTTTCATGGTGGTTTTTACTAGTTTACATTCCCACCAGCAATGTCAGAGAGACACTTCTGCACTATAGCCTCCCATCATTTGTCATTATTTGATTTTTTGATCATTGTTCTTTTTTCTGGAGTAAGCTGGAATCTCAGTGTTGTTTTAATTTTCATTTCTCTAAGTGCCAGAGATATTGAACATTTTTCATGTTATTGGCCAGAAAACAAAGAATTATTGATTATTTGAGAATAATGGAGAACTCCAGGATAGATTCACATGTCGTACTGAAAAGAGAACAGCACACTGAGCCTTAGAATTTAGGAGGAAAAAATAAATACTATATATGTCCTGGTTGCAAGGATACAAAATGATGTATTATAGAAGCCCAAGGAAATATTTTCAAAGGGACCAAGGAATGGAGGAAGGGGAGAGAGAACAGAGGAAAAAGGATGAAAAAAGAATAAAGATATGGTATGTACACATACCAACTTCCCATGATGACTATAATCATTATGTACTACTAACATACACTAATAAAAACTAAAATTTAAAAATTGACAAAAATAAAATACTAACATGATAAAAGGACTTGAGAAAATGAGACTGTATTTAATGGTTACAACACTGTTGACAAACTTGTCAATTGCCATTTTAGTAAAGTAGTGAGTGGAAACTTCACTGTCAAGCTAAGGTTTGAACACATGGAAATAAAATGAAGGAGATTAAAGTTAGCACATGTTTGAGAAATTGGGCTATTCATAAAAAGGGATGGCAACTCCAGAGAGTCACAGTATAAGAAATAACATTTTCTTTTTTAAATTAGAAGAAGCCAAATATATTTTCCCACATGAGATAGAAATAGCATAAAGAATGAGCTTGGACAGGCAAGAAAGATAGAGAAGACAAATAGAAAAGAGCTTAAAAAGAGAAAGGGAATCTTTAGTAGTAATCCAAGTATTTGCCTCTCCGTTCACCTAATCTTCAAATTTAAAGCCATTTGACTCAGATCCCAGTCCAGAGAGAGCTTCAAAAGTAATAATCTCTTGTGAGAGGGCAAACATAGAACATAAAGTTGTCCTTAGAAGCATCAGGAGCTAATAGTTTTGGAGATTTCAGGCTGTTGTCAGTTGGCCCTGTTTCTTTTGGGTCTGTGATGAGGCAGTGTAACATGTTGGGAGCACATAGAAGCAAAAGCTGTTCACCTCAAGGTGGCCTACAAGCAAAGATAGAGCTAGGAAATTGGTGGATTCCTACTATCCCCTTTAAGGACATTCCTCCAGTGACCTGTGGCCACCCAGACTTCACCTCTTCAAGCTTCTATCATCTTCTAATAGCATAAAGCTGGAGGCAAAGCCATTAACACAGAGACCTTCAAGGAATATTCTAGATCCAAACTGTAGCAGTGAAACATCAAAAGAAAAAGGCCCACTGGATGTGTAACATTTTACTGACTGCAGGTATTTATCTGCACGCTATTCTTGGTAACTGGTGTGGATGTTCTGGTGAATCAGAACATACCATTTGGTGAAAGGCCTTCTACCCACTTGTATCAAAAGATTATTACAATATGATTTTCTTGGCAAATTCCCACATTGGGCACTCTCAACAATTTGAATGAAAATTCATACTAAGGAAGAAAAGTCTTTGCATAGCAGGACATTAGCTCCAGGTGCAGGGTCAACATTATGAGATGGTAAGAAATAGTTGTAGCAGAGTATGACATTCTCAATGCTACTGGGAATCACCCCTTCTTCAAGCCCACTTAGAGTCTTGTCTTCTGCTGTTGCTCAAAACATTTTCTTACCAAACGGGACACTCCTTAATTCTTTAAGTTTATGTCACATCTCAGCCATCTCCAAGCTTCTCATGATGCTCAAAGTATAAACAATGTAAGCAGCTCTATCTGTAGGTTTTCCTTGTTTCTAGAAAGTTCCTTACTTGCTAGGAAGAAGGGGCAGGACCATGACTAATACAAAGGTTATTGTTGTTGTTGCTTGTTTTTAATTATAAGCAAAGTAAAGGATAAACATGAGAATCGGGAACAATACCAAATTGGGTTGCTATTGTACAGAAGAGGGCTGGTCAGCATGCCAGGTGGGAAGGGTACAGTCTACACAACTCTCCCTTTCATAGTATCTTCAACAGCAGGAAGCTTGGCCTGCCTGGCATTCTGAGGAAAGCACATCCAAGCAGAATAAAAGTAAATCATTTAAATCAAAGAAGGTTTCTGAGCTGTTTTACTATCCTAATTTATTGCCTGAATTTTAACAGCACTGAGTCGAGAATGGAGTAAACTCCCAATTTTATGTTTTATATATTGTCTTTTCAATTACAGAATCTGACTGTTTTTCATTTGAGAGATAAATCTTGGAGTGCTATGTCTCTTTCCATACCATTTTAAGAGCAATATTAATTCTGATTAATGGAAATAATTAACTTGGAGATAACACTGAAATCCCCACTGAGGTGGCCTGAGGCTAGGAAAAGAAATGTTTTCCTGAATTTTGTGTCTCAATCATAGTTTCTAACAGGTGCAAAGACTTTTAGAGTTCCCAAGGGCCCTTCCTTGGCATTAGGATATGCATTTGTTACAACTAAAGCATACTCAATTGCTTGGATGTGTACAGCATTCTGAAGTTACTCTTCCATGGGGAGACCTAAATTTCCGAAAAGTACAAACCTTCCTCTATTAGCACCATTCATCCATCAAAGACACTATGTGCATTTCCCTATTTAATATTAGTGTATACAAAAAGGCCTTCAGTCAAAGAACACAGCAAACTTTGATGAAATTACTTCCTTCAGTTACACTTAAGTATCTTCTTATGAGTCTTCCTTAATAGTCAGTGGTTATGTGTTCAACACCACACCCTTTCTGCTCCAATATGGAGCTTGAGGTCTTCCTTTGTGTTGCTAAAAGTTTCCATTTGTACCTACTTATTCACTAAACTAAGTCTCTCTTAATGTTTTAGTTTTAACTTAATGTCCTAAATGGGTTCTTGTTAAAGTTACCAAACAAGAAAGGAATGAAAAGAGTGAAGTGATTCATCAACAGCCAATGTAATACTAAATGGTCAAAAACTGAAATCC
>NW_004624801.1:831255-855731 GCF_000247695.1 Heterocephalus glaber
GACGGCAGCTCAGAAGCCCCTACCTCTGTGCCGGGAGCAGCGGGACTCAGTACCATGGTCTGGTGGTCCGGTGTCCTCTGCGTCTTTGCAGTGTGGAACCAGGTGGCTGTACAGAGGAGCGGGGTGGGGGTGGGGGGTTGTCCAGTGGATTGCTGCCGGGGAGCTGACTGATTCAGCACGTTCCGTGTGACTTGCGATGTTGCTATGGCTTCCACAGACCTGCCTGTCTGCTAACTTCTAATAGCACAGGTTAGTTTTGTCCCATTTTATTATGTGGTTCTTTGTATAAATGGAATGGCACAGTATGTGTGATTTCATTTCTGGTATGTTTCACTTCGCTAGACTTTTTTTGTTATGAGAATAAACAATAGTCTTGTTTTCAGTTGGTTATTATCAATTCCATTCTTCCATTGCAGAGAAATGTATATAAATTGAATTTTACATTTAATTATTGGTGAGTACTAGGAGAAAACTTGATTTCTAGTCACTACAAATGGTGCTGCTCTGAAATTCTAGAATGTGTCTTTGGTGAACATTGCCACCTAGAAATGACAACATAACCATAAGTAAAATGATGCTATTTTTAATAAATTGAGGAAGAAAGAAACTAAACCATACAATAAGGGTGGGTTTATATGTCTGTGTGTAGGTGTACTCTGCGTGGGTGAGAGAAAAACCATTGATTTAGTGGAGAAATTGGAGCAGGCAGATGGACTCTCAATGGTATTAATGGTATTGATAATTGTCTGGTTAATAAATTAGTTGGTGGAATTTCAGGTGTTCACCGTATTCTTCCTTCATAATACATATATTTGTTGCTTATATTATTTTAAATATCAAATAGTATATTATTTATAAGAAAATGGAATTTGACCCACCACTTCATAGTATTGTTTCTTATTCAAATCTTTGGGCCATGCACTATTGAGATCTTCTGATAATAGCACTTTCACAAGTGAACCAAAAAAATTGGATAATAATAAACATTTCTGAAAATTTCCTGAGAATCGGGCATTTTAGTCATAAATATACAGGTCCTAATCTCTCCAGTCATGGTGTGGAAACTCCCCTTTTGTGAGTGGTAATGGACTTGTTCTCACCCATTAAATGCCTAATCCTTCTTTATTGTACCATAAATCTGAGAACAGTGCATTTTTATCTATGAAAAATAATACACTAGGGAAAAAGAAAAACATGCTACATACATTTTCATCTTTACCCTTGAGTATTTTATTATGTCCCTGGAATAGCAATGTTCTCTTTCCCTAATGACTTAAATGAGAAAATATAGATAATTCCATGGCTGTTGGTAACTCTTGTGGTACAAAATGAGTCAAACTCTAAGGGAAGACAGGAAAACAGATGCAGACTCCTGATAAACCAAACTCACAGCTCTGTTTCTGTGGTTGTCCAAGTGAATAAAAAGGCCCCTTATTTTTAAAGTAAGTTGGAATTAAGAATACTAATACATAAAATATTTAACTCTAATGCATCACCTAAGAACAAGGGCCTCCATTAGAAAAAGGTATAAAACACAGTTTTCAAGAAATACCATTTCTTTAGAAAGAAGACTAGTTTCGACTTGCAGGAAGTTATATGAAAACCTCCATTGATGAAACGGAACTGAAGTGAATGCTTGTCAGAGTAGAAAAGCATTTCTTCATTCCCAGGTCTTTTGATGAACATGTGGTCTATTTATTTGGCCCCCACTGCTATTTTTTTTATTGCTAATTGTTAAAGCTTGATAGTTGGGGTTTTTTTTATAGTTGTTTCTTAGTACTTACATATTCCCACCTAGTTGATTACTGTATCACTCACATTAGTCATTTTGCTTCTAGTGAGCATGCGCTTGTGTGTATTTTCCTTCTAACAGGATAGTTTCATTTTTCCTATTTTATTAACTTTTAATGAAAATAGAAAATCTATTATGTAATTTTAATGCTCTTAAAAAGATTCTTCTGAGTTGTAATGTGAAAGTTGCCATATTCATTACTGAAAATAACTTGAAAGTTCCAAATGAATCTTTATTTTCTTCTAAAAATGTTAAATTACAGTGGTTGAATATGCCTGATGTGCTCCCCCATTATTCTTTCCAAATGTGTGCTTTGGACTTGAATGTGTTTTTGTACCTCAGTTTATTTGCATACACGTTCCATTTCCACCCTTATCCAAACCCTTACCATTTCTGTCAGCTCCTCGCCTAATTTACTATCACCATCAGCTTCTGATTTTCAAGCTTAATTTCTGTCCTCAAACCAGCATACTAATTTTTGTGAGTAAGCAAATTGAGTCCTCCTTCAAAGTCTGTCTCTCTCTTTTCTCATTTGCACATTTCCTGTATTCCTTTATCTCTTTCTCCCACACACAGTTTGAAAAGATAGAAAGTTTATCAACTGATTCAACTTTCAATAGTGCATTTGCCAGTAAGGCAATGAAAACAAAATGCTACTCTCAAACTGCAGGATATTTTATAATCACAAATTTGCTCCTTCCCATCATCCCCAAGGGGATAGAGCACATATTATTATTCCATTAAGGAAATGAGGAGTCACAGAGCCAAGCAACCCTCTCTTCAGCTCTCTCCTCCCATTCCCATGTTCTAAAACTTTCTTCAATAAATAGTTCTCAAATCTTATTAGCCATAATATGAGACTTCCAGAAGATTCCTAAGGATCATGCCTGGGGCCAGGAGAACTTCAGTAGGTAATCCACATATGTCTTCTATATGCCTTTCCTTAAAACAGGAGCAGTGAAGCTTTTGAGTTGCATATTGTAGGTCTATTTCATATTATGCTTGGGAAAAATAAGACTTGGTATTAAAAATGGTTGAATGTAACTCTTCTATTAAAAGTTTCTCTATGAATACAGTATGTACTCCAGTCTTTTCCTAGAAACTACCCAAATCAACAAAACAATGACAAATCCAAAATCAGTCAAAATTTATCTCAAGATGCCAATATTTTCCATTGAATATAGTTGAGAACAGAAAACTTTGTGGATGAGTCATTTGTGAGTTTTATAAATAAATATGTTTCATAGTCATTATAACACAAAATTAACCAAAGCCAGAAAACTGGCTTCATTTCTGCCTTGAGCTAGGTTAGCTTTTAGTACTCTACATCCAAATTGAGTTTGGGTCTGTCTATACAAATACAAATAGGAAAATTACAAAAATGTTCTGAAATGTTTTAAAAATTCAATTTCAACCAATTTTTTTTAAAATTTTGAAATAATTACTAAGTTAAAGAAAAGTTACAAAGGTAGTAGTGTTCTTTTATACTCTTCATTCAGTTTCCCTTAATATGGATAACTCACATTGTATAATTATCAAAACCAGGAAGTGGCACAATATTATCTGCTAGTTAGTGTTCATTGGTTTTCTAATGAAAACCTTTTTTCTTTGTGGGAGTCCAATCCAAGATTCCACATTGCATTAAGTCATTGTGTCTTCTTGTTCTCCTCTATCTGTGACAGATATCTCTTTGTACTTTCCTGGTTTTTCATGACCTTGAACTGCGTGATGTGTAAGATTCAGTTATTTAATAAAAGTTCTCTCAGGTTGAGTCTGCCTAATATTTTCACATATTTAGGTTGAAGCTAAGCATCTTTTGGGGAAGATTCTCCAATAAAGAATTGTGCCCTTCTTTGTGGATCATATTAAGGGGCATGATGCCCTTATCATTTCTGGGAATTACCTGGTTAATGTGGTGTGTGCCATTTTCTCCATTATAAAGTTACTGTTTTTATCTTTGTTGTACGTTACATCTCAGGGGAGATAAGTTGACATTATACAAGTGTGGTTTTTTGCCTCACACTGGTTTTAGTTCCCATAATTGTTTTATGCAATATCCTATACAAGTACTTACAAATTTAGGTTTTATTATAATATTTTATAAATATTTAAAGATACAATATATTACTACAAGTTTTATGTTTATAATTAATTATTAAAATTATTACCACAGTGTCCACAAGTGGTATATCTCTCATTGCTTGAACATTTTTTTAAATTTATATATTAATTGGTACATTTTAGGTATACAATACATTTACATTTATCATTGAGTGTTTGTACCTGTACATGATGTATCTTAGTTCTTATTTTTTTCTCCCATTACCTGTGCGCCCTTCACCCCCACCACCCTTCCCTGTTTACATAGACTTTGTTTCCATTTTTTTCTTTCTCATAATTTTTCCTTTCCCTTCTTCCCTTTCCCCTTCCCCTCCCACCACCCCTCCACCTTTAGACCTTTTCCTATTTCACATTATCAATTATTCATTTTAATCATTTTCATCCTTATTTACACTTTCAGTTTCTCACACTTACACATGTGGGTCCTATTTATTTCACTTAAGAGTATGGCCTCAATATGCATCCATTTAGCTATAAATGACTCTAGCTTGAATATTTTTAAATGAAATTTTGTTGTGAAGAAGAGCTATTCCTTATCTTTTATCCATTATGCATTTATATATCTATTTATAGCAGTATAGACTTGTGGATATTTATTTTATTGTAAAGGTTATATTGCTCCACAATTATTCTTTTTTGTTTTTTTGGTACTGGGGATCGAACTTAGGACCTTGCACTTGCGCAGCAAGCGCGGGAACCACTAAGCTAAATCCCTGGCCCTCCACAATTATTCTTTATTCATTGTTACTAAATTGTTCTAGTATTGACAATTAAGATTGCCTTTATGTTGGCTCATGATTGCATCAAATGTTCCCATTCTTTTTTGAGTAATTCCTTATTTTCTGGGACCACAAAATATTCTATATTCATTTTTTATTTTTCTTACTTTAACTCTGGGATTTTCTTCAAAAAGACTTGGCTCATTTTATTGGAGAATGGTGGTTAGAAAACAATGTCTTGGTCCCAAATGTGCTCATTTCTCTTGAGTTGTCACTGTCCAACTTCCCTGAGCAGACAGAGCCATAAAATATATGTATATATGCTAACTCATATATGTCCTCTTCTATTTTGTATGAAGACTAGCAGCAAAAGAAAAAGTACTGGCAATTGTCTCACTTAAATTCCTCCTAGCTATTTTAAGCTATGAGAATGTTATTTTATTTGAACTTAAGTCAAATTGTTTAAAGTCTAAAGAAAATAATTCAGCTAATAAATAATAACATGTTTGGTATATCTCAAATACAGCCTTAGAAAAAGATCTGCTTCAGTCTTAACTAGAGGAATTACCTCTCTTATTTGGTTAATTTATTGGGAGTTCAAGTTTCTATGTTGAGACTTATTAAATAGGAAAACCTGAGCCATTCTAGTTCTTAATTTTTAAAAAATTCTATAAGAATACAAGATCAGCTCTCCAGTTCTTTAGGTTGTCATGATTACACTTTTAAGTCAGATATTAAATAACTAAATTCTTAGGAAAACTTAAAACAATAGCAACAAAAAAACCCACCAAGGAAAATACACAGTTCTCCAATTTCTGGAGGACAATATTTTTTTTAAAATATCAAAAATTTGTTATTTAACCCATTATAAATTCTACCCTTGCTAGTAATGGTGAAAAACTAGGAACCAAATGGCAAACAATGGTAATTATTCAAACATGTTATAGTATACCTATAGGAGGACTTACTATGCACCAATAAAACCTATCAAAAATTATTAATGTAGCAAATATTATAAATATATTTTAAGTCAAGTGCATAGTGTACAAAAAGTGTTATGATTGCAAAATTTTGATATGAATATATAAATAGCCCTCTGTATACATAATTGTGCATGTAAGGTTTTTTATGTAATTATAAATGTGTTTATGCATAAATATGATACCATATACATCTTTTCTATAGTTATATATCCATAGCTATAACAGGTATGTGTTTACTTGTATTTATGCTCTACTTAAACATTTCCTTGAAGAATGTTTCCTATAATAATATATTTTAATGAAATAAATTATATTTAATTTCCTTATTCATCCTTTTGCTTGCAAATATAATGTATTGTATAGTCATTTGACCTACAACATAGAACAAGCACCAAAATCTAGTTCCTACTCAAAATTAATCTATCATAACACACATAACTTATTTATCAAAGTTTCCTTCTATTTTTACTTTGCTGAAAGTTTTCATGAGTGGGTGCCGAATGTTGTCAGGTATGTCCTGTGTAACTCTTCACATATTTACTTTTTCTTCACATTTTAATGTGAAAAGAACACTAATTTATTTCGAAGTCTCTGGGATGGTTCTGATTGAGTCTGTTTTTCTTAGAAAAATAGTGCAAGTGGCTTTTCTGCTCTGACCTCTTACAATTTGGGGGTTCATTTAAATCTATTATTTCCCTAATTGTCACAAAACATGTTTTAATTATATAGAATAATCTGAATTAGTGAAAAAGTTTGGGAATTATGAATAACCACATTAAAGATTCTTGTAAGTTTTGCAGAATATATTTATTCATCTTTTTGTATCAAGTATTTCCCAAATGTAATGGACAGTAGGACCACTTTCTCAGCAAACATTTATTAAGTTTATTAAGTCAGTAACACACCTGGAAAGCAGTTTTTCTGTTATAAATGAACATTTTCAAAATTTTCTATTGAAGTAAAGCTTATTATTAATTTGTGGTAATCTAGAAATTTACTAATGTTTTACAAATTTATATAAAAACATCATCACCTTCTAAAGAACATAAAAATATCACTATGAAATAAAAAGACATCATTGATTGTTTGTATCTAAATAACACTTAATTTTCAAAGTAGACACAAATGTTCCCTTTGTCTCGTAGTTTTTCAAGGACACGTAATTTATTTCTAACTCTTTCAGCTTAAGTTAAACTAAAACCCAAAACAATCCTTCCCCACAGGGAGAAAAAAGAGATAATGCAAGACAGAAAAATAGAATTTTAAATTTGTAAGTGGCAGCTGAATTTCTATCCCTGTACCAAAAAAAAAGCTTGATATCAAATGCAATATATACCAAAACCTCATTTACCTGAAGTATAATAGTTCTGAATTTTGAATAGCTTAAAACATGCTAAAGGAATCTTGTGAAATGAACTTTTGCAATAATCTCTGAAGGAAAATATAAAGCAAATTAAAATCATGGTAGCAACAGTTCAGTGAACATGATAATTTCTTTCCTCTATTGTGACTACTTAATTTCCTTATTATAAATCTGTCTTATCTACTTGCAGAAGCATTCAGAAACTCACATAACTTTGAGTCTGGGTAACTTCTCCATGCCTGTCAGTATGCATGAACGGGAAGATGCTCTGCAGATAGATGCTTTTAAAATTCCTTCCTTATTAACTACGTTGACACAATGCTCTTTTCATTTCTTTAATATAATTGCTCACTCAGAGTTCTCTTTGAGTCTTAAAACTCCTTTTCACCTCTTTATGAGGTCAGGGAAAATGTACAAGGCATTTTTGGGGCCTCTAGAAATAAGAAGAGTATATGACTAAGCAAGACTTTTATTCAAACAGATTTTTCGATTCTCTTTAGAAAATAATGGAAGAAAAGGATAGAAACTAATATTACTGAGCAGCTAATGGATACTAAAATACTATTGGGAACTTCAGATATATTGTAGGCCTTACAATATAGCTACAAACATCTACAGATGAGGTCCATCATTCTATAGATGAGCAACAGCCCACCAAGTTTTCTCAGCCAATAAGAGGCTGCTTTAGACAGGAACTCAGATTGATCTTTCTCTAAAACACTATGCTTTTTCCCACTACTCTACTATATGCCTTACTGTGTGAAAATTTCCCATTATTTTAGTGTATTCTAATTTCCCAAATTTCACTCCTTCAACTAATGCTTGAGATATTTTTTCTTCTCTTTTCAGGGAAAAAAACATGAATATATCTATTTATAGAGAAAATGGAACCCTTAGTCATTAATCATCAAAGACAGGAAAAGGTAGGATTAGGATTAAGATATGTGGTTTCTTCAAGTCCTGGTGTTTTCTTCCCAATATTTTTCTTTTATAAGTATGCATGGCCTGTTGTTTCCAGTATTGTAATGGACTTTAGGGGTACATGAATTCTCTCTATTATTTTTCATCTCCCTTTCCACAGTGTTCCACACAGTTCCTCCTGTGAGAAGTTGATTCCACTCAATTCCAATTAGTCACTAGAACATGACCCTTTCGTCAGCACCAGAAATATATGACTTCCATGATGTGACCATCCTGCCATCTTGTAAAGAAACTCATTGCTGGTATTGCAGTGTTGATACTATAATAAAAAGAAAGAAGCTTTCATCCTAGATTCTTATTTATGTATTGCATATGAAAATTAACCCCAATATAAATCAAGATGCTTGACATAAAAATAAAATCAAAACAATTAAAAATAATGAATAAAATGGTGGTACAAAGCATTGGAGAGGAGTTAACGCTATTGATAACTGAACCGCATATGCAATAACATTGTGCTTATAAGAAAATAAACTTGAACCTTTTGTTTTCTTAACTTCCACAGTCAGTATGTTTATGCCTTTTTCCTGTTGTGATCCTATTTTATATTTTATTCTTTCAGAGCCTGCAAATTATTATGATAAATTTTTATGTTTATTCATCTTTTGCTAAAATAGCTTAGCAAATATTTCTTGATTCATTAAAACAACAACAAACCGACAACCAAGAACAATACTTTATTGTTCTTTGTCTTTTCTGTTATGAAGAGAATATAAAGCACTTTGTTTTGAAATGAATAGATGAATGATAATGTGCTCCTCAATGGGACACTGTTTCAAAATCTATTTTATCTCCGTGACTGGGATTTTATTTGTGCCTCAGTCAGCTGGTTGATCAGCATTGGATGCCAGGGCAAAAGTCAGACATGTCCAACAATAGAATTGGCAACTGCCTTAACAGCTCTGGAATATATTGACAATTGTACATCTCTCAGCACAGGTGGAAAACACAGAAATCGATCAAGCATTAATCATTTTATCTCACTTTTTCCAGAGAGGGAAAAAATCTCCATTCATTGAAATATTAAAGGTTTTGAAACCTAGATTATGGATTTTTAATTTTTCTCTATAGTATGTGTTTTCAAATTAATGTTTATTTTAAAAGCAAGTATTACTGAATACATACATTATTCTGGGCATTCACTAAACTTCTTTTCACGTGTTTCTTAATTAATCTTCATATCAAACCAATCTGCTAAATACTATTGAATAGCAACAGTTATTAATATTTTTAAGTGGGGAAAACAAGACATCGAGCAGTCAAAATAACCTACTCAGGCTCCTATGTCTAAGATGATGTTGAGCCTGAGTTAAGAAATTAGAATGGAATTAGAACCCAGGCATTTAGCAATCCATATTTGTTTATTATTTCATTTCACACTGCCACTTTTACTATTCTGATTTGTCTTAGTCAGTTTCATGCTGCTATAATAGTGTACCACACACTGAGTAATATATAATGAACAAAAATGTACTTGGCTCATAGTTCTGGAGACTGGAAAATTGAAGAGCACAGTAGAGGGATCTGGTGACGTCCTTCACTCTGTATAATTCCCTGCTGGCAGATAGGAGGACCAAGGAAAAGGGTAAAAGCAACTGAACAAGAGGAGGCTGAACTAACTTTTATAAGGAACCACTACAGTCTTGATGACCAACCCATCCTGATGATAGTGGCATCATTCCATTCAAAAGAGCAGAGCCCTAGTGAATTCCTCATCTCTTATTAGATCCCACCTTTCAACACTGCTGCATTGGAGTTTAAATTTTCAGCACATGGAACTCTGGAGGACATATTCAAACCAAAGCCTGCTCAAGTAAATTCTCTAGAATACTTTTCTTTTACAAAAGTTTTGGTATCATCAGACAAGAAATTGTCCTTTTAAGTATAGTTAAACTAGAAGAAGAGTACAGAACAATTTCATCTAGAAAAATTCATTTCTTCTCAAAACTGGAATAGCTCAGTTGGGTTGTGAGCAGGGGGGAAACAAGGCAACAAATCAAGAATTGATTTGCTCTGAAATTTTCTTTCCTTGAGTGACAGCAGGCACAATCTCACAATTTAAAAGCCTAAGCAATTTCCAGTTAGATGCAGTGAGCAGAGATGAATTTTACTTTTAACACATTTGCTGAGCAGGAAGCTCAAATAATTCAAAACACAAAAATTAGTGTCTGACTCCTTCTTTGGTAAAAGTCAATTTGCCAAATATGAAAATAGGTCATTTTCTTAAAGCTGAGTCAAAGCCTATACACTCATACAGGTTTCTGTGTGGAGAAAACGGAATGACACAATAGAAAATTTGATCAACAGCTACCTCAGATTGGCTTGGTTAACAAATGGGATGTATATAATATATTCATTAAGCTAATTGTAAAAAGTTGCTGGCCAAATTTTCTATTTTTTTTCGAAATGCTTCAGAAATAAATCATGGGATGTATACTCTTTCTTGTTTGTTCTAAGTATGCTTTATTTGGATTGTCTTGTCATTTATTAGATATCGACATTCAAGAACTGTGAAGAAATTTTAAAACAGAGCATCATTGAAATGCTTCTTATAGATTCTATAATATTTGTTAAGAACTCAAACTTGCACATATTCAAACTAGAGAGATCTAGGACATTAGAAACAAATTACACACAATGAGCTTGATACTTTACAAAGCAATTGCAATCTATGTCTTCAACAAATCTTTCTAAGCCACTCCTTTTAGGCTACATTCTAGATCTTTCTTCCTCCTTTTACTCTTAGTCCTGAAGCTGCAGGAATAGTTAACAACAATGCCAATTAATTTTAAAAAACAGTTGTTAGCCCTGGTCTATAACTGCTTAAGATGTTCTTCTGAATTTATAGTAAAAGGGAATCCTTGTTCAATTTCTAGGAGTTCCAATTTGATTGAATTCTAATGTGGTATCTGACATCAGTAGCACCAAGGGGTGGAAACTCTTTTTCCTTTTCTTTGACTTGGGCCAGTCTTGCAGAGACTTTGGACAAGTTTTCACAGCTCATTCAATGAACAAATGTGGAAACATATTCTTTTTTCCATTTAGTTTATTGGTACACTTTCGGTATACAATACAGTTACATTCATCATTGGGATCTTGTACCTTTATATGATGTATCTTGGTGCTTATTTTTTCCCCATTCCCCTGCCCTCCCTTCACCCCCTCCACCCTTCCCTATTTACAAAGTCTTTGTTTCCATGTTTTTCCTTTTCTCATATATTTTCTTTTCCCTTCTTTCCTTTCCTCTACCCCTCCCACTTCCCCTTCTCCTTTAGACATTTTCTTCCTATTTCACAATATCAATTATACATTTTGATTCTTATTTACACTTTTAGTTTTTCACACCAGAGATACTATTCAGTATTTACACATGTGTGTTCTATTTATTTCACTTAAGAGTATAGCCTCAATGAGCATGCACTTAGCTACAAATGTCTCCAGTTTCTCATTCTTTATGGCTGAGTAGTACTCCATTTTATAAAAAAACCCACATCTTCTATATCCAGTCTCCAGTTGATGGGCAACTGGACTGTTTCCAAGTTTTAGCTATTACAAACTGTGCCAATATAAACTTGGGCGTGCATATATCACTGTAGTATGATTCTTTTAATTCTTTTGGGAAGATAGCCAGTAGAGGAATATCTGGGTCAAATGGGACTTCTAGTCCTAGTTCTTTGAGGTATCTCTGTATTGATTTCCACAGTGGTTGTACCAGTCTCTACTCCCACCAACAATGAAGAATTCCTTTCTCCCCACAACACCACCAGCATTTTGTTATTGGTTGATTTCATGATAGCAGCCATGCTTTCTGGGGTGAAGTGGAATTGCAGCCTTGTTTTCATTTGCATTTCTCGAATGACTAGTGATGTTGAACATTTTTTCCTATGTTTATTTGTTGCTTTTGCTTCTTTGCCTGAGAAATTTCTGTTCATTTCAGATGCCCATTTTTGAATTGGGTCTTTATATTTGGGGGGTCTGATTTTTTTTAGTTCTTTATATATTCTAGATAGTCGACCTTTGTCTGAGGAATAGCTGGTAAAATTTTTTCCCCACATTGTAGGTTGTCTCTTAGCTCTGTTGCTGGTTTCTCTTGCAGTGCAGAAGCGCTTTTTTTTTCCTTTGATTCACATGCTCTTTACTTGTTTCTTTATATATCCTTTTATTGGTGCGTTTTAGGTATACAATATAATGACATTCATCATTGGAAATTGGCACCTTTACATAATCTCTTGGTTCTTATATTTTTCCCCTTCCCCTGCCCTCTCTTCAACTCCTCCATCCCTCCCTATTTACAAAGTCTTTGTTTCCATTGTTTCCTTTTCTCGTATTAATTCCATTCCCTTCTTTCCTTTGCCCCTTTTCTTCCTATTTCACATTATCTATTATACCTTTTAGTCCTCATTTACACTTTTAGTTTCTCACACTAGAGAAACTATTCTGTATTTACACTTGTGTGTCCCATTTATTTCACTTAAGAGTATCACCTTAGTGTGCATCCAAATATTAGCAATAAATGTCACTAATTTCTTGTTTTGTATGGCTGAGTAGTTCTCCATTATATATATAAAAACACCCACACATTTTCCTTATCCAGTCTCCAGTTCATGGGTATTTAGGCAGTTTCCAAGTTTTAGCTATTACAAATTGTGCTGCTATGATCATGGTTTCATTTCAGATGCCCATTTTTGGATTGGGTCTTTAAATTTGGGAGGTCTGATTTTTTTTAAGTTCTTTATAGATTCAGGATAGTAGACCTTTGTCTGAGGGACAGCTGGTGAAAATTTTTTCCCACATTGTGGGTTGTCGCTTCACACTGCTGGTGGTTTCTCTTACTGTGCAGAAGCTTTTTAGTAAGAAGAGATCCCACTTGTTGATTGTGCTAGTTTATGGGCAACTGAGGTTTTGTTCATACAATCTTTTCCTACACCAATGTCTTCAAGAGTTCTACCTAACCTCTGTTTCAGCAAATTCAGCATTTCTGTTTTAATATTTAGATCTTTAATCCATTTCACTTTTAGTTGAGTGCATGATGAGAGATATAGGACTAGTTTTAGTCTTTGGCAAGTTGAAACCCAATTTTTCCAGCACCATTTATTAAAGGGGCTATCTTTCCTCCAGTGAGGGTGTTTGACTCCTTTATTGAAGAGGAGATGACTGAGTGTGTCTGGAGTTGTTTTGGCATCTTCTAATCGGTTCCACTAGTCCTCAGGTCTGTTTCTTTGACAGTACCATGTTGTTTTGATCACAGTAGCTTTGTAGTATAGTTTTAAGTTGGGGATTGTGATACCCCCAGCCATGTCTCTGTTACCTAGAATTGCTTTTGCTATTCTGGGTCTCTTCTTCTTCCAAATGAATTTTTGGATTGTTTTCTCAAGGTCTATGAAGTATGCTGCTGGGATCTCAATGGGAATTGCATTAAATCTATATAGCAGTTTTGGAACTATGGCCATTTTCACTATGTTGATCCTTTCTACCCAGGAGCAAGGGATGTCTTTCCATTTTCTGATATCCTCTTCAATCTCACTTTTCAGAGTGATATACTTTTCAGAGAAGAGGTCTTTGATTTCTTTTGTTAGGTTGTTTCCTAGGTATTTCAATTTTTTGGATGCTATTGTGAAAGGAATTCATTGACCCATTTCTCTCTCAGTGAGTCTGTTGTTCATGTAGAGGAAAACTATTGATTTTTGTGTGTTGACCTTTTATCCAGCTAGTTTACTGAATTTGGTTATTAAGTCTAGAAGACTTTTGGTGGAATTACTGAGGTCTTCTATATAGAGTATCATGTCATCTGCAAATAATGACAATTTGAATTCTTCATTTCCTATTTTTCTTACTTTTATTTATTTCTCTCATCTAATTGCTCTGGCTAATGTTTCCAAAACTATATTGAACAGGAAAGGTGATAGTGGACATCCTTGCCTTCTTCCTGATTTTAGTGTAAAGGATTTCAGTTTTTGACCACTTAGTATGATATTCGCTGTTGCTTTTTCATAGATGGCTTTTATCAGATTGAGGTTGAGACTGTCTATTCGAATTTTGTGCAGGGTTTTTATCATAAATGTATGTTGGATTTTGTCAAATGTTTTTTTGCATCTATTGAGATGATCATATGGTTTTTGTCCTTGGCTCTATTGATACAGTGTATTACAGTTTTTGATTTGCATACTTTGAACCATCCCTGCATCCCTGGGATGAATCCCACTTGGACAGGGTGTATGATCTTCTTGATGATCTTCTGCATTCTATTTGCCAGTATCTTATTAAGGATTATTGCATCTATGTTCATTAGTGAGATTGGCCTATAGTTCCTTTATGATTAAGTCATTCTCTGCTTTGGAAATCAAGGTGATACTTGCTTCCATAAATGAATTCAGGAGAATTGTTTCCCTTTCAATTTCGTTGAAGAGCTTAAACAGTAGTGGCAGTAGTTCCTCTCTGAATGTCTTGTAGAATTCAGTGGTGAAGCCATCAAAACCTGGGCTTTTCTTAGTTGGTAAGTTTTTAATTACATTTTCAATTTCATTGATTGATATTGAGTTGTTTAGGTTTTTTAGGTCTTCTTCGTTCAACTTTGGTAATGTTCTAGGAATCTGTCCTTTTCTTCTGTTTCTTCCATCTTACTGGTGTATAGGTTCTTGAAGTACGTATTGATGATCCTCTGGATTTCTGCTGGGTCCGTTGTAGTTTCATCCTTTTCATTCCTAACTACATGGATCTGGGCTTTTTCTTTCCTTTTTCTGATAAGATTGGCTAAGAGTTTGTCAATTTTGTTTATTCTTTTAAAGAACCAAATCTTGGCTTCATTGATTTTTTGTATTGTTTTCTTAGTCTCCATTGCATTGATTTCTGCTCTGATCTTTATAATTTCCTCCTTTCTATGGGCTTTCAGTTTGTCCTGCTCTTCTTTTTCCAGAAGCTTGAGGTTCAGCATCAGGTTGTTTAATTGGGCTTGCTCTGTTTTCCTAATATGAGTATTCACTAGTATGAATTTTCCTCATAAGCCTGCTTTCATTATGTCCCATAGGTTCCGATATGTTATATTGTCATTGTCATTTAATTGAAGGAACTGTTTGATTTCTTCTTTAATTTCCTTTGTGACCCACTGGTTATTCAGAAGTGTCTTGTTCAATTTCCATGTGTTTATGAAATTTTTGTGCTTTCTTTTGCCATTGATCTCCAATTTCATCACACTGTGATCTGATAACATACAGGGCATAACTTCAAGTCCTTTGCACTTACCTAAATATGTTCTATGAGCAAGTATGTGGTCTATTTTGGAGAATGACCCATGTGCAGCTGAAAAGAATGTGTGTTCTGATTTTCTGGGGTGGAATACTCTGTAAACATCTATTAAGTTTATTTGTTTAAGAGTTTGATTGAGTTCTAGTATTTCATTGCTTGTTTTTTGTCTAGTTGATCTATCTGTTTGTGACAATGGGGTATTGAGGTCCCCCACTAGTATTGTATTAGTGCTTATATGATTTTTCATGTCCATTAGTATTTGTTTTATAAAGTTGGGTGCACTAGTGTTTGGTGCATAGATATTTATGATTGTCATCTCTTCCTCTTGGATTATTCCCTTTACAAGGATGTAGTGTCCTTCTTTGTCTCTCTTAATTAGGGTGGGTTTGAAATCCACTTCTTCTGCAAAGAAGATAGCTACTCCTGCTTTATTTCGGGTTCCTGTGCCTTTGTGTAGATTTTTTTTGATCAAGGCTATTTGGAGTCCTACATGCCTCACTTATGTGTATCTCAAGTTCTTTTCACCAGCTTGGGAAGTTTTCTGCCATTACTTCTGTGAACAGTTTTTTTACACCCTCTGTACTCTCTCCTCTTTCTTCATTGACTCCAATCAGTCTTGTGTTATTCTTCTTTACATTGTCTAGCCGCTGCTGGATTGATTTCTCATGGTCCCTTACAATTTTAAAGAAATTTTTCTTTTCTTGGTCACTAATTGCAATCTTATCTTTTATATCTGAAATTCTATCTTCACATTGGCTCATTCTGCTGCATAGACTTTCAACGGAGTTTTTAATCTCCTGGAAATCTGTTTGCATCTGCTTTATGGATTCTATTTGTTTGCTATGTTAGGATTCCATCATGTTTCTTAGCTCCTCTATTTTTTAATCTCTGTCCTCTCTAGATTTATTAATCATGTCTTGCACTGTGGGCACCACTTCTGCTCTTATGTGAGAAATTATTTCCGATTTCGTTTTTTCCAGATCTTCTTTTGTTGCTAGTTCTGAGAGTCCAGGTGGTTGAGTATCAGCGTTTTATCTCATTTCCCTTTGGGGTTGCTGTAGGTGATCTGGAAGTCTGGTTCTGAGGCTTTTTTATGTGTCTTCTCATTTTGATGGGAGTGGGGGGGGTGCTGGTGGTGCCCGTGCGGCTCACCTCCTCTGTGGTGGGAGCTGTGGCATGCCTACCCAGAAGCCTCCTCTGCAGTGGGATCTGTGGCTCACTGACCCGGAAGCCTCCTCTGCACTGGGAGCCTTGGCTCATTGACCGGGAAGCCTCCTCTGTCATTGCAGAAGCTTTTTAATAAGATGAGATCCCAGTTGTTGATTCTTTGTGCTAGTTCCAGTGCTGTTGAGGATTTGTTCATAAAGTCCTTTCCTATGACAATGCATTGAGACATATTATTGAAAATTTATATCCATGTCAGAGTTTCCATATAACATTTCTTTATGAATGACTGCAAATGAATATTAATGATAATTAATAACATATTTAATATTAACCAAGTACCTCATTTTTTGCCATCTGTACTATGAAAATTACTTCTGGAAAACTTCTCATTATTTTTTATGATTATTTCTTCACCATAAACAATTAGGGCTATAGATGAACATTTATAATGAATTCACCTTCCCAAATGTCCAATCCCCCATCCTAATCTTTTATCTTCCTCTTCTCTCCTTGTCCCTTTCTGACTTTCACATTCTCTTTCTGAGTCAACGTTATTTCAGAAGGGCAAAAGACTCAAAGACCATCCACCTCTGGTATCTCTTGTTTGATCTGTTACCAGATAAGTGCTTAGTTAATTGAAAAAAAAAACTTGAAACTGTTAAACAAGACATAAGGAGGTATGTATTTTAACATAGGAACACAAACCAAAAAATCAGCAAGGTGGCTAACAAATCAGATAATAGAGCCAGATATACTTTTTCACCAAATATTGGATTGTTTATTTGTCTAGTGACATGAAATTGGTTAGATTGTTTGCTCTTAAAGACTGAATATTCATATGTGCAAACTGGGATTCATATCAGCTCTTCAGAAATTTGACAGGTTTAATCAGTAGCATCCTTTTTCCTCATCCAAGTTCACAGAAAATAGAAAATTTTAGGAGTGTGGCAAATGGAGTCTCGATTTTCACCTAAATTAGTGATAAACACTAAGTAAAAGATTTTTTATCAGACTCAAGTGAATCTGCTACATGCATCTCAGAATGAGACATTTAACCACATAAGCACAAGCAGGAGAGGAACAGACTTCTAAAATTAGATGTGACTTATAGGAGTTTTATTTCCTGATTTAATACGTGTGTGTGTGTGTGGGTGTGGGTGGGTGTGGGTGTGGGTCTGTGTGTGTGCAGTCTTTGGCTGGGAAAGTTTAATTTGCAAAACAAAGGCAATTTGACACTTACATCTGTTTTGGAGAGCTATTTTGCTAAAGATTAAACCACGGTGTGTTTCCTTTCCTCAAATAACACTGGGTAGCATCGTCTTTTGACAGTGTCAAGAGCTAGGTTCTGGAATTACATTGTACAGTGGCTCCAACCTTATTTCTTATTTCTCTCAAACTCTCATGTTTCTCCCTGCCATTTTTCAAATGGCATTCCTCTGCAAATATTCTTTCCTAAGTACAGGCATTACACATTGAATTCTGTGTGGAAGTGACTGTTTCCATTCCTTCCTGATTCTGAATGATTTGAGTCCGTGGCACTGACTTTCTGAGAAAATTTTTCTCCCCAGTTAAGAACCAGCTTCTGTTGGGAGGTGATTTTGGAGCCACTGGCCAAGCCAAACACAAGATGGGTTCTTTCTCCATTTCGTTTTTGACTGACCTAGTACTGCCTCCTTAGACCTGGCTTTTAAGGCTGGATCTTACTAATGCACACAGAACTGAGTCTGGCACCAAAATAAAGTGATACAATGAATACTGTCATATCTAAAGGCCTGTGCACAAAGTGTTTTTCCCCTTAGGCTGATTTTTGCTTAAAGACAAGCTGCATCTCGAAGGTAAACTATAGGAACTTAGCACCTTCTTCATGCGGTGAGTGTAAGTTAGTGACTGCTGAGCTAACACACAGCTGCATCTGGGCTTAGAGACCCCCTGTGTGGCCAGCATTTCCTGAGGCCCCTATAAGCATTAATGATTTGACTAAAATCATCTACATAATCTTCATGCCTTCTTAAGGCCTGATGAACTGGGTGGACATCAACACCGTTTTGCCTACAGCCCATATCTCTTTGGCTAGGGCCAGAGGAACCTGAGCACATTCACTTATTCTATCCACATATATCCTCCTAATGCCATGGATACCAGGTGAGTGATGCCATCATAAACAACCACAAATGTAGATCAACTGATTGGCACTTATTGGCTTATCCACCGCAGCTAATAGTCAAAGATTTGAGGGTAAGAATGTGACTGGGCCAATGTGAGCCATTAAAAATCATCAAGATAAGAATATTCTTCCTGTACACAAATTTTAGGGCCCCAAAACATATATTTTAGCCATAGTATAAAATTTTTCATGAGACTGATCAGCTAATTCTTATTTTCTTTATTTCTCAATATTTTTGCTTGAGTCTTTCAGGTTGCCTGGGAATTGACTCCCTGTCCTTTATATATTTCTCATTCTTTAAAAAAATCAAGAGATATGGTATATCAGGAAGGAAGTCCTAAATCACTGTGAGTAGCTTTTAAATGGATCTGCCACAGTTGTGTCACCACAAATGATTCCATGTGCCTACTGTGAGACTACTGAAGGATGAAAAGAGTAAGGTCTGAGAAATTTTCTTTGGGAAGATTAGTATATAGGATCCATCCCTATCTATCTGGGACATGAGAAGTCTGCTCACCCACCGGCCCTCAGAGTTTACACAGAGCTTCCAAAGTGCTATTTGCAGAACTTAAAATGTGACTCCCACAAAAGAGGGGATAGCAGATAAGTCTCTGCCTTCCACCTAAGGAATAAGGAATGTGGTGATCTTTTCAATAGTTTATGTGGTAGGAGAGAAGGGAGCTATTTCTCCATGGGAATTGCCTTCTTCTAAATTATTCCCAGAAAGAAAGAAAGCACCAGTGTTTCCCGTGGGGTGGATGTGCGTCCTTGGGAGAGCTGGTGATAGTTGTGTAGTCCAATAGTGAGGCAGAATGGAGTGGGTGGGTGGGAAGACATAGAGGTGAACGCCTCAGGGCTCAGGTAGGAGCATATATCATCAGCCTGAGTCACAGCGGCAAGTGTTTTATTTCTGTATTGTCTTTCCCATGAACACACCAAGAAGGAACAGAAATCATTCTTACCATATGCCAACACCTATTTGATAGGTTTTCCATGAGCCATGACTTGGTAATGCATGTTCTTACTGATCCGTGGAGAGTATCGATGTTATACATGTTTTAGGACAAACTCTAGGTGAGTGTCTTAACTTCCATTCTTTTCTACTACTTACCATCTATGTGCTGCCTTTTATCTGGCCAGTCAGCATAAACACAATGTTTTATGCTGTAATGCAACTTCTATGTTTCTAATCATCACTGTGTACAACAAGACACAATTAAAAATCACAGGTAAAAATTAAAAATCAGATAAATTGGTTTAGGAGCACAGCACTTGTACACTTCCTCAGTGACACATTTTTTTAAAGATAGGCATCTGAGTTAAGAAATACTAGTAGAAGTGGTCAGGTGTGAGACATTGTGAAGTTGTATAAGGATCATTCTATGACATCAGACACAAAGTTTGAACAGCAAATGTGAATGCGTGTGACTTCAAGTCCTTTGAACTGTGTCCATTCATGTCCTTAGTGTACTCCTAGGTGGCTCCTTTCAGCTGAGTGCAATTTTCTTTGTTTGCCCAAATGCTTTTTTATGGATGAAAACATATATAAACAACTGAAAAATCATGCTACCCTCGAATTGGTCTTTAGAGATATCAATCCTTTAGGAACAAATTTACATTTTCAAAACAAGCAGAATTGGGAGTAGGTATTTAAAAACCAGAAGCATGAATCTTCTGGCCTGCTTTGAAACAGTATAATGTATAAGACTATGATCTCTAAAAAGAATGGGTGCTCCTCTGCATTTAGGGCAGGGTGTTGGCTGAGACAAATATACAACAGGAAAGAGAGTTCTGGAGGCCCTCATTAGGAGAGCCATGGTATCCTCACAATGTTACTCAACACTGGATAAATTATGTGTGACCCCACAGGCAACATCTAAAGAATTATTGTGTGTCTTAAAATAAGGAGGAGGAAAAGAAAGAGGAGAAAAACAAATGATCTTGATCAATTCTTAGAAATGACAAAGCTGCTATGATTCACCATACACTATCATGTGATAGATTTGATTTTGATTTAAAATTTTTATCTTTATTTTCATTTTTGCAAGAGAATCTCAGTCACATATTTTAAAAACTCAGTTTATTAAATCTTTCAATCAGAGCTATCAAATATAAATTTTTTATTTTGAAATTGATTCAAAAGAAATTTTTATCTCTGAATTTTTGAGTAAGAAATAACAAAGTAATTAAATTTAACAAAAACATAGTCTTATTTTTTAATGATTAAAAGTGGAATGTGAGAGTTATCTATAAAATAAAACGTGAAGCACTAGAGGCAGATGTCAGCATAAAATTTCCTCATTAGTCTAATACAACCCCTCCAAAAAGAAATAAAATACAATTGCAGCAATGGAAATGATAATAAATTCATAAACTCTCACAACTGTAATAATTTAAATCTGGTATGTTTCTGCAATGTTTTGAGTTTCCATTTTTATTATCAGTGTTTTGGGGTGACGTCTTTTTCTTTAGATTGAAGGAGTCAGGACTGCCTTCTTGGTTATGTTTAGATACTTCCAAAGCATTCAATTGATTCTATTTGTAGTTAGCCATTGTAATGAAATATTGTGTACTTTGGACCATGAGTTATTTCACGTAATGTAGCAAGTCAACTGATTGTTCTAAATTTGTTTTTGGTTGATATCATGTAAACAGTCATTTTTAGAATCACTTCCATGTAATTTTTGTTCAGCATTTTAGCAAGTATTATACTAGAGCAGGCATACCAGAAATATTCAGGGAGAATCAGGGTACCTTTATTAGAAAGTGCCACTCATCGGTCCTTGTATACTCTATTCTTGAGTTGTTCTTTACTACATGGGTGTTTCAATGTCTCTTATTTCTTTGCCTAATCTATGACTATAACAAGGTAATCCCTCTGTTTTCTAAGATCTCAGATAATACTATGCACAAATTTCTCTCTATATTCCAATTAAATAGAATGAATGCATTTCAAGATGTTAGGACTGAATTGCCCCAAATGTTTTATTCTAAAATAATCAGATAGTAGCTGCAAATTGTACTTAGTTTTGCTTTTTAAGTTTAGAAGGAGAAGCATTCTGGATTTTATTTTGTTGTCAATTTTAATGAATAAAAGCAATTTATGTTACTGTGTATGTATGGGCTTGGTCATGAATTTCAGTCCAGTGTCACTGTTTCTGTTGCTTGAACTACTGCATCTCCCCTAAGTTGAATATATCATAGACTTTCAAAACAAAAAAAAGTAGCAAATTAATATGGCAGGAAGTAGCCTCCAGCGTTCCCTGACACACCTACCACTCCCAAACCTTCCAAAGTTGGAATTAATCTACTTGTTTTCATGTCCAATACAAACTGGACCAGCATCATTAGTTTCCTAGGAAACCCTTAGAAACCGTCTTTGCATAATTGCCTTTGCCCACTTTTGGAAGGCAGCCACTTCTGGGGACAGGCAGAGCAGCTGTTCAACTGCTTCATAGCAACACTTGACAACAGTGTGGGAGGAAAACAAAGAAGAGCAAAATACTTAAATTAAACTGCCCGGGGCAGGGTGAGGTACCAGTGCAGAAGGTAACAGTTTAGAATTCAGAGTGTCTAATTAGCCAACAGACTTGCTCTGAAGAAGGCAGTGAATTTTTAATGAAATCAAGAGAACCTGTCTTTGGTTTCATTTTCTGGTCAAAAGGCAGTGGTACATATTTAAATGCTATCATTTTAAGAGTCTTTCTTTTGAAACATACTACTGCACGAGCAAGATTTTTTTTCTTTTATTTTGAGGACCTTTATTTCAAAACGCCAACAAAAATACCATCAGCCAAGAGTAAAAGTCAATTGGGTTATGTTTTTGCATAATTCCCACTATTTTTCAAAAGTTCATAACATTTTACCCAACCACCACTTGTCTAGAATTGCCAAGATGCAGATGACTAGGCAGGATGCATTGTTCTAAGCCCACTCTGTTCTCTCTTTAATCCAGAAACAAGATGCATATTAATAGCAGCCTCACCTCAAATCCTGATTCACCCAAGATGTTTTAAAAATTAAGTTAAGTGAAATTTTCAAAGAAGAAAATATTTGAGCAAGTAGAATCAAGATTACTGTGTACTGTTGTGTCTTTGTTTTGCACAAAGGCACACAGCCCAGGAGGCAAAAGGAAGCTCAGAATCCATCAGTGCTTCAAACCACACTGCTTAACCAGGAGCCAAGGACTACTTCCCAAAAGAGAGGTTCTTTTACTCAGCACAATGGCTCCATCTGTTGGCTAAACTGACACAGGGCTGCTTTCTTTTATGGGGTCAAGGTCACCCAGAAAGGAAGTCCTGTTTTTCAAGTGGAAAGCTTGCAGAGAATGGGGGCTCTGGGAGACTTTCTTGTATAAATACTTCATTTTATTCATGGCAACAGATACTATAGAGGGACTCGTAATCTGTGGGCCCCAGGAGAGACTGCAAATGGCAATCCCTGGTTCTAAAAGCAGAGAAAAACTGATGCTAAAAATATGTAAGTGTGAGTTTTCCTCTCTCTCTCTCTCTCTCTCTCTCTCTCTCTCCCTCTCTGTCACAATGACTTTGGATTACTTGCTGTTATTTATTTAATTAACTCTAACCAAGGAAAACATAAAAATGAGTAACTGGCATGAATTCCCCTGTTATTTTGAAATGCTGGATAAAATACAAACCCACGAGAACATTTCACAGGTTACACAGAATCCCCCTAACTATGGGATTTTGTATCCTGTATACCTATTTCCTCCTTACCAGAACACTGGAAATTATTCAGAAAAATTTTTTCTACTATTTATATTTCATTTCATGATATACACACATCTTATCAACACTTTTCCATCTTTAGCGGACTAATGAGTAAAACAGGACTGAAATATGAAAAATGATATATGGATTCTAGGTCCATCTTTGCCATTATTCTTAGCATAAGTAGTTAGTTTGATGCCTGGAAGAAAGTAAGGAATAAGAGAGGCTATGATAGATTCCTTGGTCCTTTGTGTTTTCCACAATGCCATTTATCCTTTGCTTCCATTAGACAATTCTCATTTTAATTAGAAGGTGGGATTTTAGGGATGTTGGTGTCCCTGGCTGTTCACTTAGAGATGTAACACACTCACCTTGTATTCTTGAGTCTCTCTAGACTTCTGTGTGTCATGGATTCACTAGAATTTTGTCATGGGACATCACAGATGATACAGAGGAACAAAGCCGTGAGAAACCACAGCGAACAATGATACTGCAAGCCTCTCCTCTGCTTACGTGTACGCTCCCTTGTCCTGGTTGACCTAATACATAAACACAAAGTGAAGGATTAAACTAGTAAGAATTTCAAGATGGTGACAGAAAAGTAGCATTAAAGGAGGCTCAGAGTCCTTCTCACTGGGTGCTTTGTGTGCGAGCATGGTTTGCCAGCTCATGTAGATGGATATGAGACATGTGATTGCCTAATAATGCCAAGATGGACATCTTCCAGCCTCAGGTCATTTCTATGCATTGACTTCTACCCACTCTTCATTTAGTTAATAAATTCACCTTTCTAATAATTCTTCAGTGCTGCTATCTGATCAATTCAACATTAAACCCACCCAGACACTTGAATCTTTCATAAACCTGGAAATTCCAATAGCCAGATTGAAACTAAGATTTATTTTGTTACAAGGTCTCACCAAGTTTCCAAGGCTGGGGTCAAACTTGCAATCCTCCTTCTCAGTCTTTCAAGTAGCTGCCCCTTAAAAATATATCCACTGGCATAACCATCCTGTGACCCTGGATGAAAAATTGGGCAGACTATTGAGTTCCTATGCACTCTTCAGTGTTGGACAATTCCCCAATTACTTTTTTTTTAAATTAAATTCTTTTATTGGTACATTTTAGGTACACAGCACAATTACATTTCTCATTGGGAATTGTACCTTTACATAATGCATCTTGGTTCTTATTTTTTCCCCATTCCTAGCCCT
>NW_004624801.1:870941-938601 GCF_000247695.1 Heterocephalus glaber
TTTTTTTATCTGTGTTCACTCTAGATTTATTAATCATGTCTTGTACTATGGGCACAATCTCTGCTGTTATGTGAGAAATTATTTCTGATTTTACTTTTTCCAGGTCCTCTTTTGTTGCCAGTTCAGGGAGTCCAGGTGGCTGAGTATCAGATTATTCCATCTCATTTCCCTTTGGGGTTACCTTAGGTGATCTGGAAATCTGGTTTTGAGACTTATTTACCTGTCTTCTCATTTCAATAGATGCAGTCTGCTTTGCCTTTGTTGATGCGACATTTTGCTCACCCAGTCATCTTGAATTCTCAGCAAGCCACTGAGAAATCTTTACTCTACTGCTCATCAGTGCACCAATTCCTGGTTTCAGTGTGGTGGCCTTCTGGATCCCTGAGCTGACTGGTTGCCTGGGTGATCTTCTGATTCGCTCTGTGCACACTTGGGATGGTACCTAGGTGTGCCTCTGGCTAGGGTCCCTATGTAGCTGTTGTCTTGGAGGGCCTTTAACTGGGGGCTGTGCACCCGTTTTTGTTGTCTACACAGGCTTTGGATAGGATCTCCACACACTTATCAATGGTACTGGGGCAAGCCCTTGGGTATTGCTTTTGTGTCTGTATAGCTTTTTTCCAGGCAGGTCCTTGGCTGTGACCAATGGAATGGTGGGGCTCTGGATGATGCTTGTGTACCTGTGCAGCTCATTTTTGACTTGGGCAGTGCAAGGAGCCTCTGGGTTCAGGTCAGAGCCCTGGCTGGGATCCGCCTCCATCCTCGCCAGTCTGGGCCTCACAGCTGCTCCCTGGAATCTGTGTCCACTTATGGATGGAATGGGCAGCCTCTGGATGAATTGTATTTTTGTTTCTACTTTTTAAGGTATTGTCAGTAGTGCTAGTATGAACATTTGTGTGTAAGTCTGTGTACATGCTTTCATTTCTCTCAAGTAAATACCTAGAAGTAGAAGGCTGGATCATATGGAAAGCTTATGTTTAACTTTTAAATAAATTGTAAAATTGTTTTACAAAGTTTTATGTTCCTGTGACATGTACGTTTGTCCATTATTTATTATGATCCATCTTTTAAATTGTATTCAGTCCAAAATATTATCGTATTGTTTTAGTTTGTGTTTCTCTAAGGACTACGTGTCTGGTGTCTTCCATACTCCTGTGCTTATTTGTCACTATGCATCTTCTTGGAGACAAGTGCTCAGATCTTGTTCCTGCTATTGACTTGGTTATTATTAGAATCTGTTTAAAGACTGTGCACCATTCTAATCAGTCATCCTCCTCTGAAATTCATCCAATCAGTGAAGCCACAACTTTTTGAAAGTCAAACATTACGTAAAGGTCTCACTCCCTGAACACATTTCCAAAACCCAGCCAATCAGCCGGAAATTCATAGGCATAAGCATATTTCCTTACTCGACATCAACCCTGGTGATTTGAAAAGTTGGCAAGTCTCTGAACTCTACCTTCTATACCCCTACATGAACTAAGGATTCTGACTTGTAATTAGAGAAACAATGCCCCAAAACTATAGTTCTAACTTACTTAAGGACACAAGAAATTCAACTTTTTTCTCAAGTGTTGATGGGTGTCCCGCCCTCTGCCCTCAACATCATTTACCATAAATTCATTTTTAATGTTTAGTGACCTTGGAGGTTTTTTTGTTTAGTAACCTTGGGTCTGTTGTTCTTCGCTCCAACAGGATATTTTTTCATCAACATTATTGATGAGTTCGTTCTTGCCTCACATAGTTCTTCTTTGCCATAAACTGAATTCCTATATATTTTTCACTGTATCCAAACCACTTGATAATGGTTTTATATGCATTTTCAAGAATTTTTTTTCTAGGGAAGGAACAGTCATTTAGTTGCAAACTCCTTCATTTTACTATAAGTGGAGCTTCGCCTACACAGTTTTACAAAATTTAGAAATCAAGTTTGATGAAAACGGTTAAGCAGCAGTCAGTTTATACTAACAGCTGAATCGTTTCATTTTTTCTGTTTGATCCTGAAATGTAAGAAAGTACTCTTAGCCTCGCTCCTGGAAAGTAGTGACAATATCAATGCACAGAAAAAGAGGAAAGGTAATGATGTGGACAGGTACTTTCTTTCATGTCCAATCAAAATTTCATTTTCAACACAGCATCAATGATGCTACATGATTTCAAAGATGTTGTATCCTGCTCTCTGTATGCGTGACAACTAAGACGATTCCCTGTACCTGATACACACTGGATGGGTGTTTATAAGATAAATGAATGAATTAATGGAATAAATGATACTACACTTTCGCATTGCAATGTCTCACAAAGACCTGTTTCAAAGGCATAACCATCAAGGTGGTGAAGCCTTTACGGGTAGGGGCCAGTAAAACATCTTTACGGGTATCAAGGTGTGTCCTGGAAGCAGATTGTTGGGACCTGGCTCCTTCATATTTCTTTGGCTCCTTGTCCCCACAGTGAGAGGTTTTGATCTGCCATGTGTTTCTGTCCTGATCTACTGCCTCGCCACAGACACAAAGCTATAGGCCAACCAGTCATGGAATGGAGCCAACAGACTGTGGGCCAAGAACACCTTTTTTCTTTATAAGTTGTTTTATCTTAGATACTGTGTTACAGTGATGGAAAGCTAATACAAATGATTTTTCCTCTTGCTGTGTGTATTTATGCTAAACATATAACAAGACATTTGAAAGACATTATACTTAATTACAATAAATTACAAAATAGTAGGCAACTTAACTAGCCTTTGTTAAATATAAAAGTAACAAGGTCACATCACGAGATGAACAATTACCATTTGTCAAACAAGTGGTGCAGACCACGAGTACCAGGGAGAGGTAGGAATCATTGTAGGCTAGAGATATAGGCTCTGTAGATAAAAACCTACTTCCAGACACTGAACGGTCGCTGAGTTTTTAAACATAAAACACTCCTGATTCCCTTAAATGTAATATTTATTTTCTCCCCATTTGAATTTTTCATTAGGTAGCAATTAAGTCACTCAGCACCTGACTTACCCATCCCCAAATGACAGTCCCTTCCAGGGATAGTCACAGGATGGAGATGACCAAAGGTCAACCGGAAAGAAATGTAGAACACTTTGTTCCTGTATTTGCGTTTTTTATGAATGCACTCAGCATATTTTCACTCTATTTTCCCCAATATTCTTGAAATCTTTAAAACCTTAAAAGTTACCTTATTAAAATAATACTTAATTGTATAACAGATACACAGACTATACTCACTTTTAGGTTTTTGGGGTTTTTGTTTTTGTTTTTGTTTTTTGTTTTTGTTCTGGTACTGGGGATCGAACTCAGGTCCTTGAGCTTGCAAGGCAGGTGGCGGAACCACTGAGCTAAATCCTCAGCCCCTATACTCACTTTTATTGACCCTGTTGTTTTATTGCTATAGAAATAAAAATTGTGGAAAGGGCACATGACAACTGTGAACCAGAAGAGGTTAAGGAGACATGATATGAAGTGCAATCTGCTAAACTGGATTGGATCTAGAACAGGAAAAATTTAGTGGAAACAGAAATGGTAGTGAAATACAAACGATGTCTGAAGCTAGTCAATGAAATAGTTAATAGTAATTTACCTCAAACTTGATTTAATTTTTACAAACATACTACAGTAATTAATGTATAATGATAACAAAAGGTAACACTTGATGATATACAGAAGCACTCTGTATTACTGCCTTAATTTTTCCATGAACATACTTTTTCTATAAAAGTGCTTCTTAAAATTAAACAAAAAATTTCAAAAATAATAGCCAAAATTTTCAGGAAGTATAGTTTCAATAAGTGATTCATATTTTCACTCAGTGATTTTAAAATTAATTATCTGATGGTTACTTCTAAAATGAGTCTATTATGTCACTATGTTTATTTTCTGCTGGGTGTAGCACAAGGAAAAATGATGAAAACAATTTTTTTGCAGTCATTGAATTGTGAGGCTTTCAGGGAGAAGAAAAGTGTATTCTACATTATGGACACCAGGTGGGAGTATTGATCCATCTGTTAAAATTAGTTCTTTGGAAGGTTAAAAACTTCCATTGGTCAACAAAAGACATTTGAGAGATGTTATGCTGTGACATTATTATATACAGAGTAAGAGGACAGATTTGCAGTATTGAGACGAAGATCAAAAAAGATATAAACAGACTGTGGACAGGGTTCCAATATACTGAAATCACCAGAAGTAAAGTGGAAAAGAAATAGCCATTTATTCAAACATTTCCAGACTTGGTTGTAAGTGCTGTTGAACCGATAGCACATCTGGAGAATTAATGGACATCTATCTTTCCCCAGACATGAATGCAGCATGCAATGTCTGAAACTACCAAGGCATGGAAAGCTAAACTGCTTTTGAGGCTTCAGTTTGAGTACAGGAGAAACATTTAGGCTGAATGTGACCGTGTAAAGGGCCTGCTGCAGACTGCCCAGCCGCTGCTTTCTGGATGACACAGCCTACCATCCAGGAAATACGGGCACTTTATAGTATCAGCCAGTGCAGCGTGTAACTAGGAAGGTAAGTTACAAAAACAAAAATGATTTAGAATGCATTCCTATTATTTAACAAAAAGTTTTCTTGGTAGTAGCCAGTCTATCAGTTTTATCCATTTATTTGAAAGATCAGACATTTGTTACATTTCAGATAGTAGGCCAAGAAAATGCTATGCTCTTTGCAGAAATTCTCCCAATTAAAGTTAACAGATGTCTAAGAAAAAAACTAAAATGTTTTCAGAAAGATTATTAGACATAACAGGTAGACCAATAGGTCTTAATGTGACAATTTACTGACTGTCGTACTGCCACATGAAAATTCTATTCACTGCTGATGGTACTAAAATCAATATTACTCCTTGTTCATTTTGTGAGTTGTAGAAGTTTTTAGATATGATTCATATATAAATTTATCTTTGCCTGTTTTTCAACTTAAAAGGCTCTAGGTATCTAGGAAATTATCTGTTCCAATTATAAGGAAAATCCATAGTTGAGAACAGAAGTAATTATTGATAACTTTCAAAAAGAAATGAACCATCATTGATATTTACGTAAGTTCATCTTTGCCTGTAATGTAAAAACTAAAAAGGATCTAGATACCTGGAAAATTATCTCTCTTCCAATTGTAGAGAAAAATCTATGCACTAGGAAAGAATAATTACAGATACTCTTAAATATTTAAAAAGAACAATCTAAAATTATAACTTTAATTAAAACTAAAACTATAACTAAACTAAAAACCATAACTAAAACTAAAATTATAACTGCCAAACAATTTTTATAATATGCGACATTACCTACATCCAAGAGTAGGGTCTCTTTGTTTTTATTTTACACATGTTCTCTGCCATTGACATTTAGAAAAAGTGTAACATCTCAGGTGTTGATTAATTACTACATACATGATGCTGATACAAATCTCAAAAAGATTAATTTGATGTCATCAGTGACCAATTACAATATTCCCCTTCATTATCTCCGTGCCCTCATGTATTTATTTGATCTTAATGAAGCAAGATTCCAATATGTGGCATTTCCAGAGCTCACACTTAATAGATCCAGGCCATTAGTGCTTTCAGCATTAAGTGTGTAGCTAGAAAGCCCTTTATGGGATATGTGGGTGTTCCAAATCAAACCGTGTTCCTCCCAAGGACATTGCCCCTGCTTACCAACTTTCCAGTGAACATGTACAGTTACCAACAAATTCTTGTCCTTGTCTTAAACAATTAAAAGACAGAATTTTTATTCAAAGTGCATCTGGATTATGTCGTGTATACAATTAAGAAAGGTAAGCTAATCAATGAGTCATAAAATTTCTTCAAGGCAAGACACAGGCAGTAGAGGACAGTGTCATAGACTTTCATGGCCCTACCACTGGAATGAGTGAGCGGCAAGGCCCAGCCTGACAGGGCTTTTGGGCAGGAAGAAGGGTGAGAAAAGCTTGTGGTGTGGCTGGTGACACAGTACTGCGTGATTCCTCCACATAATCCATACTTTTCCCATCTGTGTTATCTGATACATATATTACATTGAAAAGAAGAAAGTATAAACCTCACTTGGGTTTTTTGTTGCTGTTTTTCTATTGTTTTTCTTTACACAACAGAAAATTTTAGTTACTTGATATTATACTGAAAAGCATGCATATCAAACATATGTAAAAATATTATTGCATTTCATCACTTACATTTGCACATGTATCAGGTTTGTTTCAACATATGCAAAAATACTACAGTGAATAACAATTTTACTTTTTAAATAGTTGTTTTGATGGTATGTTCCTGAACTTCCAGAGTTGCCACATGGAAATCGTATTTTTTTTGGAAGAAAAACAAAAGACAGAAACTTCATTCCCTTAGATTTTTCTAAGGATCATTACTTGATTGACATATTTTCAGCTCCGTATGCACACTATCGAAACAAAGCAAAACAACTAAAACTGATACATCTCAAACCACCAAAATATTCACAACAAAAATCTAATGCGTTCTGGGAAACGCTGGGTGTAGTTTATTCTTATCAGTCTTACCAGTGGATTATTCAGGTCATTCTTCCCATCTATAGTGTTTGTCTAATCATCATAGGTCAATTTTGATGTGCAGTGCACTGTATTTAATCATTGTCTAAGATTCTTTGAGAATCTGCTTTTCTACTCAATTGATTCTTCTAGATAGAAGGTCATTTACTGAAAGAGAAATGAAATGACTTGTCATAAAACTAAACAAAAATTTCTGGAAAGTAAATGGTTAGTGGGAGCATTGAAAGCAGAAATTTCTCTTCCCAGCGGGTATGTGTTTGGGGCCATCACCCTGAAGCACTGACTGTTTCTTTACTGGACATGGTTTATACCTGATGGACAAGGAATAAGCAAAGGAGAGATGATGATGAATGCATGCCTGCCTCTGCAGAAATCTCTTTCAAAAGGAGTAACACTAACAAAAACAGAGGCGAGTTGAAAATCCAGTGGACCTCAACCTTGGACCAGGTGAGCGCTTGGCCCCTTGCGCCTCCCCTGACCATGCATAAAGAAGAGCAAGCCATCCCTGAATTCACACCAGGGTGGTCGTCGGCTGTGTACAGAACTTAAAGCAAACAAGGGCAAGCTATAGCCAGATGTGAGGGCTTTCAGGTTCACTGGCGGTTCCTGGGGTACTCAGAGTCAAAGCAGCACACGCACGTTCCTGCTTTCCACTGAGAAACATAGAGATTTGAGGGCCAAAGGAATCTGATCAGGCCCAGGTTTGCAAGTTGGTCTTTTTTTTCCCCCAGAAGACCTATACTTGTTCCATTCCAAGACTCATAAGGAAATATGAATGCCTTTGAAATATCATCAAATCGCTCCATGAAATCTGATAAACTAGCAGACCCATCATATGGGCCAAGATCCAATAAGTGCATTTCCTAAAAGATTATTTCTATGCTTTCATGCGAATATGGGTTTCTAGAGATGTGTCATCAGCTCTTTCTACTAAGTAGGCAGAATTTTTGTTGGAAAAATAGAAAATTATTTTCAGGGGTATCCCATTTTACTTAATCTCCCTCTCCTAAACATTCTCAGTTCCCAAATCAATCACTTAATCTGTGCTATTAATTACTGATATTTTCTTTTACCTTTGACTTTTTCAGGAATCTCAAATCCCAGATGATCAACAGGAACCAGGAACTTAAAAGAGCATCTTCATGAATATGATGTGTAATGTTAAATCACCTGTGCACATGGATTGACACAGGAAAATGTTATTCCCCTGTATATGAATCCAGGGAAGACATGAACATCAGTTCTATTAGTTTCAAACTATTCTACTCAGTTTCTCTGTGCTTAGTGCTTATGCGTAGAGGGCCCCTGCTTTTGTCTTTTTTCCTTTCAGTTTGGCTGACTAATTTTATCCCTAGATCTCATTTCAAACATTTCTTGAGTTGATTGAAATGAAGAGATGGATTTATTAACTGTGGCTTTATTTAATATAATAACAGATTGGTTTTTAGAAACAGGTCTATTTCCATGTGGGCCATGATAGGATCTTTGGGCACTGAAGACTTTATTGATGCTGTCTACTTACTGTTCAAAATGAATCCAAACTTCTTTTTGCCCCATAGGAAGTCTTTTGACTACAGTCATTAAATCACCATTTCTGACCTCTCCTGGAGGTTCAGACCCCTTTTCATAGACACGGACTTCTTTAGTGTTTTATAGCAGATGTGTGTTCTGTGGCTCAATCTTTTCCACACTAGGTGGTACAATCAGCCTCTCTCTGGGATGGACTCTACTATAGCATGAAGATCTCATTCACCAAATCTGATTTGCACATTTGCACATAAGATAAATTCAAAAGGAATTTTTTTTCAGATGGCAAGTAGAAGATTTGCTTAGTCATTAAAATAAGAGATGCTGTTAACCCTAGTGATACCTATTCAAATAAATCTTATCCATCACTCCACCCATGATTTCTTCATATACTTGATCAGTCCACATATTTGAATCAAATTTATATATTAGAGTCACAAATGATCAATGGTATCAATGTACCTTCTAACTAGTGCCTATCTTTGCCATCTAAATGTTTTCACATGGAATTATTTAAGGAGCTATGTTTGCATGCCTAACAAACAAGCAAGGATATAAAGCAATTAAGAAATTGGAAACATAAGCCAACTTATTATTTACTTATTTTGGCCTATTCTAAGTTGGGGGAAATATAGTTTATTGTTTTGAGTGTACTTGAAAATAATTATTTCATCTTTTTAAAAAAGTGATATAGAAGACTAATATTTTCCTTCCTCATTGCCATAACTTAATCACCAAGATATGTATTTACAGTGATGGAATTTGATTCTTAATGTTATTAGATGCAAAAATTATGCTATTCATCAGAGAAAGAAGGAAAGAAACAGATGCTTTAGGAAAATAAATCCTCTTTTTTCATGCTACTCTATGAGGCTGTTAAATGCCCCAGTATTTGTGCTGATGTAACTGATAATAGTAAATTCTGGAGGCAAAGAGCATCTATTTTGCACTGGGCAGGCATTTGCTCTAATTATGATTCTTTGAGGTCTAGAATGATTTCTCCCAGAATCTGTAAGGTTTCGTTATCCCCGTAGAAAAGCTTACCACCCACAGAATGGATGGTTTGTAGCTTTTCTTCCTCCTTTCCTGAAACTCTTCATATGTGGCAACATGTGAATTATGTGTGGAGAGTTGTATGGTGTTGGCTGTAGCATTACTTCGAGAAAATATAATTACAATTGATTCTTAACTAATCTCTCAAAAATGAAGTTCCCTTAAATTTTTCTAATGGGTGGTTCCAGCTGCCATAGGTTTGAGTTTTCTTTTTGTTTATTTGTCCCCCAAACTCTCTGTAAAGATTTTGTTTCTCTAGGCAACCAGCTGGTTTTTCACATAGATAAGGTCAATTAATTTGACCTTTGGTTCAATATGAAATGCATAATAAAAGCTGCTGCCCCAAGGACCGGATGTAGCCTTTCAAAAAAGCAACTTGCCAGCACAGGGAACAATAATTTATTACCTCATAAAGCCCAGTTGAAATGCTCGGTGCAGCATATAGCAAAGACAAGGAGCCTGTTTGTCTTTACACATTTATTTGTATATTTTTTATTCTATGCAATGGAAGAGAGATTAGAAAAAGAACTAGCACCTGCCCCATGCAGGGATGAGAAGTAGCAAAATCAAAAATAAGGCTGTTGTTTCTTGAAAAATCTATACACAGGACCTGAATTTGTGTTTTATTGCAGCTTCTCTTTATTGGACCAAAATCCTTGCATTCGAGCTGAGGAATTTATCGACTTTTAACTATCGGCTTTTGTAGTTAAAATTGTATTTCATAACTTGTGCTGTAAGAGATATCCAAACTCACCATGAAGCAATTCATACAGAAAATCAAAATTTGCTATTTATCATCAACATCCAAAATGACTGCTATTCATAATGGATCTGTCTATGGTCCTGGCTTATGGATCTCTCTATGAATCCATAGCTCCTGATTTGTGAAAGTGGGAGCTTTTATAGTTTGGTTTTCACTTAGTCCTGTATCACTATCATTCTGTGTATCATTAACATGTTTCACAAATGTGAAAAGTAAAAGCATCTTTCTTCCCTTGAGTGTGCTATAATTGGCATTAGTGTCTGGTTTTACTGCATATTTTAAACAACTCTGAATGATCTCCTTTTACCTCAATCTTTGACCATACCCTTGCTTAAGTCTTAGAAATAAGCTATCTAAATGAAAACATACAAATACCCTTAAGGATACTGATAACGTACTTTCTCAGTGTAATTCACCATTTCCAGCCACCATATGTCTTGGAATCTATTGTTTTAGTTGTTCTTTTGAGACAGAATCTTTTTTACACTTTGAATTGTAGATAAAATGAACTGTAGAAAACATTTGATCCTCAAACTGTGGATGATATTCTAAAGTGAATCTTTGTTCAGCTTTGAAATGTGCATACTTGTGACATTTTCACACATAGTGAGATGACTCATTTTAGAAACCCAGCAGAAATTTTAGAGAAGGGGCAATTGCTTAGTCCAAGGGTAACAGAATGAGGAATAGTGTATGAAGGTAATAGGAGGCCACCATGTAATGTACAAGAGGCTTGCAGGGTCTGGAAGATACCAGTGCTTTTCAGGTGGAAGACAAAAAATGCGACCAAAGTGGGGGAAGATGGCTTTAGAAAGGACATGGAAAGGAAAATTGACCGGAAGTCAAATGAACCTATGATAATGTTTAATCCAAGTACTCATGTGTCCTTCTGGCGAGAATATAAGCTAGAACCATTTTTCTGGAAGGCCATTGGCCATACCCGTTGAAAGCTGATCCTCTGTCCCAGTAAGTACAATTTAAAGCATTTACTCCCAAGAAAAGCCCTATCAAAAACCTAAACAACTATTTAAGTAGGACATAATACATACATGGAAAAGAAAATGCAAATATATTTTATATCTTTTTAGAGTTTAGAGAAACAGACAAATCACCTGGGCTATACTTTTTTTTTAATAGGCTCCTTCTTCACTTATTCTCTAATGTACTATTGACGTTTCTGGTTTCTAATTTTATGCTAAATTTTCTTTATTCTAACCTTTTTAATGTAACACGATTTCGTTTCCCTAAAAGTCCATCCCATCAAAACTGTTATTTTGTTTTGTCTCAGGATGATTCAGTATCGCACCTTTGAAGAGGGAGAAATCTTCCCATATTCTTTCATCAAATGGACCCCAAGAGTTCTTGAAGTCATAGCATGGACCTAGGGTCAATGCCATTTGTACTACACTTCACATTCATTATTAGTTAAGTAGATATTTTTGGTCTATATGAAGTCCCCCCCTCACAATTTATATCATTGTTTTTACATGGAGAACTTGTTTCAAGTTTCAAACAAGTTACCTGAAAACAAATGGATATAGCTGTGTGTACGCTGAAAACTGTCAGTGTATCTTTTCTGTTTATTTGTTCTACTGAAAGAATGAGGGGCCCTGATGTCACAAATTGCCTAAATTGTAAATAAAATGTACAGCGATGGAAACTGTGATCTGCGTTGCTTTTAACTTTCAGTTAAGAGAGGTTTTTCTAGATCTCTGTCTGTCATATGCAAATTATTCTTCCCATGGGGATTTGTTTATAAATTTATTTTGGGAATGTTTTGAAAAACTGAAGCTGAGAATTTACTCATATCCGTATAGGAACCAAGCTTGACATAAAAGAAGGAATGATATTTGAAACTACTAAGCTACCCTCTTCTCATTACCTTTTTTTGTTTGATTACAGGAAAAGATCAGAAGAGAAGAGCCACTCCAAAACTGCTATTGTATTTATCTGCAGAGATCCAGCTAGCTCAGAAGCGAGTATAATTGGATTGCACGGGCAAATCCTACAACAGGACAAATTCACCAAAATAATGCCATTTGTGTTTCTGCGATAAAAATCAGGCAATATTCTGAATGCTAGGCTGTCCGCGTCCATATTTTCCTATGTCATTCTAGATGGTAGTTGAGTCAGGTTAAGAAGAAGTTAAGATGCAGGACAGTAAAGAAAGACTGGGAAGAGGATGACAAAAAGCTATGTGAGTCTCAGGAACATAAAACTGTTAGTCGTATGCAGCCGAATTCTCACGACCCCAAAGCTGAACTTTGTAAATAGGCTTGGCATTGAACTCAGGCCTGGAGAAAATAAAGAGGAAAAGAAAGAAAAGAAGGAGGCCCCCTGTCTGGCTCCAACACATGCACAGATGCACATGCCTTTGGCTTGTGGGCATCGCTTAGCTCCATATGCAAGTGGCCCAGTGTACCCTGGATTACAGAACCTTCTACCACTGGCCACAGGGTGAAACCAGCCTCCTTCCATCTGATTTGTGAGCTGTTTAACACAGAGCTTCCAAATAAGGCTTTTAATATCCCCGTTAGCTTATATTAGGCTCAATGATGGCATTATTTATAATGGTCAGCTGTTTCCTACTGTGTTTCTTGGAGAGGCTATTCCAATGTGTTAGTGTCACAAACTTTCTAATACGTATGTGAGAAGGAAGAGTAATGCATGTTAAAAAGCTCAGACTTAGGTGATGGTTGGCTTTGATCTATAACTCAATGAACTTACTCAGTTTAAATCTTGCATTATCTGACATTGTATTATTTTTCTCCTTTAAAGGCTGTGAAACCAGTGGAATGCACCTGTTTTTATTGTTGTGAAGACTGAAAGACACACATTCCAACTGACCACAGTTCTTAGAAAGCTTAGCTCAAGGCTTGACTCACATTGAGTGTAAAATAAATAAGTACTACTTAGATATAACTATTATTGTTCTTAATAGGCTAACATTAATGTAAGTCATAGAACTGGAAAGAAAGGATACTAGATATAGGAATCTTAAGCTTATCTATTGTTTGAGTAAAAAAAGAAGTTAATTTAATACACAAGACACATCCTGTTTGTCCCTCATATGTGTCCAAGGTTGGAAATTTGAACCTGTGTGTTTATTTGTTCCAGAATGGAAGTTTTCATCAAAAGCCTTAGAACTAATTGTCAAACAGACTGTGATAGGGTGCTTCACAGTTTTGATCATATTATATCTAAATGTTTTTTACTAATGGTCACCCAGAAGGATGCAGGGGTAAGGCAAATGAATAAGTGGAAAATCGTAAGTGGGAATGTGGATCAATGTCTGTTAGACTTTATCTGAAAACTTTATGCGTTTTCAACAGGAGTCAGCGGTTTCCACTTGAATGCTGAATGTGTCTTCCTGTTTTTCAAAGGTATGATGATTGACTCTGATAGCAACAAACATCTTGCAAGTTTCTGCATGATAAAAAATCATATGCTATACTCAGTAACCTGCTTGTTTACAATATATTTATACAATTAATAGTGTGTACTCCCTTTACATTTGTTGATATTGGCTTTGGCATTTATAACCTTGAAAGGTTAAAATCTTTATCAGTTTCTTCCTTATCCAGATGACCTGATAAACCTTTTACATCTGTCAACTTCTAATAATATTTTCTGTCCTACAAAACGGCCCTTTTTTAGAATCTTACTCTCTTCGGTTTCTGGTTTATCAGTAGATGTTGCTTAATAATTTCCTTCCTCTCTTACCTCTCGAGACTTACTTCAGGATTTTGCTTTCAGCGACTTTGTTTTTTGAACTGTCTCAATGTCCATATTAATATTGTCTGAGATGAAGGCTCATTTCATGTGAGATTTCAAAATTAAGGCACAAGATTCATGTACTAATATATTCACAAATATTGTCATTTGATTATCACAAAACTACTCGCCGCCATCTCGACTCAACTTTGACCTTGTGACAAAAATATTGGTCTCTATTTCAGTTCACATGGATCTACTACGTCCTTAGCGCGTTTCTGAAGAGTAGACTATTGGGCTGTAGATTTTCAGATATAACGACAAGACTAACTTTTTAAAAAGGGAAATACATATATTCACTTCCCTTTTCTTTTTTCTCATCATAATTTTTGTAACTACTCCTCTTGTATAAATCCTTCTATATCTCTTTCCTTCATGTCATCTGTCCTCCTCAGGAAAATTCAGTCTTTTCTCTTCAGTAGGAATTTTCAACTTGTTTTTATTACTATCTCCATATTATTATTATCTTATTTTTCACTAGTATTTCCCTTTTCTGTTTAAATCAAATCAGCCTCCCTTGACTTCAGTAGAGAGCAGCTTTTTGTCTTAAGTACATATTGAATAAAGACGTAAGTCATCTTGCTGCAGAAATCCATTGTAAAGCATGTGGCATAATTAAATAGTACATATCCATATAAAGAACTTATAAAATGAATTCCTGTGAAATATAAGAATGTTTATCTCTGTTCAATCACACAGCAATAACCTTATCTAATGGTAAAGCTGTACAGTTCATTTTTACCTTTGCTAATTTACTAAATTTATGAATTTGGGATTAAAGTATGAATTTTAATCTGGGGATTTTAGGAAAAATTTTCATTTCTGTGAAAAATTTAGAAGAAGTAATCTGTATGAAACCTGAGTTGGATTGGAAAGGTTTTCTTTATTTTTGTAAAATATAAGATGAAGCTGTAGGAAGACCGAACAAGCTCTTCACAGAAGCTGTTTCTTTAAAAACTATTTATACTGAGAATTATATGATATGATTTCTGAAACACATGTTAAGCTATGTACAGTGGAAATCAGACTGCATTACTCAATAAACAACCAAAGCAGTAAAAATCTGTGGAATTAAGTACATCAAGGTCAATAACTTTTAAAAAGTTTTTTACTACCTAACCCCTTATTACTAATCAAGAAAAAGAAAGGGAATAAAGAAGGGGATGGAGAAGGAAGGGAGGAAGGGAAGGAAATGAACAAGGAAGAGGGAAGGAAGTTATAAGGAAGGTGGAAAAGAAAGAAGGAAAGGAGAGAGGGAAAGAAAGAAAAGAGGGATGTAGAGAAGGAGAGAGGAAAGGAATGTGGAATAGAAAGAAGGTGGAACAGAGAGAAGGAAAGAAAGATGAAACATGAGAAGAAGAAAGGGAGGAAAGAAGGAAGAGAGAGGGGGAAAAGGAGAGGAAAGAAAGGAAGACAGCAATGGAAAGGGGAAGGAACAGGGAGCAGGAGAAGAAGGGAAGGAAGGGAGAGAAGGAAATAAGGAACAAATGAAATACAGGTAGAAGGATGGAGGGAGGGAAAGAAGAAAATAAGAAAGGAATAAAGGAAGGAAAGTAGGAAATAAGGAAGGGAGAAATGAGGAAGTGGGTAAAGGAAATGAGGGAGCGAGGGATAGGGGATATAAAGGAAGAAGGAGGCAAGAGAGGAAAAGGAAAGAAAGAATGGAGTAGGGAAAGAAGAAAGAGAGAAGAAAGGAAGGTACAAAGGAAGGAAAGAAGGGAGGGAAGGAAGGAGGAAGTGAGGAAGGAAGAAAGGGAAGTAGTAACCTAGTGCAACAGAGATGAGGCTCAATTTTAGGTCTTCTGTATCTGGTATTTCAACTCTATTTTGCATTCCTCATCTTTCTCAGCTTTATAATAAGTTTTATAATAAATTTATAGTAAATTTTATCTTTATAATAAATTTTAGATCCATGTTGTGTTTTTATTTCATCTTGTTTGGGAAGGAGAAAACCTCTCTTCTTGTTTCTTAGGTTCAGTAGCCATGGGCCTGACTTAAAGCCAAGTCATTTAGTTCTGAATCACCTCGTCCGCTTTTGCACACATGTCCCTGTGTGTGCCAGTCTTTCCTGGAGCATCCTTATCAAGCTCCCTGGCCTAAGCTCGGCGAGGCAGCCCTGCTGGGCCATGCTGGCACACCCTCAGATCTGTGTCTATATCACAGTGTAACTAAACACAGTGTGTTTGCATCTGTGGGAGGGCAGAGCCAAAAGCACAGCTAGGAAGTAGAAGAATATAGAATGATTACCCACAGGAATGAGCACTGGAGTTACTTCAAAGTACTGCTCTTTCCTAGAGTAAAAACCATGAGGATTTTACTCTGGGATCCTACATGTACTCAACTAGGAAAGCACCTTGAGGGGAGGACACATTTGTGAGCATGCTCAGTTTAAGATCACAGTTCAATGATGGCAGATACCGTACCTCCACAGAGATGCAATATCACTACATTGATCCTTTTAATGAACCAATCCATCTAAAGAGAAGTATGTGTGTCCTGTGATTTCTAATATATATTCTTTTTGGTACCAGGGATAGAACTCGGGTCCTTGCACTTGCAAGGCAGGCGGCGGAACCACTGAGCTAAATCCCTGGCCCTTGTGATTTCTAATATTGATCAAGAGTATTTGATACCTAATTTAGCATTTTCACAGATTTAATTTGCTTTTCATTTTAACTTTTAACTCCCAAAGTTCCTTTAGAGAATGCTCCAGTTAACTATTATTATCCAATACTCTCACTGCCTTCTGTTTTAATCCTCTTAATGAAATGCAACCAGAACTCAAAAAAGGTTTAAAAAGAGATCATCAAAATATATTCAGGTGTATTCCCTTTTTGGAGTTGAATTTTTGGGTTGTTTATGCAACCTCCAACTTTTCCCATGTAATTCAGAAGTTCTCAGTGATGAAATTTGCTTTAGTTACTATTGAGATTTGTAAAGAAAGAGAATATGCACAGGAAGTTAGTAGAATAACAGCATGACAGCTGCAGGCATGAACACTGAAAATGGACAGACAGTGCCTAATAATGGATCCCAAATGTGTCCTTTTTCCCCTCAATTTTTCCCTTTTCATTGGAAACCTAAAGGGAATAATTTTAGCTGAAGCATCATGATTAGAGATGATAAAAACACCACAAAACATATTTAAATGACAAAATATAAATAACACATTTTAAAATATAAGCATTTTAAATATGACTAATTTCATAAAACCTTTCTTTTTTCCTGACTGGTTCATAATTATTTTATGATGATCCTAGTCATAGATGTGCATTCTTCTACTTCCTTCAGTCTCTGTAGAAGGTATTAAAATTTTTCTCAATTGTTGAACATGGTGGTAAAAGTCTGTAATCCTAGCACTCTGAAGCTAAGGCGGGACAACTGCTGTGAGTTGGAAGCCAGCCTGAACTACATAGCAAGACCCTATCTCAAAAACTAAAAAAAAAAAACCAAAAAAAGCCAAAAAAAAACCCCACAGTAATAATAATAATAAAATTTTTCTTGAAAGATTAGTTTCCAACTATATAAATCAGACTGCTTTTCTTAAAAAAAGTATATTTTTATTTTCCTTCTCAAAGTCAAAACTCTATTCTTATGATTATATAGGCTAATATAAATAACATTTAATGTCATATTTTATTCTTTGTTACACATTGTTGTTTATTACCAGTACAATTAATCCTAACATAAATATTAGCTGAAGATGTGTTGTTTGTGCACTTTATGGCAATTAGTAGCATTAGGACATTATCACCAATTGTCTTATATAATTCTTTTAAAACGGCTATGAGGAAATTACTATTATTCCTTAGTTGGAAATGAGCTTCAAAAGGCTAGGTAACTTGCCCAAGTCCTTATAGGAGTAAGACATTTACACGTCTATCTATACTTTTCAAAATTCTACCATACATATCATGTCCCAGATATTATTATAAACAGCCAAATTACACCTCCTGGTTCTGTACCCACCTCATGATTTTGCTCTGTATAACATTCTCAGAGAAGTGGGCTCTGTGGCAACCTAAGTTTAGGTCCCCTCCCATCTCTCAGGAGCTATATCTTTCAATAGATTTTTCCTGCTCTTAACCTCCATTGTTCCTTAGAATTCATTCTTCAATTTCAGGGAAGAGGACTCAGTGTATCTGATATCTAGCAGGTTGTAAGTTTACATTTCCCCCTATATCAATAGGTCATCAATAATGTCAATCACTTTGCAGATAGAAATTCAAAGATATTACTCATACTTTTGGCAAGTTATTGGTAAAGATTTTACGTGCTTTTTTGTTTTCTTCTTGTATTTTTTCTATGCTTTTAACTATTGATGAGGTTTCTTATTTCTCCACAAATATTTTTTTCTTTAGATTTTCTCATTTAAACGTATGCCCATTTATTATGCATAGATGCACTCATTTTATTCCAGCTCTTCTTAGATGAGAATTGACAATTTGATACTAGATTCCCATTCACTTTTTGTCCATGACTTGTTTGACCTCAGTAAACAAGCATTTAAAAAAAGAAAGTAGAAGAGCCAGTTATTTTCAGGCAGCAGGGAACAAGTTGTCCAGGGCTATAATCCTTTAAAGAAGGAAAACATGTTCCCCCGTTTTCTTGGGAACATGTTCCTACCCCACAGCTGGGCAAGTTAAAGCTTAAGTAGAGTGGCAGTATCTCTGAGCTGATGAGAGACATGTAAGAGGTGTAGGCTCTTAAAATACCTGACGTCTCCTGAGCATGGTCTCAGAAAACAGAGAGTTGGATAAAGGAAAGAACCTAGGTGTTTGCTTGAAGGTTTGAAGTAGGGCACTGGCTGAGCGAAGTGCAGGCATGGGACAAATGACAACTTGAGGCACAGCTGAAGTTCCTTCCTGCAGAGAGAAAAGTGGAGCAGTGAGGTCAAAGAGCTGTCAATGGGGGTTGGGAGAGGGCAGAGGTTTCATCCAGAAACTGAAGAAACTTCTCCAAGCAACTCAGACATTCAAGCGAAATCCCTGGAAAGCAAATAAAGCAATAGTAATAAAGACTACCTTACAAAATGAAGGTTACTTCCTAGGTATCAGTTCAAAGTTGCAGTCATCTGCAGAATTATTTTTAAAATTAAAATCATTATGTCCTAAAAGATCAATAAAACCAAGCTTCACAAGAACAATAAGATCTGCCAGTGACTGATGTTTCTGTGAAGAAAGGAACATATAATGCAGGTGCTGACAGCACCTTTCTAAAAAATATAAAAATACAATTAAAAAAAAGAAACAGGACTTTGAAAATCAGGGACTTTTAAAAAACCCTCAGTATAAGCAGACTATGCAATATTCTAGATATCATAACTGATAATACAATTTAAAGCTCAAGGACATAAAGAGAAAAATGTTCATAATGACTGAACAGATGAGAAATCTTAGTAAAGAAATTAAAACTAAAGAAAAGAACCAAATGGAAATTCTAGGATGAAAAACTACAATAGCTACACTGAAAAAAATAATCACTGATTGAGCTTAAAAGCCACTTAGAGACTGATTACAAAAGGAATATTCTCTCTAGAGGTAAATAAAGAAAAAAATATTTATTCCACAGTTAGAATATAAGAATGACAGAAAATTAACAGAACTTACTACTCCTGAGTGAAATTGGTGAATATAGTCTGCAACAGTGTCTAGTACATTAGAAAATTGCTGAGATTTTAAAAATTTTCTCAATAAAAAATATGATATGTTAATTAGCTTGATTTAATCATCCTGTAATATGTATGTATATTCATATATAAAATATATAACTCTATGTAATATCTGATATATACCATATGTATATAATCATACTGTATGCACCTCAGAAATACAGAGTTATTTTTTGTTAATTAAAAATAGTTGGGGGGCAACACACTTTCCAGTCTCCCTTCTGTCTCTCTTAGAAGCTTTCTTTCTCTCAAGAGATTTTTCCTACTCAAAAAAAAAAAAAAAAAAAGCTGGGAACTATGGCACAAATATATGATCTTGGCTATTGGGGGAGCTGAGGCAGGAGGATCATTTGAGCCCCAGACTGTGTTTGAGACCAGCCTGAGCATCATAATGAGACTCCATATAAAATTCAATAAATAAATAAATAAAATACATGAAAAAACTTAAATAAAAATTAATAGAACTCTAGTAAGTAAAGCAAAAAATGCAAAATGATCTAAAAGAGACAGTGAGATTCCTTTACCTGACAGAGGAATACGAATGACAAAAAACATTTATTTGAAGACATACTTTTCTCCTGTTAAAAAAATTTTCATATCCAAGGAACTCAATGTATGCCAAAAATTAAAAGTTCAAAACTAATAATCTTTAGTCAAATCACAGTCATATTGTGCAAGAGCTAAGATGAAGAGAAATTTTATGATCTATCAAAATAAAGATTACATTTCGGGGGTTATATGAAAACAACCAATTTCTCATCAGAAGTAGTGGATCCTAGAAAACAACCAAACATAGGTAAAGCCATGGGGGGGAAAGTTCACTTACAAGTCTATGTTCACGGAGAGTATCCTGCAAAAGTGATGGAGTAAAGATATTCCCAAACAAGAGTGGAGAGCCCTAATTGGTAGCAGAATATTCAGCCTGTTGGCAGGATTTCTTAGAGCTGAAGGAAAATACCATGTGATGGAAACAGTTACCAGGCAGATCTGCTTTCCTCAAAACCAGAATGTCTGAGGCAGTGGTCATCACGCTGAGACTGTGGGCTGAGTCCTGACTCCAGACTGCTTTGTAAAGTTTTATTGGAACACAGCCACCCCCATTCATTTGAATATTGTCAGCAGCTGCTTTTGTCCTACAATTGCAGAACTGAGTTTTGACAGAGTTTGTATCTGCCTCTTAACAAGATGAAAAAAATGCCAAGTCTTATCAGACAGGACAAAAAGCAGAGAATATGATAAAACATAGCTGGACTAAAGTATTATGTAATACAGCACAAATGTGTGATTGAAGAAATTTATCTGGCTCCTTGATGTGACAGAGAGCTACTTAGAAATATTCATCAGTTGAATGAAACATTGGAAAAGTGAAAATTTATGAATATTTATTAAAAGACCACTACCCAGAGGCTTCGTATCCAGCAAGAGAGAAGAATTGCAAATGATTCTTTGATGCTAATCACTGTCAGATTCAAAAGATTCAAAAAAATGATATAAAAATTCATCCAGTCTTCAAATTTATAACAAAGAGAATTGAGTTTTGAATTGGCTATCCCAAATTTATACCAAATAAGTAAACACATAGACAATTTGTGGACTTTGTATCCTATGCTCAACTTTTATAAGACTTAATTCTATAAGGTATAAATTCCTAAAGAAACCCCAAAAAACAAACTTTCATAGATTGGAGATTTGTTGCCAAATTTGTCTGGCTGTTGGACTTGCAGGATCGCAAGTAGGGGTATAGGGACATAAACAGTATCCATAAGGACCCGTGGATAAATTTGAGCTCAGATTTTTCTATTTCTTACATTCTCTTTTCTTTCTCTCCCTTTGCACATCTGGGAAGCTGGAGTTTGTCCCAGATGAAGAACACCCAGTTGAGAGAGAGTGCGATGTGCCAAGAAAGCTGAATATTCATAGCAAATGAACATCTGTGCTGAGAAGAGAAAGCCAAGGCCCATTGATCGCCTTCGACACTGAAAATGCTCTGTGGTATTCTACCTCGATAAAATCTCCCTCCTTTTCTTCAGGAGTTTTTCACTTAAAGAAATAATGTTTCTTTCTGGGCTGCACCATAAGGTATTTGCCTTCTTCTCTGCAGGTGTATATTTATTTCTTTTGTTTCTTCTTCCAGTTTATCAACTCCAAGGCACAAGCAAACCTCCTGTTATTCGTACCCATCTTTAAAGTGGGCTTTACAGTCTTGCTTTTGCACTGACAGGCACACAATAAAAACCATGTACTGTTGGTAGTTTTTGAGGCAGAATTATGTCATAACAACTATCTTCAAATCTCCAATGTTTTGTGTACTCAAAACCAATTGTCTTTATTTTAATAATTAAACCAAAGTGACAGTGGATGACAGCTGCAATTGGTTTCATTTGAGAAGCAGGCGCTGCTTTCAGTATCACCATGGAATCATTCTGGCTGGTTGTCAGAATATTTAAGCCATTGAATCTAACCAAATTTGTAGTCAGACAAGGTGCACATTTTCAAGCAAATGTACTTTTGCATGTGGGTGTGTGTGTGACACCATATATTTTCTTGCTAAATCCCAGTAGCTTTAGTAAATTTTGAAAAGTAAAACTCTACAAAATATTTGATAGATACAAAGAATATTTTCAATGAAATATCTTTGTTTGTAAGTTGTCCCCTGAGTTGGTCAAAATTTTCTGAATAGGGCCAGATAGTAAATATTTTTGACTTTTCGGGCCATGTGGTCTCTGTTGGAACAATTGATTACTGGCCTTGTAATTTGAATGCAGCCACAAACAGTATGCAAATGAATGAGCATAACTTCAGTCCAATAGAGATGCATTTACAAATAGCAAGGCAGATTCACTCTACTGGTTGCTTTAAACAGCTACTCAATATATTTTATTTATTACAATATAAATCATTGTACATTCTATTCCTTTTCTTTTTATTAAAACTGCAAGATATCAATAGAGGTGGAGACAGGCAGTATAGATTAAAAATAAAAGATTTGGAGTTATTTAGCATGGAGCAATCCAAAATGAATTTTATGTAAATATAACAGATACTATTTACATGGCATGTAACAAATTACTTCCATGTAGATTATCTTTTCCATTCTAGTAACAGTTTTATGAGTTAGAAAGGACAGGTGAGATTCTTTAGGCCATGAAGCTTAAATAAAGTTAAGGGCTTGGCTAACTAATGTCACAAATACTAAGCACCAAATCAGGATTTTACACTTTACATTTGGACTGTAAATTGGGTCATTTGAACACGATTTTGGGTGGTAATTTTGATTGCCTAGAAATGGTAGTAATTCAGCTCTTGCTATGCAATTACTGTGAGATGTGAAAAAGAAAGTAAATACTTTCTATACTATTAAATTGATAAAGACAGCAAGACTGGATAATTTAAGAAAAAAATAGAAGCATCCCTAAAATACTCTCTTTTTCCTTAATAACAGTATTTCTCTGCCTGAATTATAAAGGTAATTTTCTCAACGATCTGCTTTGCTTCCCCCAGTGAGACAGCACCTTGACAGCCTTTTATGCAGGACTCCTCAAGTTCAAAGGGGGACTGCACAAGGATTCACTCGTGGGCAACTGACATCACAGCAGTCTGCTATGTATGCATGCTTTTGGTAACTGTATAATTTAACTGTTACATATTTTATTACATAAAAATCTAAAAGGGGAAATAAAGGATAGCAATAGAGATTTTGATATAGACATTTAGCCATCCGCCCTGGAAATCATGTTCCTGGATTATGTGTGTAGCTCCCCTTTCTGCCTAGGGACTAGTCACCTCCTAGTATTACCATGTAACTTTCATCTACATTGATAGTTTTTCTCCAAAGAGAGCAAAGTGCTTTGGACAAAGTGTCTAAGATATCTTTACCACAACTAAGATCACAGGGTTTACAATTTCCATTCTTTTAAAAATAATTTTTTTTCTTAAATAGTTCCTTTAGAGAAAACCAAGTGAAAAGAATTTCACATTTGTATGTATATGTAAAATCTGAGAATCTTGGCCATTTATGAAGGTTTTGTGATGTTACAATTATATAAATAGAAGGATTAAAGTTTCTATAACAAAATTAGGTGAAAAAGATTTCTATAGAAAAGTATAGGGAGTAGGAACAGATATTGATAGATATCGAAGATGATATTGCTAAAGTGTAAAATAAAAAAGCAATAGGACAAATGTAAGCATCTGGTTTCTGATGTAAACAGATATGGAGGGTGAGGGGTGGGACTGAAAGAAGGGTAGAAGTTACAGAGTGGACATAATCTCCACATACTCTGGTGGAGGCAAAGTCACTCTTCTTGGCTGTAAAACATGACGTGATTCAAGGGGATACCTTTTATGTCTTAATCGATTTAAAGAATAGTTGGTGGTACCTTAACTTGGGTCACTGATGAGCTAATCTATGAAAATTTATGCAGGTAGCCATAGTGAAATGGCTTCTAGCGCAAGGCCATTTTAGCACCTCTTTCCTTCTGTGGAAAGTTAGTAGAAATGGTTCATGGAAAACAGTGCTACTGGAATTCCGTCCTCCTTCACATTTGGAGCTTTTCTCAGCTAGATGCAGAAAGCAATTTCAACAATCTGAATCACTCCCGCAAAGCAAATCCAAACACAGACCCTCTCTGAGTTATCCGCAAGGAGTGCAGTCCATAGCCAGGCTAGTTAGTATTCCACAGGTCTGTTGGAGAGGACCATGAAATCATCGTATGTAAACACCAACTCGTGTTCCAATGGCAGTGTGGATGGTGGGGTGGGGGTGAAGTACTGAGGCCAGCACAAAGGACAGAGTGAGTGTTGAGAAAGTTCTGTAACAAAAGGCTGTCAGATATGATTTACTGAGCTGGCTCGCATTGGGCAAGCCTCACTGAGCACTCTGAATTTGAGCTTTCCACACTGGCAGACTTTTCCAAAATCCAACAAAGACATAGAGTTATAGGCAGTTCATAAAAGTGATGGCTTTTGTTCTTTCTAACAGGGTCTCTCAACAGGGGAGGCAGAATCAATGAAGTGCTAAATATAATATGAAATCAATTTCCCTTCTCACATCACCCCAAGGATAGGAAAAGATTCTTGTTTTCTTGGGACTGCTAAAAAATCCAAGTGTCTTCCAAGGGGTTGCAAGAGAAGACCAAGAGAATTTAAGGATATTGTTAATTCAATTAGGTTAAGCACTTCATTCTGAGACAGATTTAGTGCATGTTTCATCTGTTTAAAGAATCACAGGGACCTGAGTGAGATCGTTTTTCCAGTTATAGGGTGAGGTAGTTTGAGACTGAGTTGTGCTTAATGATATCTACCTGCAGAAAAAAAAATGGTATGAGTTTTTGAAGAAAGGGAATCCTAAACTATTATCCATGACTAACTCCAAACACTTAGAATGACTTTCCAAACATGGTGATATAACTGCTTGTCTGCTTCATAGCAGACACTGATGGCAGATTCTTTAAATTGAACTTAATTGCTCATTGATTATGCTACATCTGAGTGTTTGGTATGCTTCATTTGTAACTATAGCTGTGAGGATGTTTGCACACACTCAAGAAAGAACAAAACACCTGTTTATTTTTATTATTAAAGCATACAGTATCAATGAGGAAGTTAGTTGGGAGAACACTGTTGAGGTAGAAAATCTCACATTATTTTAGTATGTGATAGAAGAATTTTGCCTAAATTACATACAATGGATCTTTCTGTAATGTGTTTTCCAACTCTCCAATTTCAAATAAAAGTGTGTGTGTGTGTGTGTGTGTGTGTGTGTGTATTCCTCGCTGTGCAAGCTATAATTAGTCTGGACCAGGCCATTCTGAAATCATGACTTTATTTTTTTTCAAGAGAAGTTTACTTAATAATGTAGATAGTAGTATCTATTATTAACCTCTGCTGCAGATAGGTTATTCTTAAAATTAGTAAACAGTAAAACATAGTAGAGGAGTATCAACTTGAGGCACCAAGAAGAAAATGTGGAGGTAGAATTAGGAAAGAAAAAGATTTCCTATAGAAATACTTTTGAAGGCTAAAATGGAGAGACTGAAACTAAGTAGGCGGGTCTGATGTGTGAAAGGAGAGAGAAAGAAGGACTAAGGTTGGTTGTAGAAAGAGGCTCTGATTTCAGCTCAACTCTTAGTCTTAGTCAGACTGATGGGAGAACCTAGAGAAAAGATGGCCCATAAGAGGAGGCCTGAATTTAAATCAGTGGCTCAGCTCTGCTATCCCACTCTGCATCCTAGTACCCTACCCATGTCGGAGCAGCTGGAGGCTATCAGCCACCTGTATTCCCCTTAACCAGATTCTGTCTCAAAGAATAAGCTGAGCCTCATACTCCCGTGGTTGACAGCTAGCAAGCCTCATTTCTGCAATATTATGGAGCACTGACATTAGAAAAATGAGAAGAAAAATCTATGTATGCAGTAACGCTGAGTCTGATTCCAACATGTTTGACTCAAACGTACATACAAGATAGGTACAAATGATGCAAGATGAATTCATGAAAGAACAGTCTGATACTGAAAAGTTCTCTTCCAACAATTGTGTTGTTTTTTTTTTTTAACATTGGAAAAGATGGTTAATTTCACATTAGTAGCCATAGTCCTTGGATCATCTCCAAGCATATCAGTCATTGGTGTCATACTTTCAGAAATACTAGTAAAGTTTACAAATGTCATTTAAACAGGCAAAGAGATGATTCATGCTTTTAAAAAATGAGATATACTATGTAAAAGTGGGCAGTTGGTTGTGCTCCTCCATAGGAACAATTCAGATCAATTCAATGTAAAGCAATGTGTCTTCAACACTTCATTATTCCTCTTTACAAGCTGGTCTTCATTTAGCTGTACGATTTCCCTGGAAGTAGCTTCATATTTTATGCTGCAGTAGCAAGATATATATCAGGATCAATGAGTTTTTCATTTCTCCCCTTCAGACTTGGTGCTCCATGTTATGTTTCATTTATTAATAGTCTTTTTTTTTTCTTTTTTTGCCAAGACACAGGTAAGTGCTTTGAAGACATAATGAGTATTGAGTGGGTTCTCAAAGAATAAAGAACTGTCTAACTTACCTCCAACAATGGCAGTTGACTGTAAGGGGCAGAATCACATACTCTGGATGCACTTTCAAAACTGGGATTTAAGATTGGAATGCGTTGTGTGCCTCATGGAGAAACACCTTAATTCAGATTTATTTAGGATTATTTTTAGGATGGTATCTGAGCTCAAGTGGTGCACTTCCCATGCTTGTGTCTCATAGGAGAATTCAAGTCCATTTCTCCAGTGCAATGCAGAGTCTTGGGCTGAGTCACAGCTGATGTGATTGTCCTACCACGCACCCAATACCGCTGTGACCTAAGCATGGCTCCATGGACCAAGCAAGGGCTGCTATGCTAGAAGAGTTTATTTTCTCATAACATTCATGGCATGAGTCAGAGCTGCTTTGTGCACGAAGAACCTCTTGAGGCTGCTTTCCGCAGAAGAGGCCAATTAGAATTTTATGGACTCTCCAGTACAAGTGTTAATGTCTGATAAAGCCTAACTACGTTACTCCTTGCACTTAACCACATTTAACCATTGTTTCAATATTTATTACTCAGAGCCATGCTTACATTACAGCCACAGTGCTCCTATGTGCCTCAAATCAGCCTGCGAGTTCTTCTTTTACAAAAAGCCAGACTTGCTCATCAGCCACTGGCTACATGTTCTACACTAATCATTGCACTTTTTCTTTCTTAAGTGAACTTTATCTTCTGATCTTGTCATGGACTTTAACTCCTGTTACTAGCTCATGATCATGATTTCTTTTAATGACAACTTGGCTCTAAATTCAGGTTGCTGTGTGATTACTCAGGACACCAAATTCTTTGCAGCTCATATGTGGCTCAGCACCATGAACAAGTAAGGGCGTAAGGCTGTGTCTGCCAATAACAGGAGCCCAATAAAGTTAATTGTTTCTCCGTTAGGCATTTTGCTAGTGCCCTGAACACATGGAACCGATTATCTGGCCCTGCAATGTTGTTAAATAAAATGTGCAAAAAAGAAAATACAATTATTGCTAAAGTAAAAACATACCACAAGGGGTTATTAAAAAAGCAAGATGTTTAACATTTTAAGGATGTTTCACTGCTGCATGTGTGTGTTTAGTGAAAAATGATTAGCTGCAAGATAGGGCCATGGCCCGCTTAAACTTTTTTTTCTGCTCTATTGTCTTCCCATTGCCGAAATAAATGGTAGCAGACTTTTTTCATTCTGAAAGACATTTTTTTACAAAAAACTAAAGGCATATTTTGACAAAGTGAGAATACAGACTGCCCACGTAAAACATGGATTATTCTATAAGTAAAAAGATTCTTTGAGACTATTTTTAGTCCTGTCAACTTGTTGGTCAGGTCTGAATTTCTTCTGAACTTCGTTTATTCACAAGTGGATATCATCACCTATAGCAAGTGCATTCTGGTATAGAATATAAGTTCCTTTGTTAGAGTAGAATAAAAGAAAAAATGAATAAAATCCCCCTAGAGTTATACTTAAGAACCCCATGATAGCTTAATAAAGGCAATATGCTTATAAGATAGACTCATCACAGGCTTCTGTCTACCTTCAAAAGTTTTCACTTCTCACCACTTTTTAAAGCTGGATTAGATTGCTACATGCAAGGCACGCATTAACTATATTTTTTAAAAATTGTGTCCCCATATATCAAGTAACTGTGATTATAAGATTTTTAAATTATTTTTTCTATTATAAGATATTTAATGAAGACTTCTAGAGGCTATTCAAGAATATTTTGCTAGATTTGCATTTTGCGTGCAGACTCTATGAGCAATTGAACTATATACAGGTCAACAAAATACTATTTTAGGGCTGGGGATTTAGCTCGGTGGTTCTGCCGCCTGCGTCGTAAATGCAAGGTCCCAAGTTCAATCCCTGGTACCAAAAAAAGAAAAAAGAGTAACAAAGTACTATTTTAACATATTCATAACATTTACTGAGCTGTCTATTAGCCTGAAAAGTCTTAGGAATCAGACAAATACAAAGAATACAAAGTCACTTTGAATTTTATCATCTATGTCTACATTTTTTTAAAGAACTGTTTTTCTTTCCTATTACATGCAAGAACCAATTGTAGGGCTAATAAACCAGGTCTGGGAGAAGAGGTTTGGAATCTGGTTGTTAATTTTCCTGCCAAAAAGTATGAGTGTGTCCTCCAATTACCAAAGATGTACATGTTAGGATTTAACATTATTATTTGATTTTGCTCAGTTTTAAATACCTTGTTATGGATAATCAGAATAAACGATTAGAGAGGTGACTGGAATTTTCAATGGTAGAACAGTTTTCATTCAAAATTCTCATTGCATGTTTATTACTAGTGGGTACCAGTGAAACAACAAAATTTCACACTTTCTAAATATAGCACTTTCAACCAGTTATTGGTTCTTTGCCTCTGCTTTTTCTGCAGCTTTTTTGTACATATATATAACATAAAGAAATGATCAGGCTGGTGAGCATCTCAAAATGTGAACAGAAACAGGTAATGCTTTCCAATGGAAAGAATAGGGAAGTTAAATGCCCTTGGATCATCAAAGACAATCTTTTTTTGAGACAGAGCTACAAAGCATTCTGGCTTTATTTCCTGGAACGACAGTAGACTTGCTTCTTTCATATTTTAGTGAAGTTTGGCAGGCTCTGCTCTAATTCCCCAGAATCACTGAGATGTGCTTACACTCTGACTGGAATTTTAAAAGGACTGTGCAGCTTGAGATTTATTCATTTATTTACTTTTTAACCTCATACTACCATTGATGGGGTCAGAAGGAAACAATGGTATACATTTGAGAAACTGAACTGACCTAGAGAATATACTGCAAATACTGTAACCTCCTTTCCAAATTATGTCCATGTAGGGCACTAATGTGAAAAATAAAATGTATAGCCTCACTTGGACTTTCAGTTGTTCACTAGAATATACTTACAGCTTCATAGACTGATTTAAATGATCTAAAATATAATGCTGTAGCATTTCCAGGAGGAAGTAATTTAGGCTAATAGGCTTTAACTTTCATTTACTAAGAATGTAGCAAGTTGCTAACAATTTAAAAGGAAGTTTATTGCCACGAAGAAACAGAACCAGCAGTTTCAATGAAATGATGATTAACAATTGATAACCCCGATTTTTATGTGCAGAGAATAAGACAACTTGACTATTATTAATAACCAATTGTGCAAAATGTAAACAGCCATTGTGAAGCAGGTATATAGCTAAAGGCTATCTGGAAAATAATCTAGGGGACAATTATAGGATCCCATAAGTGATATAACTAGGTTTTGGCAACTTCTGAGAAAAATTTGAAAACAGAGATTGTATATTTAGTAAGTTAACTAAATCATACAAATGACTCTTTTTAATCATGTTATAAGTAATGTAATATAAGTATCCTGTGTTTTATTGATTTGATATAATCAACATGATTTAATATACTACTATTTACATGTGTATGCAACTTTCCTATTCATTTCAAGTGGATTGAAAAGAAGTCAAATTTGAAGTATAATACATAAACATTGTCTGAATATTGTAATATTTAATAAAAAATTTTTCTCTTGAAAGGTGATTTTTTTTTCGAGTTGTTCTACATTTACTTAGTTTTGATTCAGCAAAAATTGGATACGATTTTAAGACTTTCCATTCTAGCCCCATAATTTTCAAATTTTTCATAGGAAAATATATTTTACACATAATCTTACTTGAAGTTTTAATATATGAAACAAGTAAAGCCGTACATTATTATATTATTATTTAGTAAGTTTAGTATTTATGACTAGATTATTGCTGAGCTCTTCAATGAAAACTATGGAATTACTTTGATAAACAGGGGTATCTCCAAAATCATGGCTTTCAGGTTATAGTGGTAATTTTACTTACACACTGATCTACCATGTATTCCTGTATTTGTATTTGGTTACACATTACTCAGAAAACATTGACTTACTAAACACCGATTTAAATTGACACTCGGGAATTTCCCGAGAAGGATCACATAGAAATAACTTAGGAGATTTTCATGTTACATTCCCTTTAAGGCACACACAACACTATTTCCAAAGTGCAGACATTTTGTGTATAACACATTTGTGTTTGGAACAGTTTTAAGAGCAGTCAGCTTGTGTATGAGGTATATTAGAAAACAATGAATCATGTTTTTACAGATTCAGTGCAGTACTGCTGTAGAACCTTCATATTGTCCAGAATACAGCATTTTAAAAATCACAATGTTTTGCAGATAAATAATAATGCTGTCCTTAGCATTTATAATTGGTTTAATGAAAGCACTCATGGAAATTTAAGAATGAATTTAATTAAAGAATGAATTAATTTAAGAGTGAAGAAGTGTCCCAGCAGTTTGATCAGTGTGCAGTAGACAATTCCAATGGTAGTGTGTTGACAAATGGAAGTGTGTTGCTCTCTGATGGAAACAAAATCCAGCAGGATTTGAATTGGTTCCTGTCAATCACAGTTGACTATCATGGTTTTTTTCAGGGATCAGGGAAGAGAAATGCCTTGAGAAAGGTGTGGCTCATTCTCTTGAAGGGCAGATTTTGACATTGTCATATCATCCAACTGACATCCATTAAGTAGAAGGACTATTTGTAATTGCAGGGTATCTAGGAAATATGTTTATCTGAGTTTCCTGAACTTTCTAATAGCAAAAATGATGGAGAAAAGGAAGAACCAATATTCTAAACATTAAAAACAAATTTGTTTTTGGTATCTCACCTTTTGGTGTCAATCATTGCACATTTAGTTTATATTTGAACCTTGTATTTCTGATAACACACCTCAATTCTGTCCTCTGGATCCTCAAACAGGAAATATGGTTTTTCTACAGAAATGTTAGCCACCACCTCTACACACATGACCCCTCAGGCTAGAAGGACCAATCACAAAAAACTTTGAATACCATTTCCTTTCCTCCAGTTTCAACCTTTACTTAATCTTGCTTTGTTTGGGTTGCTTCCTGATGTACTCAGGTATCTTCGTTACTTTCTCATCGCTGAGAAACAATACCCAACACCACAACTCCTGGAGTTCTCTTTGTAGAGGTTTTAGTCTATAGTTAGCTGGCTTCAAAGGAGGGCGGTATGGTAGATGGGCATAGCAGAGAAGTAAAAGCTCAAGGCAAAGCAGGGAAGCAGAAAGACAGATCAAGGAGGAGCAGGGGAGAGAGGGACCCAGGCCACACCCCCATGACCCACCTCTTCTGACCAGATTCCACCTCCTAAGAGCAAATCAACTATAAGCCGCCATGATCAGATCACCTGCCAAAAGCACCACCTTTGTGCACATGAGGCTTTGGGGGACATTTCAGGTATAAACCTATTTTGTCCAGAAATTGTAACTGTTATCTGTAGGAAGGCTGTTCCAATTGGAGCATACCATCTCAAACTGGAATGGAAAGCTCATGACACATTTTTCCTTCATATTTCTGTGGCTGCTTTCTTCTCATCGTTCAGATCCACATACGTGACACTTCTTTATTAAGACTTCTCTGAGCTTGATTGAAAGTAGTGTTTAATCCCGTTTTAAAGCTTCCTATCTTCAGACTATATGTAGTTTTTCGATATCTGACATTTTCCTCCTTTACATATAACACACTCTTTCTCTTTCTTCAGGTCACCATTCCAATGTTTGTGAATCAAAGGAAGCTTCTCAGACTTGTATAAAACACCTCTGCTACCCCCCCCACTCATACATATCCATACCCATCTACAATTATCATACTTTTTAATTGGTCCAAAACAGTCCCAGATTATGCCCCTTGTCATCAAATAATCATTAATAGAATCTGCTATTGCTCTCATAATTTTGTAGGCTGAGCTGATACATTATATATCTTAATAATCTTAAAATATTAGTAATCTTGATTGATTTGGTTCAGATCATTATCGTATTGTCTGATATAGTAAAACACATGTTTCCACATAAAAATACATAAAATATGTTTCAGGAAATAGAATAGAATATCTGTCCTTTTCTTCCTCATAGTAGAACATAAATTCATGAGGGCAGGAACATTCCTATTTTTCTCACTGTTACAATGCTGTTCACAAAGACTGATCATGGCACATAGGAGAAACTCCAGATTAAGTTTTACTTTATGTAGTATGATACATAGCACAATGCCTCCCATTATTCAAAGATGTATAAATCCTAATTCTTGGAAGATGTGGAAATGTTACTGACATGAAAGAAGAAAGACAGAGTATGTTGACTAAGTTGAAGATCTTGAGAATTATCCTGGGTAATCTAAATTTGGCCCAATTTAATCACAAGAGTCTTTACAAATCAGAGCGGGAAGGGGAAGGTTATTGTCAGAAAGATTGGAAGATGTTTGAAGATAGAATTGAAGAGGCCATGAGCCCATGCATTCATTCATCCAGTAGAAACTGGAAAAGGCAAGGAAACAGTCTTCCCCACAGCCTCTGAAGGGGCACATCCTTGCTGAGGCCTGGGCTTGAGCCCACTGACACCCATTTAAGACTTCTGAACTCCAGCAGATACCAGATTTGTGTTTTATGTGCTGAATGTGCCATGATTTATGATAGCTGCAATAAGACTCCTCACGACTCAACATTAGACTTCTTTGGTGTAATTTTTTTCTGGATAGAGTTGATCTCTGATATTGTTGCTGTTGTTTTTATTTTGTTTTCCGTTTTCCTCTTATTCACAGTAGGAAAATATCTCAATTTCTATTCTTTCTTTTAGCCCCACATCTCCACACCAGCCTAGCTCTCCAAATTCCTCTGCTACAAGATCAGCTTTTAGGGCTTCACCTAAGAACCATAACAAGAGCCAGAGCCTTCTCATTCCTGGAGAAACCGAAGGGTGATCTTCCAGCTGTCTCACCATGGGCTCTGCTGCCTACTGAGTCATAGCTCCACCATAAACTCTGTGCTACCCAGACCTATGCTTGCGACCAGCACCTCAAGAACTTTGCAGTAAGGAGCGTCGATTCAGCCTCAGGTTTTGCTTTTATTCTACTTTATCTGTTTCACTCATAACATATGTTTATTTTTTAAGAGAGTTTCCAAAAGTTTGAATCCCTAACAGTACCCTTACTCTTACTATTGTCATGAATTTGCTATTTTGAAATAGCTTTATTGTCATTCATATAGGATTTGGGGAAGAAAGGGAGGCAAATACATATGTTCCATCTGTCATCTTGACTTGAAACTGCTGTTTTCCTACATATTTGATTACTTTCCCTCTACTCATTGGCATGTGTCTCTACTTGTCAGGTATGGGGAGATTATGTAGTTTTTTTGTGTTTGTGGTGATCAAAGATTCTTGGGGCACTGCCCTCATTATCTGTCAGGCCTAGCGTTTATGATTAAGAACAGGTGTGGCCAAGCCCTTACATTGCCTACCATTTCTGTCTGCATCAAATAAAAAGCAGGAGTAGGCCTCTCTGTGGGATTCCGCCCTCCCTCTCAGTTTTCTGGTGTTGGAGTGCAGACCAAGATATTGGCAAGTATCTGAATTTGTGGCTGACCAGCGGTGCCACATCCTGGAATCGCCTCTATAGTTTTGCAGTTTTTAGATAGGCAATTTTGATGTGGTTCTGCTGGAGTTCAATCTTCCATGTAACATTAATTTAATCAGCTTCCATACATGCAGCAAATTATAGGTTCACTGATCTATCCTTTATGATTTGTATATGACTAAGTAATTTTCGGAAGTTTCTATACATGGATGGCAGTATTTCTTTATTTCTAAATCAGATAGGAATATTCTTCTCTTGATTCTTTGTATATTCCTTTGTTTATTACACTTACAGTGGTACCTCAGTTCATGAACTTAATTTGTTGTATGATTTGAGGGAAGATGGCCATGTTTGTGTTTGTGTGGGGAAGATGGTCCCAGTTGTGTTTGTCACTCATTGTGGAGGTTGGGAACAGAAGCAAAGTTTTATTGGAACATTATTGTTTGAGAACCGAATTGTTTGTGAACAGAAGTGTTCATGAAGTGAGGTATTACTGTATAAGTGGGTGAAGTAAAGTTGAGATTCAACAGCTGTGTCCAAATCACTTCACAGGTATGTTTAGATATGATAACATAATCAATACAATTATAGTATCTATTCTCTTTTTATACATTAGCTAGATATCAATTTATCCATTATGACTTCATTTAATCCTTAATTGCAGTGGAGGAATAAAAAGACTCAACTTTAGTTGATGAATTCTGGAATATATTTTGTTAGAGTCACTATAGGCCATAACTGAGAAGACTTGGTATGGAGCATGTCATTTGTTAGGATTCTATGAGAAAATGCAGCAAGCCAGGAAAGCTAAAACTGGAGCTAAATTTAAAAAACAAACCCAAATAAACAACTATATAGAGCTTTTTCTAGGAAGATAAATCCAATTTTAGTAATAGACAAAATATGGTATGCCAAGTGTAAAACAATAACTGCTATTTGTATTTAGCTTTCTGTACCAGAGTCCTAATTCAAAAGTGTGCACAAATGGCAACAAGAAATACTGAGAGAGGTAGAAGTCTACAAGTGTTACAGACACATGAGAAAGGAGAGTAGTAATACAAGCAGGTTCAGAATTGTTTTAGCAGAGGGAGAGAGCCCTAGTTTGTGAGCCAGGAACTTTCAGTCCCAGGGAAAAAGAACTGATACAGAATGAAGGAGGTATAGGTACCAGTACATATAGATGGTGGTGACCCAAAATAACAAAAAGGGTTGGGGATGTAGCTCATTGCTGAAATGCTTGCCTAGCATGTACAAGGGGCTGGAACAATCCCTGTATGGCCAAAACAAACAACTGCAGTCAAAACAGGTGGATTTAACATCATCATTTTATCTAATATTATTTGTTTGTTACAACCTCAGCTAAAATTAATATTGAAAACCTACTAACCCTATGGAAAACTCCCCTGCATACTGTATGCTGTCGTTAGTGAAGAATAGAAAGCTGAGTAACTGGATAGACTCAGATATCTGTACTCAAAATATATTTTAACTTCTTTAAGCTTAGACTAACAGTGTTCATCTTAATTTGGATGACATTTATTACAAAAACTGAAAATTTCCATTGTCATCCTTAAAAAAGTTGTGAGAATTTCTTTAGACCCTACAAATAATCCCATCTCATGAGACAAGCAGAGATGCCTGGATGGACACACAACCAACTGTTCCCAATTGTATTACCCTTTTCAATAAAGGATTCTCAGCAAACATCCGGAAGAAATCATATGCCTTCTAGGGATAGGCAGCTGGGCAAGAGGGAAGGGATTACTACAGAAAAAGCTGTGGACCATCCCAATCCCATTCTTCAGTGCCTTGATTGAAGGCATTAAGTTTTATTTTATTAACTTCTTTCTTGCCCTTCAAAAGTTGAGGGTGCTCACTCCAGGGCTTGTGGCGGACTGCCCTGGGGAACCTCAGTGCAAAGGTTTGAAATCACAGCTGGCTGTGATTAGAAGGATTGGGAGAGATCAGTGCTTGATTAACTTTCAGCTGCTATTGGTTTGCCTCAGTTCCTGCAGGAGAATTAATCCACAGGTTCGAGTAAATTTTGGATCTTAATGGATACCAGACACATTGAGCCCACCCAGACCACCAAGATTTTGCCATCCCCTTCCTGCCACTTAAATTGTACAAATGAATTCATTCCTCCTCACCCAGTGCCCAAGACAACTCTAGCTCTAGCTTTTTCTCCCCTGGAAATCATGTCCTGGTGTCTTCTGCCCCAGGAAAGTGGAGGTTCTACAGGGCGACAATTAAACCTCGGAGTTTGTATTTTGAGAAGTAGGAGTTTACTTCATTATATTCAAATTCAAATGAGCTTGTGGCATAACAATACACCCTGCTCCCCTTCTCTTAGGACCCCAGAGCACAGGAAATGATTCCAGCTTGAAAAACTAAAATATTCTCCCAGTCTATTTTCCAATAGGGACCTATGCTGCTTCTTAGGTAAATTTATGCCATTGTATTAATGATTCCCGAGTTCAAAATATGTATTAACTCTCATATTTCATCATTAACACAATAACACTAAAAGGTAATTGTTCAAGTAAATATTACATAAAATCCAGATTTGGGGACTCTTACAACCTTCAGTTTACTAATTCCTTTCATAATTAGGGTAGGATTTTCTTTGCGGAGTAAATATTCATATACAAAAATTGAAGAAATGACTCAAAATAAAAAGTTTGGTACAAAAGTAACACGCAGCTTTGTTTAAACCTCAAGAAACTTCAACTTTTCTAATAGATTATTGTGATGGTGTTAAACTATGAGACCCACACATTAAGATCAGAGGGAAGTAAATTAAAATAAAGTATTAATTATCATGAATAAACCAATAAAGTTTCCTAACTAGTGTGTAACTCATTTTTTCTTCATGAAGTTTAACAAAGGGGCATAGTTGGAAAAAAGCTCAGGGAATTTGAAAAGTATTGTGTTGCTTGTTCATGTCTTTGAGAGTCTGACTTAAAATGAAGGAAGTATGCAGAACTTTCTATTTGTGACATATTCAAGTTCTATGGTCAACTTGTTTTCAGACTCATGACCATTTTCCTTCTCTCCAAGCAATTTTTGTTACCCTTCTACTGACACAGTTTTGCTGACCTATATATGTCTTAGAGAATCAAATGAGAGGTGCCAGAAGCAACAGCTTGCCTGTCAAATATTCTCTCACCAATATAAGACATATTAATCCAGGTATCTACGTTATCTATGCCATACTTATCTTCTTTAAAGTCTTCTCTCTCAGAAGCCCTACTCCTGCTTACTTGGCCTGTTTAATGGGATTTCTTTTATTGTTTATGTGATATCTACACCATATTTTGCCTTTGCTGCAATCACTTCTCCTTCCTGAAGTGCTCTTCCCCTCGTTTTTTGGCCCCATGCTAAATGATTCCCAGGATCCACCTTAAGAACCAGCTTTTTCAAAGGGTGTTTCTTGAATTTTCAAGGTTTATTTCCTCTTCTTCATTTTGACATACAGCACTTGTCATATTTTTTAGGTTATTACTCATCATTTTGGGAAATTGCTCTCTAAAAATTGATTATAACCTCACACACAAGCTGAGAAAAACACTTTTAAAACAAGGACACCACTTTGTTTGCACAGTAGCATGTTTACAAATATTTACAAGTTATAGTGATTGCAGTACTAACAAGGGAAATAGTATAATATAATTTAAATTTTTTTGATGCAGAATAATCAGCAGAATCTTACATGTTAGAAAAAGTATTAAATTGATTATATTTGTAAATACTACTACATGGAGTTTTGAAAGCTAAATAACAGATAATAAATATAGATTAAAAGTTCCTGCTATATTACAATTCCCATGAAAATAAAAACCATAACTGTGCTGATTATCATAGCATTCCAGTAGTATATGGTATATAATTGGTGGTCAACAAATAATTTTGAATGAATCTAGTGAATGAACAAGTAAATGAAATTACTCTATATAAAGTACAAGTATAAAAATCAATATGTCCTCCCTATGTTAGATAAAATCATTTGTGATGGATAAAAACAATAGTAATAAAATGATTTTGATATAAGAATTTATATTTTGATATAAGAATTCATTTAAATTTTCAGAAGTAATTAAACTTAGCTTCTCTTGAGGAAATGAACTTGTTAATGTATTTTACATTCATTAATAATTTAAAAACTGAATAAAATTCTCCAGATATCAATTATCTTTCCCATTCAACTTGGCTGACATTTAACTTTGCTAAAGCAAGTAGGATTTCCACCATGTTAAAATATTCATGGTATTTTCACACCAGTTAAATGGAACCTACTTACATAGTAGTGAAATCATGGCAAAGTTGAGTGGCAGCCCACCTCTTTCATATAATCATGTTTTTAATTTATAGGCTTTACCAAACTGAGTGCGGCACAGAAAATATAGAAAGGACTAACTCTCAGAAAAAACTGAGTTTACAACAACAGTTGTTAGGGACTTAAAAGTGACAATTTGTTCTTCCTCCACTCATCATTGCTAGAATTAATAAGGTACACAGAAGTTATGAGACCTGTACCACAGATGTTCCTGTAAGTCAGTGCCTACTCCTGGACCAATGGTACTAGATTTCAGGAACATTTACTTTTTTTTCTTTCATCTGAAGTCTAATTGTCTAAGCTGATCTCATCTTACTATTGAGAGAACTGATTTAACTCTTCTTACAGCTCATATCTTGGTTATAACTTCTAGAAGATACTGCATTAATAAAGGTGTACATAATGGAATTTATCCAACAATGTTTTAAAAAATTAGATTATAACAAAACAGATTTTGTGAAAAATATTTAGAAGTAGGCCAGGAATTTAGCTCAGTGGTTCTGCTGCCTGCCTCACAAGCACAAGGTACTGAGTTCGATCCCAGATACCAAAATATATAAATAAATAAATAAATAAATAAATAAAATTTAAAAGTAAGTTGGCATATTTTGGGAAATTACTGTTTAAGAGTAATTTCTCTTAAAGATGCCTGATTTGCAAAAACATTTCTGTACTTTAACTCCTCAACCTCTTTCTCCTTAGACACCACATTTTTCATACCTCTCCTCCACTCATTGTAAAACCAGCAAGTCAAGATTGTCCCGATGGTCAAATATGAGTTAATGTGCATTGTCCTGGTCTCATGAAGACCCGAGTGATGTGACAAAGAAGCTACTAGCAAAAACAGATTCCTCAAAACTTGTATTATCAGAATGAGCAAAAGATAAATAGGAAGAGCAGATGTGACAACAAATATATTTTGGGCCATTACTATGTTGGGAACTTTCAAAATCCAAGTCAAAGCAAATCTTTTGTGGATATAATCCATTATTAGTAATTAAGAAGTATTAATGCAATTGTAAATTCTATTAGGCTTCTAAAAGGCTGTGAGGAGTTTTGAAACATAACATATCACACTAGGAGTGAAGTAATGGCAGATCAGTTACGTGGTACATAACTCCTTAGGCACAGATTACTAAGTCTAAAACAATTAAAGGCATTTTTTAAAGGAAACACTAAAAAGAAGAGACTCTAAAAATCAGGAAATGATATTGATACCTATTTCCTTATTTGGAGAAGAGAAAAAGAGATACAAATAATGCATTTTGAATCTTGCAATTCTGAAACGATTTCTAGGAGCTACAGAAGTAAAAATCCATTCATAAGTAAGCTGTTTTTGAGAAGAGATTAAGTTTATTGGTCATTTTCTAAAGAACTATAACCACTTCTGTTGGATTTAAGATGACGAAGAACTGCTTTGTCTTGTTGGAAACACTGTTATACATTAAGAGTTGTTTAAAAAAAATTAAAAAAAAAAAAAAGAGTTGCGTCAACCTCACAGCTTTGAATGTGTTTATTTCTCCATGAGAAATTTCCCTGTTCCTCATTAGACACCTTCTGGGTCACTGGCAAGCAGTGGTCGTTTTATAGAAATAAGAGTCTAGCATGAAAGTGTCATGGAGTTGGAATAACTTTCTCTTCCCCTAGGATCCAGCAAATCAAGGTTGAGGTCCATTGCCAAAAGACTGGCTCTGCTGGAGGCAGCGCCTGGGTGGAAGGGGGGTTATCTTTGCACTGGAGGGTGTCGTTGCTGTATCTTTCCCGCTGTTAAACTGCAGTTTTCAGAGCCTACTGGCTTGGGACCTTTCATCAGTCTTAAAACCCACTTTTAATAATAATAAGCCTGAGAAATCTGGGGAGTTGTTCACAAACTTCGGGAACTCTGCAAAACATCTCCTCCTAGAAGGTCCACTGCTGTTTTCATGGGCCATGTCTTTTCTATAGCACCAGTTTGGGAGGTGAAACCAAACATCACTTTATGGAATAAAAAGCACAAATAAAAACACATTAACTCACCTCATCACATGTCTCTTCCCCATCCCTGATGATATATTTTAGCCCAGTGCTTGTTTTAATGTTTTGTTTTATAGCTTTTTATGTGGAATTCTTTGGGAAGCCACCATTCTCAGAGTGGGGGAACTGCAATTCAGCTTCTTCATTAATCATAATAGAAAGCTGTGCTTATGTGATCGCAGAGCATGGACTCTTCTCAGCTTGCAGTCCTGCTTGTTGCAACAAACAGGCTGCAAACTGTGTTTACTTTGCATGTCAGATGTTGTTAGCCTTAAACAGAGGGCTGCTCATGCGAACCATTCAGCAAGTCCCGTGGAATTGGGCTCAGATTTCTCTTCCATGATGGAACTGACACCAGATCTTTGAGCACGGTGATAGCGGTTTTGATTGAACTGCTCACAGATTATGTCTGGAGATTTAAGTGATGGCTGAGCTTCAATTCAAGGAGTTAATGTCCTGAAGTAAGTATTTCCTTTAGGGATTTTTCTCTGTCAAGATTAAGAGAACCAAGTTTTGTGGAGGTGTTTTGATTAACTCACATGCTCAATTTCCTGGGATTCACAAAGCTATTTCTAAAGCGATTTTTCATTATTCTCTGATATGAGCATTTCTGTTCAGCCAGTGCCCTCTTATCATGGCAAATATGATCATTCTATTTTTTTCTTGAATAGGATTCTTTCCCTGTGCTTTTCATTTCCAATTACTCAAGCAGTTTCTCACCTTTCTGAAAGTCCAGTTTCATACAAAATCAATATCCAGAAGTTCAGCACTAGATGTTCTTTAGTCATTTCCAGTGTGTTACTTCTCACTAGTCACACAGTGCACTGAGAACATGAAATTTAAAAATGTTCCCAATGCATGATTAGATTGAGAGAAGGAGAGTCTCTAAATATTATATCTGCTTATCCAGTGGGTTTTGGAAGTAACTCCTGAGGATCCTGAGTAAAAGGATTGTCCTGTTTTTATTATACCAATTTCTAGTGGCAATGCAGGCCCAGAATTGCACAGGATCGTCAGTGTAAAGGACTGTAAAAGTACAGCTCAAGATGCCCAAGACTCTATGCAGGGAAGGAGATTTCTATCCATATAGCCAAGAAAACTTCAGTGGGAGTGAGTTTGCCCTGTGGGGAATGCTTGGCCATTCTCGAGACGTTTCAGGATGATACAAATGGAAGCTTCTTGCTATAGACCTCTAATGGGTACTGGCCAGGAATGTTGCTGCACATTCTACAGCACACAGAACAGCTCATGGTTTGTCCCAGCAACACATGGTACAACACATGGATGACTGCTGTAGTCAGGGTTTAGGCAAGGGAATACATTAAATGCAAGACACATAATCTATAGGATTATTTTATAATAATTACCCAAAAAGTCAAATACAAAGAAGTGCAAGAGAGATTAACCACACTCTAGAGGCCCAAAGGATCCAGCTGAGGGCCTGGAGCCCAGCAGTTTCCCACACAACTCCAGCTAAAGGCTTAGAGTCCATGGCAATGTCCTCTGTGAGTCCAGCCAGTGGCCTAGAGCCCATGGTAATGTCTCATGCTTGTCTGTATTGAGGATCTGCACCTGAAAGGCCCAAAGGCCAATGGTGGAAGGCAGAAAAACCTACGCCGGTGAGGTGAAAGATCTGTGCCACCAAGCTGAGGGATCCACATTGGAGCAAGGAAGTGTTGCTCACAGCGAAGATCAGAGCTCCTCTGATGAAAACACCAGTGATTCCCAGTAACAGCAAGGCCCCGAGCTCCTCCTCCAATGAGAACATCCTAGTTCACATCAGGAAAAGCATCCACAGCAAGCTTCTCCAAGAAAATCAACAGGCCAAGATCTTCCCCTCCATTTCTCTTTTGATGGCTATTGGTAACAATCCTCAGGTGGGATCCTCCATGCCCAGACCATGCTGATTCAATTCAGCTGGGCGTTACAAGTTGACCATTAGTTAATCTACTACAATTACATTGCAGTTGAACAACCTGCTCTAATCCAACTCAACACTAAACTTAGAGCTTTACCACTGTACACTACCTAGTCAATGCTTAAGGAATAAAGTAAATGCTTTGAAATGATTAAATAAGACTTGGAACTGGAATCAGGCCCTCCTTTTTGTTCACTAGTGTTACCTTGAATCTCATCAGTCTGCCTAGATTGCATAACTTACTATTCTTCTTGCCATCCCTCACTTCTTGAGGCTGGCATGTGCCAAACAAGGTGTGATAGATTCTTACATTCATGGTTCACACCTGCTGGGATCTCAGGCTCCAGCTCAACAACCCAGGGAGCCAGAGATCACAGAAACAGGATCAATAGAAGATATGAAGTCAGGGGCAGCAACAGTTGCCACCACCTAAACAGTAACGTCACTTGATGGATTTCGGCAACTTTCCCATTTTATGCCAGGTCCTGTTGATACAAGTGCTGTAGCTGTAATGAAGTTAAACTCAATATATTTTTCCCTCTAGTTATAACTGGCAATAATTTTGCTAGTTCTCAGCTACCGTGGAATCCATTCGGGGCAGGCAAAGAAAGCAAACAAGCTCCTGTATGAAATGTAATTGTGGTTGCCACATGTGAATCAGGTTAGCTACCAACATTTCCACTCAACCCTACTCTAGTTTATGGATGCTCGCTTTTGCTTAATACAAGTATATTTTACTAATGGGAAATGGAGACAATCATCTGGTTATTTTATTTAAGGAAAGATAGATTTTCCTAAAAACATTCATAGCACGGAGAAAAAAATGATACTGAAACTGTTTCCAGAGAGTGTATCAACATTTTCAGATTTCTTATCAGAGAGATGTGGAAATGTACTGTATGTTTAGGTCTGGAAATATACCTAAATACACTTAATTAATGCATGTATACTATATGCTAACATAGTGGCTTTGTGATGTGCATTACCCACTTAATCATCACAATAACCATACGGGGTATAGTGGTATCTTTATTTTTATACTTCAGGGTACTGAGAATCAGAGAGTTTGAGCAAATTTAAAAATCACACAGCTAACAAAGAAGGCTTTACTTTGCTCTTGGATTCAACATGGACACAAAAGGATGGTGAAGATTACAGAGAAATCCTCAGCAGATATTAAAATGCTTGAACATGTTTGACGTGGTGAGGGGGTCACTAAATCTTTGAAATTTGTGCGGGTTTTTATTTGCAGCAGTGTCAAGGTAGTGCCTTTCCACAATTCTGCATTGAAGATATGGGCATAGCTCGGTGGTAGAGCATGTACTTAGTATGTGTTAGGCCCTGTGTTCAGCTCCTAGCAACAAAGGGGGGAAAGATAATTCTGCATCTATTCCTCACATTATTCTTTCAAGTAAGCAACTTCTTGAAATTATAGTTTATCTGTAAAAGTTACATTTCTCTATGATCTTAACAAAAAGAAATTGTCTACTACTTAGTGTTCTTTTCAACATAACATTTCTGCTCTAAGAATAAAGGAAAAGTAATGCAGCTGTAGTCTAGTATCTCACTGAATTATATTTTTGTCAGTGTAAATGTTCTACTGTGTCATTAGGTGAAAGCTTTGAGCTACTTTAAAATAAATATTTGAAACCAAGCTCATGAAAAGAATGAATGTTTCCAGGGTTACATATGATACTCTGGAAAAAAAAAAAAAGAAACTAGAACTACTTACAGCTACTGCAAGTTTCTTTTCTTAATCATACTTAATTCATCTTGTAAGTAAACTATATTTGTACAAGTGAAAGCACACATTTTATTTAAGTAGACCAATTTGCTAAGAGCACTGTACATACATCTATAACCTACTATAAAAATAACATGCAGAGTCTTTTATACTTATTCTTTTTAATATATTTTTATTTCATAACAAGGACGTCTACTGACGTCAATGGAAGTCCCAGGATCAGAATGAGTAGTCAAGGCGTTTCTAAGAGTATTTTATCACATTTGCTGAGAAAAATCTTGCATAAGAGATCTGACCAATGAATCTGAATTTTAAAACTTTACCCATTTCAAACACTATGATTGTGATAAGCAACATCAATCATAAGAAGAACTGAACAGGCTTCTTGTTTTGGACATTTAAATATTTTAGCTGCCTGGAAACTTTTAATAAATTAGTATTTGAACTGAATACAACATTTTTTTTGATTTTTGAATATATATTGCCAGAATTTCCACAATTATACAGGGAAGCAAAGAATGACGGTACACATTCAATTTAGTCATAACTTCACAGTTTTACAGACGCTTAGAGAATTAGTCTTCATTCACTCTTCCCACTTTAAAACTGGCATTTATCCCTGACCTGTTTGCCAGCATTTTTACATAGTTTCTTGCAAAGTCCCTGATGTTGAAAGAATATATAAGAACTATTGATTATGAAATCTTACATCATACGTATAATTTGTACCTTCATAACCAAGGGATTATGACTTACCAATTAATAATACCTTATATGCTCCTGATTTAAAATAGTCTTTTCCATGCAAAAAAATTGTTTCAAATTCCTCCCCACCCCCATTTCTTCAAATTGTGTCTGAATGTATGTGCCTGGGTAGGCAATCAATTCATGGACCAAAGACCATCAGGGGAAGGACCTCCATTCACAGGCATGACACCCTAAAAGAACGTCTTTTAAGAATGCTGCTGAAGGGTTGGAGGTGATGAAATTTTAGCTAACGGAGTATTCTATCTTATTTAAAAACTCTGCTCCATTTCTAGCATGCAAGGCAGTCAAAGGCTTCTGTACTCTTAACAATAATGAAAATCATTCTCAGTCTTCAGGTAGGAAATGTGTGTGGGTTAAAGTACAGAGCATCATAATAATTTCAATAACGCAGAGAAGTGGTCACACATCTATAGGGGACAAAGCAAAATATGGTGTTTGCATTTTTTACCTCTAACTGCCCTTGTAACCTGCTACTCCAGAAGTAGCTGTGAATTTGTGCTTCTAGAAGCAGATATCCATAATTCACAACATCCCTGCTATCTGTTATCTTGGGAAGGGAAGAAAAATATCTGGCTTTGAAACTGATATGGGTCTTTGGGTGATGGGGGATTGGTTTTCTTATGTGGAATCCCCAGTGCCCCGTGCTGCTGAAGCAAAGCCTACATTTCTCTTTTTCACTTCGTATTAAAAAACAATATTTTCCCTGGAGCTTTGTGGTGAGATGGAAGCAGCGAAATTTCACCGGCCAGGTTCCCAAACGCTCCCCCTCCACCTCTGCACATTGTTCCCTTATTCCCCTCTGCGCTTTTGCCACCCAGCTTATTTGATCCCCATGTAAGATGAATGGCTTTGACTAAAAAAATTAAACAATGGCAAAACGAAAGTGCAGCATGGAATAAACCTTACCTTACCGCACTGCACAATTTCCTTTCCTTTCCTGTTTCTGAGACCAGGCCTGGGTTTCTTTGCCATCCACCAGTATTTGCCGGAATTCTTTTCTTCACCAGTGTTTCTTTTGAGAAATTTTGAAATTACAGTCATTTGTCTTTCATCGTTTTTGGTTCAGTAGGAAGCAGGATTATGTGTACATGCTCCACCAGATACAGGGTATAAACATCTGGGATGCCACTTTGTTTCTGCCTCTTGTCCCCTTTAAAATATTTTTTTTTTTCTGAATTGTAAGCAGAAACAATAGTTGCCTTGCTGTGACTCTTGTGGTGGTGGGAAAGTTACAAAAATATAGTATTTTTGGAAGCAATTTGTGAACTTCTTTTTTAGAGGGGAGGATATTGCTGGGGATGGAACCCAAGCCCTCGGGCTTGCCAAGCACATACTCTAGCACTGAGCTATACACTCAGTCCAATGTGCAGCATTAATTATTTACTTATTTTTGGTACTGGAGATTAAACCCAGGACATCTGCACTGAGTTGCATCCACAGCCCTTTTTTAGCTTTTATTTTGAGACAGGGTCTTGCTGCATTACTGTTTTTCTTGGGCTAAACTTGAATTTGCAATAGTCTTGCCTCAGTTTCTCAGAGTTCTGGAATGACAGTCATACACCACCATCCCTGGCTAACTTGTTAAATTAAATTGACCACCCAGAAACAAAATTTGATGGAAAATAAAGCTTCACAGAAAACTTATTATGTAGAATGTTTTAATATATATAAAACTATTAATTGAATTTATGAGAGGAAAAAAGGTAAGGAAATAATACCAAAGACCGTTACAGTTTTTCATGAAGTACTTGCTATTTAGTATAGAAGTACTTAATTTTTTACTTGGCAAATACAATTCTGAGTGGCTGTTTATGTAACTATACTTCAAATTCTATTTTATATACCAGGAGGTAGGATTTGAGGAAAGACCAAATCCTCATTAACTGCCAAAATAGTTTGGCACTGGTTTGTCGACTATTAATACTGCCTACAAACTACAAATTTTTGAAGACTGGAATGAAAAATCCCTTGAAGAATATTTCTAGAAGGAAAGGATTTCACTCTAGATGCTTGAGCGTTTGACACTTGATGAAACCCTCCTTGCCACACTGACTCAAGTTCTCAAATTTAGGAGCTGGGATTACTATGTTCCAGACTAATCTCTTTTGCTTCTTTAACAAGGATTTTTAATGAGTAATGTGTTTTAATGAGTAAATGTCTACTGCTGCTCAGGTCTGATGACAAATGGAGAGAGTAATCATGTAAATAACCCTTTCTGCAAACTTCTGGAATTGATCCAGGGTGGAGAGGGAAGAAAACAAAAATGACATGTCTTGGCATCTCTAAAACACTGCAAATGACACTGAAAAGGCTAAAAGAAGATGAAAGTGTGCTTCATATAAACAAATGGCTCAATGTTTCTCAGATGAAGAAAATTTTGCATGTAAGTTTCCAGAAAAAAAATATTTAAGTATTTTAAGTCTGTGTTTGCTGCAGAGGAGAAGGCAGGCAAGAAGAGCTACAAACTCTAAAATGCCCCCCTAAATAGTGGTGACCTAGAACCTCAAAGCGTCTACTTGAATAGAAAAAAGACATTGAAGTTCATATTTACTTACACACCTGTGGTTTGAGGATCTCGGGGTCATACAAAACATCACCTTCCATACATGTCATTTAGGTCAAAAGGAACTTAAATAGCTGAGAGCGGCACACTGAAATTTGTTGCTTTGGGGTCCACTTGTTAGTTGTTCATTTATACCATACCTCCTATGAGCAGTTTTCAGTTAAGATTCTTTTTGAAAGCAGTTCACAGTGAGAATGTTTTTAAGAAATTAAAACATGGTATTGATTCAGAAGATCCCTAAAGAACTGTCATTACCAGTAGTAAGACTCACAGAGCCAGGCAGAGACAAGCAATATAGACAAAATCTTGCTAAATCATTGTTCAGCATTGACAAGATCTGGGAACCAGATGCCAAAATGTGTGACATTCTTCCAGACAGAGCCTCAATAAACAGGTTTGTCACATTCAGTCACACAATTAAATTCGGCACACTCAAACAAAAAACTGAAGCGTAGTATGTTAGGGATTTAACTTTGATTCTGGAACTCTGTATGACAAGATGGGCCCATCTGGAGGGTATGCACTTGGTGTCTAAATCTCCCTGATGAGTGGAATACTGCTCAGGCAGGTGAAGAATGACCTTGCAAGTCTGCATTCCAGGCAAAAATCCCTTCACTACAGAGCTTCAGACTAGTGAGACAGAATCCTCAGCATTCCAGAAAGAATATGTTTCTATAAATGATCCATCATTTTAATTCTACCAATTTTGTGATAATAGATGTCTAAATTAATTGAACCCCTGATATCCATTTTGTGGAGTAATTTGCTCTGGTTTCCTCAAGTTCTAAATGTTTAAAACATTGAACTTTAGACAATATAATAGATATTATATTTTATTATATTACTGCCTCCTGCCGTCATACATGGAGCTTCGTCAGTGGTTGCTGAATCTGGGGTGTGTGGTGCTGTGATTAAGGGTGTGTGATTACTGAATCAGTCCACTGATTGGTTTGGCACCACCCTAATCCCAGTAGCCTGGATAAGATCTGAGGGATAGAAAGAGCTGTGGTCATCCTTTGTTGCTTTGCTGCTTTCTGCTCGCCATGAACTATTCTCTGCAATGCCACCCCCCTGCCTTGGAGCCAGCTGAAACCTCAACACACGTGAACCAAAATAAACCTTTCCTCCTTTACATTTGGGTCTCTAGTATTTTGTCTCAGCAACGAGAAAAGTAACTCAGACCATAGTTGAGTCTTGGAATTACAATTTAAAATGAATAATTGAGTAATTGAACTTTGTTTTTTTTGTGGGTTAATTTTATTTCCTCAGTATATTATTAGTGAAAATGTGTAATCATTTATTTATTGAAGTTAATTTTTCAATTTGTTTACAAAGGTAAAACATCCCAAGGACTATGGAAGGACAATAATCCACACCAATGTCCTATTTTAGGATAAAGGCAGGGGAGGTGAAACAATAAGAATCTGATATTCAGAGACTAATAACAGAAATATTTAGTGAAAGTTGAAGCCTTCATAATTTCTAAAAGTATTGTGGTTTCTGATATTCCAAATAATTCATGCTTAAATTGATAGAGAAAAACATTTGATTCTTTATAATATGTAAATTACTTGTTTGTTCAGTAAATTCAGTTAATGTGTGTTTTAAAATAATTGCTTTAAAATAGATTATATTATTGTCCCATAGCTTAAAATAGTTTTTATGCTAGAATAATATTTCTTTTCAAAGTACAGTAATACTGTATATTATACTGTAAAATCATGGTTTAGAACTAAATCATTAGAATTTCAGCTCATTACTGTGAATAAGATTTGCTAAGTTTAAAATGTTACATTTTTAAAAGGTATAGAAGACAACTGGAGAAATGTTTATATAAAGTTAAATATTTTTCTGTTTTCCTATAAGTAAAAATATTTTAAGATAATATTTTGACACTTGCTATGTGTAACAAAATGCAAGTTGTTAAATTTATATAGTATTACACAATTTTCTCAAAGAATTCATTATTCCTATGAACTAAGTTGCACTTGAGAGCTTCCAAATTAATTGGGATTTTAAGTTGAAATTTTTAAAGAAAACTTGGTTAAGTTTTTAATCAGTATTGGAATGTTTATCCCAATGTGGAATTCACTACAGTTATACATTTAGATTATCAATTTGTTAAATATTTTGAAGGGTTTTGCTCTTGGGCATATAGGACATGTATTTGTGTTTAATAAATTTAAGAGAATTAAATTATACCTGGCATGATTATTTAAGGAAATTCCTAATTTTCAACTTGATTTGCTCATATATTGATCATAGATTCTTCTCTCCTTGAAAATAGTTGCTAAATTTTACCAATATTGTAACAAGAAAAAGAAATGTTTGTAAGGTCCAATTGGCTTAAGGGAAACTTTTTATTCATATGTTTGTTTTAATCTTTCTTAACTTTGAAACATATGTCATCAGTGTCAGTTTTATGAATACATCTTCTTGAAAAAATTTCTTCTTGACTACAAATTCTGAAAATATCCTTTTCTCAAAAGACAATCCGAAATGGCTTATAACTTACAAAGTTAGAGAACTGAATGACTGGGTTCACATTTTTGAATCTATACCTCAATAGACCCAGAGTTCCTCCACAGTCCCCATTAAAGGGATGAAGGAAGCAGAAGCCTGTGTGCATGCGTGTGTGTGCGTGCATGCGTATGTGCATGTGTGTGTGTATGTGTGTGTGTGTTGGGACAGGGTCTTGCTATGTAGTTAACGCTGGTCTTGAACTATGTAGCCCAGGCTGGCCTCAAACTTCAACTCTCCTCAGCCTCAATAGTTCTGGGATTACAGGTTTGTAGCACATCCAGCTAGGAGATCTGCACCTGTCAAGTATGCCCTAAAACCTCACAGGGTCATATTATATTTTCATTTAATTCTAGAAGAGATCCATTAAAATGATTCAACTTCAGACCACACTCTTACCATTGCCCTGCAAAAAAATCAAATGCTTAATACAGGAAGATTGCAGGTTCAGAGCTCTCTTTAGCACCATTCATTTGTTGTTGATTTTTGTCCCATGTTCCTTTAGTTGACACCAATTTTATGGCACTCAGACCTCTGGACCATCTAGGTCACCAGGCTCTGAGACCCACCAGTGAAGGATAGCCATATCTTTGTGACTGGAAGTTCACTGATCTACCCCACATCCACTTTACAAACTCCAGACCTATGTAATCCATTAGGAAGGCCTCTAAAAACAGGGCAGTGTTGCTACCTTTCCTAACTCTTTTCCCATCCCCTTCGAGGGAAGTTGCTCTTTGTCAGATACTTTCTGATCGTTGAGCAATATTTCACAATGTACAACGCTATTCTTTCTTCGGGATGAGCTTTTGTCAGAATATGCTTTTCTCAAGCTCCTCAGTTATGAGAAGTTTCAGATGATATATTGACCTACTTCTCATGTTTCTTATGCATTAGAGACAAGCACGAGGTCCTGAGTTCAATCCCCAGTAACCCCCCCAAAAAAGAAAAAAACAGAAATCTTCATTTCAAAAATGCATGTGATTCTTATTAGAAGATCATGGAAAATTCTTAATAAAACCAAGAAAATCTATGGACACAAACATGAAATATTCTCTTTCTAAATTTCAAAAATAGGTAGGAGGGGATAGTTACAAACCTAAAGGCAACAGGATTTTAAAAAGATAACCAATAAATAGAGGTAAAAAGTAGGAGTACATGAAGTTTCTCTTCCCAGAACTAAGTTTCTGGGGATGATGGGCCATATGATAAAGAGATTTAGAATTAAAGAAAGATGCCCAGTAATTTGGATTCATTTAAATTATTGCTTGCATCTGGGCTCCTGTAATCCCATCAACCAGAGCAGCTAGGGCAAGAGGCTGGGAGATGAGGGACAAAAAGGAAAACTCTGTTTCCAATAATAAACAAAGAAATAAATGAATAAAAACTCCAGCCATCACCTAAGTGTAAAGGAAACATTAAGATATTTTCTGAAATGAAAAAGCTCAGAATGTGCACAAATTACCCTTCATGAAACAAGTAGTTTAGCTAATAAAAAGTAAATCTAAATAAATAATCCAGTGGTGGGAAAGACATGATCGAAAAGAAATAAAAAGTAATAAAGAAACTACAAAGATATCATGATATAAATTAATGTTTGACAGCTATTTCAAGAATATGAAAAGTTGTAAAGGAGAAAAAGAAAATAAAAGCCTGAATGTCATGCATTTTTTCACATCAGTGACAAAGTAGTTTTATCTTAAGTACAAATATGCATTCATATTTTAGTGTGTGTATCTGAATATTTGCTTACAAACAGAAAAATCCAGGTGTAACTGATTTTAATGAATGAGAAGTTTATTTAGGGAGTCTTTGGTAGCTTTCAGCATTGACAGAAAGCTCATAGAAAAAGATTCGGGCAGAGAAAGAGGTAGGCAACTTACAGCCAACACCATGACGCTTACGGAGAGGTTTCATTGCTTTCCCAAGACCATCATTCCAGAGCACTTGCCAGCTTGGTTGATGCCATTGCCCCTGACACCATCACCAACTGTGACCACATAACTTTACTGCAGACATATGAATAATTTCAGCCTAAAACTGCAACTCGAGGAAGTAACCAAATATCCAAAGCCTTCAGTGGGACATCTGACAGCAAGGCTAAGGACATTTGCCTACCCTTAGGTGGCAGGAGGATTGAGTCAGTACTGACTCTGCCTTGACTTAAATCTTTGTCTAAAATGTCCCTTGTCTGGAAGGGTGAGAGGACACAGATATACCCATGGACAGCACATGCCACAAAGGCACACAGCCTAGTGTTTTAAGGTACAGTGAGTCAGCAACCTTTGCTCAAAAAATTGAAAAGCATTGAACTAGGTGATTATATATATATATATATATATAATACAACATGTAATAAATACATAAAATGCAAGGATTTAGAACAGCAAAATACAACCATTATCGTAGGCATGATAGCTAAAGCCAGGTCTCTTTTTCTCTGCGGCATTTCCTTCCTCTCCCAGTCTAGGACTACAGTCACATCTACATTTGGCTTGAAGACCAAATGTGGAGTAGCAGAAACATATGCTTATGTCTCTAATATAATGAGCCTTCAGATTCAGGTTAACCTAAAATGACTCTTTTCCCAGTGAATTTTACCTAAATGTCAGAAGTTGTGTGCCAGGACTAGCTCCAAATATTTTCATTGCCACCCTGATCTGGCCTATAGACAAGAACATAACTTATAGAGGCTCCAGCTGCAGGGAACTTAGAATGGATCACTTTTATTTTTATAGAGATTTCCCTGCCAAGTTCTAAAACATGGAAACTTACATTAGCATGCTGGAGACGGCACCTAGGGTGAGTATTTGAGTGGATGGTGTCCTCCTTCTCTTTTGCTTCTCAGCACTTCTGAAAATTATAAATGGCTATGACTTCCAACTTCTTAGAATGCTATTTTAATTTCTTCACTAGATCTTCAGGCGAGACCATGTCAAGATACAATTCCTCTATTCATTTTCTCCTGTTATTTAAATACTATTGCTCTAGAATTATCCTTTTGTGCTATAAAACTAGTTCAATTTCAGAGAATCTCATCTGCAAGCTTTACTCATACATTTATACTTTAGATTTTAATCTGTTGTCAAATTTTAAAAAAACCTTCAGAGTGAAGAATTTTAGTACTTAGTTTTTATTGTCAAAACTCAAGAAAGTTATTTTATCTCCTATTAGGACTCACATTAGTCAGCTTTCCTATCACAGGGATACAATACCCAACAGCCTCAACTTAAAGGAGAAATTTTTGGATCATAATTTTATGATATTTAGCCCTCTGTCCTTAATCTCAATCTCCTGCAAAGTCTTAGGACATGGGCAGAATGAGAACGGTTGGTTTTTGTGTTTTGGTTTTGTTTTTTCCCAGAATATAACACACATGGCAGCTAGTCTCACTGCAAATGGAGCACTTGTTTCCAACTGAAATTGTCCACGAGTAACCTTTCTATCTCCATTCATAGTGATGTGCTGGTCTTCTGACCTCTGACCAGAATTACTGGTCAGGTTTTGTTTACAGCATCTAAAGCTTCTCTAGCTTGCATCTCCCAGCCTTTCCAAACTCTTTCCACAAACCAGTTGCAAAGGCTTCTGAACTGCATGGTCCAGTATAATCACAGCTAGGACTGCTCTCTTGGTACCAATTTTCTGTATCAGACATTTTTCCTATTGCTGGGACATGACACCCAACACCTACAACTTAAAGGAAGAGAGGGCTAACTGGATCAAGGTTTCAGAGGATTGAATCCATGGTTGGATGGCTCCAAGACAGAAATATCATGGCAGAAGTGTGAGGCAGAGCATAGACACTGTGGTGGCCAGGAAGCACAGCAGGGAACAGCACCAGAGAGGAAGAGGCAAGGAACCAGGTATGGTATCCGATGTCATGCCTCTGTGACTCACCTAGACACAGCCATAAGTGTGCTTTACTAATTTCCTCCATGGCTCTCAAGCCAATCAAGCTTAACCATCGTAGAGCCTACACATTCATATCTGCGATGTTTCTGTGCGGAGGATGACGATGGCTTGTTCGTTTTTCAACAAAGACATAGTGAATTACCAGTACTAAGCATACCTTTGAGCCCTGGAACACATCATTGTACAATGAAGACAAAACCCCTGCCCAGTGCAGCTTATATTCCATTGGAGCAATAGTCAAATAAAACAACCAAAGTATGAAGATTGATACAACATGATCATCAAAGTGTACATATACTCAGGAGAGGAAAAGAAACTTTAAAGGAAAAGAGCTTGCAATTTTAGCAAAGGTGCTTATGAAGCCCTTAATTAAAGATGACTTTAAGGTCTGGGGATTTAGCTCAGTGGCACTGCACCTGCCTCAAAAGTGTAAGGTCCTGAATTCCATCCCTGGTACAAAAAAAAAAAGATGACTTTAAGACATGGACTTGAAGAATGTGAGACCTATTTTCTTCAGGAGAAGAGCTCTTTGATTAGAAGAAATGGGCTAAAGAAAGACTAGATGACTAGATAGGCCTATAGAAAACTTCTACTGGAAGTAGAACAGACTGTGGAATAACTATGGTTCCAAGTTTTAGCAGGAGACCAGAGAGGCAGTAGATGAGAAAGCATTAAGTGAGTTAGCTAGTCACGATGGTGCTCCTGAAAAGTTAGTGGTGTGCTTGTTCAGGAAGTGTCATCTGTCTTCCAATACTGAGAAACATATGCTAGGTACATCCTGTGTTAAATTTTTTCCCCCTGGTACCGGGGATTGAACTCAAGACCTTGTGCATGCCAGGCAGGTACAGCACCACTGAGCTAACTTCCAGGCTCCTGTGTTAAATTTAACTCAGAAGGGGCATTAGAGCCAAATGGATTCCTCAAGCTATTACATCCATAGGGTAAAGGGAGCCTTGTATACAGTCTTAATAAACATTCATCATGTTAATTAAAATGAACTTTTTCATGCAAAGAGGCAGAGCAGAAAACTTACAGAAAAAACATGTGTAGTACATGTATTATGTATATATATAATACTGATTTTTTAGTTTACCATAATACCTTTGGTTATACAAATTCTGAAGCACAACAGACCCCTGGTTGTTTGGTATAATGAAGGAAAGATGAATTGGAGAGCTTGGGTGGGGAGGTTAATCTGGCTGACAGTATAGGTGAGTAGTCTAAGGCTTGAAAGACATTCTTGGTCTCCTAAGAATTTGGAAGAAAAACACTGCCCAATAAAAACTGTGAGTTGGGAAATTAGATATAAAAAAGAACACACCACAGTCTCTATTCTTAATTCAGTAGCAACACTTTCTCTCAACCAGGAGTATAAGTCTATCAACATTGACCTACCCTGCATTCTAGGTTAATTAATTAATTAACCTGGTTTTGCTGTATCAAAGGAAGGTGATTTGAGCACCAAGAATCACACAACAAACAAGTCTATCCTGTCCCATGCTTTTCTTGCTAGCGTTAGACAAAAATTTTTCTGTTAAGAATGGGGTCCATGCTAATGGAGAACATGCATTATTGTTCTTCTGGTTTCATAAGTCCTTAATCTATGTAGATTCTTTCTAGGCTGATGAGGTTGTGATAGACTATTGATTGACTCAAGTGACCTAGAAACTTGCTGAATTCACTCTGATATCCATGTGAACCTCGGGGCACTGAAACCGTGACAACCCTTGGGTTCTTGATGGACTTTATACAAAAAGAATAAGGAGCTAGAGTTTGTAAGATCTGGGTGTTTCAAAAACAGAGCTACGTTATTCTATTTGTCATTTATCACAGCTTTTTGAGGCCAGTTCTTTTTGAAATGAAGTTAATGAGGCTGCAGGGTGTCAAAATCACCGTGTTTATCATACCCCAATCATGGCCCGTGTGCCTTAAAAATCTGCTACTTTCCTTCTACCCCATACATACTGTTCTCTTTACTAAGGTCTGAATTACTCTATTGTGGCTGGCTCAGGATTGTGGCCGGCTCAGGATTGTGCCTAGCTCTTTTCTTCCATGTTCTATCCCTGGGATATTGCACCTAACCTGATGCTAGGAATAGCTGGACACTAAATACATTGAATTTCTATTACTTAGAAGACACTAGGCCTGGGGTTTAGCTCAGTAGTTCTGCTGCCTGCCTCGCAAGCCCAAGGACCCGAGTTCGATCCCTGGTACCAAAAAAAACCAAAAACAAAACAACAACAACAAAAAAACAAACACTAGGCTGTGTACCTGATATCCATTACATTACTTTTACAAACCTGTGTATATAACATCATTATATTTATGAATTATACTATAAAAACTGAAAAGATAGTATATGCTCATCTACAGTTGTATTAGAGTTAAGCCTGGCAGAGCTGACATTGAACAAACGTCTATCTAACTCAAAAGTCCTTGATTTTTTTCATTTTGTTGCTGTTTCCTTCTTAAATTCCCTGATTTTTGAAGACTTCAATATGTTCAATGCTATTAATTCAAACAAAGAAAGATTTAGTGGAACACATTCTGCTTGACTGTACCTAAAAACTGAGGGTGGGGTGAAGGGGAGTCAGGTGACTATTGTGTGGTCACAGGGTGGTTGGAAAACCTGCTCTGCACAAAAGCTCTCATGATCAAATTGCTGTCCTGGGCAGGAATGAGAGTAGAATGCACAGATAAATTCATAAATATGTCTGCATTTCAGAAGCATACAGAATTAGAAATACACATGGAGAAAGAAAAACAGACAAAGAAAATGAGTTACCTATTGTTAGGGTTTAGGTCTAATATGTCCTCCAACAGTCTTATGCAGTCAGAGGTGGGAGTTTCAGAAAGCAAATGGATGGATCACCACAGTGATCAATTCATCAATGGCTAATCCCCTGATGAGTTCATAGCTGAATGTGTTATTGGGAGGCAGGAATTGTTTGGAGGAAGTGAGTCAGTGTGGTTGACTTGAAAGGGTATACTTTTGTCTCTGGCTCCTTCTCCTTTCTCTGGCTTCTTCCTGGTTAGTTCTGTGCCATAGGTTGAGCTGCCTTCCATACTGTACCCATTTGTCATGATGTTTGTGAATTGGAGCCAGATGGCCATGGACTGAAACCTCTGAAATCATGAGCCAAAATAAACCTCTCCTCCTTTAAGTTGTCTATGCCAGATATTTTTTCCAGCAATAGGAGGCTGATTATTGCAGTCATTAAATATCATTCATAGACATACCACCCCTTGATATAGATTTGAGCTAGGAATAACATCTTGAAACTTTTGTGACTCCAGTGCTGGGGACAGCGGAGGAATTGTTAATGTACATAACCTTGCATCATTTGTGGCCAATTCATACACTATACATCAGAATACATATAAAACACTTATGCAGAACTTTAAAAATATAAGATATATTTTAAATTCTACTAAGTAATATAAACACTTTTCTCCATAGTTGTATTAATAACAAGTAACAACTGTAAATAAAACATTCCATAGTTAAATTTTAAGTCCTATATTGGGAAAATATGCTATATTATGCATGCCTACACAGTACATTTCATGTTGCAACATATAGTACTGCATTTTAATTTGTCACAAATGGACCTAGCTCATTCTTTTCTAATTTTATGCAAATTTCTAATTGTTTTTTAACAGGTAAAAGTTAAACGATCATCTGTGCATTTATCTCTTTTATATTTCTATAGGATACTAGAAACAGATATAATTGCTGTATAGATCTATTAAATAATTTTATACTTATAAACAAATTGCTGACCATATGTTTTAATACTTTATACTTTTGCCCACAGTGCAAAGCAAATGACTTTTTCTTATCTTATTCAAACTAGATATTATAATTCTTTTTTTTCTATTAGACAAATGAAAAACCTCTTTGCTACATTCATATGTACCCCTTATTAGTTTGATTATCTTATATAATTTTATTAGTAATGCATAATTCTGTGAATTTCCTTTTCCTTTCTAAGTGGAATTTTATTACTGGCATGCATGCTGATATCTAATGGACTATTTGATTGTTTATATACATTACAAGCATTAATAATTTACTACCACACATGTTGAAAATATTTTTTCTGGTTTTTCTTTCAATGGTCACACTGCAGTGTTGTTTTTATTAGCTTGCTTTTTTCTGTACAAAATTTTAAGTTTTAATTTCATTGGGATAATGGATTTAAATTACTGTGTCTGCTTTTGGCATTAATGACCTTCCTAAAAAGAATTTTGCACTTATAATCTATTTTAAAACATCTTCTATATTTATTTTTATTCCATTAAAGGATTTATATTTACTTGTCATATGAGTTGAGCTAGGAATTTGAACCTTTAAAATAGTTTTCATTTATTTACTTTTAAAATAACTGTCATCAAATCTAAGAGCTCAAAACCAGGACACTATTCTGCTGCCATGCTTATATATTAAAGTGGATAACATAAATTCTTTTAATGAATGTGTAGCTTACAACTAGCAACCATAGCAATGCAAATATATATATATATATATATATATATATATCCATTAACATTACCATATTTATTTCTAAGTTTGTGTATATGCATCTGTAAATTTCGTATTTTATCTGGCCACCAAATGTTTTAATTTTCCTTAAACTAGGTATTTTTTCAAAATATAGATCTTAGAAAATTAAAAGTAAAGAAATTTACACACGAATGATAGTTTTATAATTTTGTATTTAATGTACTGATAGTTTGTGTTAAATAGTCTATGTTCAATAAATTTAGTTTTGTTCAAACTTTATAAGGAAGTTAGTTTCATGGCCTACTTCAGGAATCAACTCAAAGAAATATAAAGTTAAGACAAATAGACCTAATTACTTAAAATGATGTATTCTTCCTTTAAAAAAAAGAATTCCACGTAATAACATAAACAGACGTAACTTGAACACTTCAGTAAAATAACAGCACTCTCATTCATTATCCAGAATTCAACCTCTAATCATGTTTATTTTTCAGGTTCATAAAAGTTGGTTTCAAGGTGACTTTTGATTCCTAGTAATGCTCTGATATGTTTTACAAAGAGTGGGTATCTTTAATATAAGGCTAGCTGATATTCTCATATTGTACTTGAGGAAATTTCAGAAATTTACATAAAAATGTCTAAAACAAAAAAATTTTACTTACTTGCAAGATCTAAATTAAAATCATACTAATTCCTGATCCCCTAGATTTTTTTTTTCCTTTTAGCAGCTGCTCTTTGTTAGAATTATTCTGGGAAATATAGTAAAGAAAAATATCTGCTATACAACTAAGATTCTATTTATACTTCACCTAATATATGTAAATTTACTGAAACTCAATAAGCATCTGAAATCCAAGATACATGCTAAAAATGAAACACAGGAAAAGTAAAACACACTAAAAGAAAAAGTACTAAAGTAAAAGGGAAAAATTTGAAACTAGTTTCCACCTTGCTTTAAAAACTGCCATTATTAACCCCGATAAAATAGATCCCACAATTTTCTGTACCCTCAGACAGATTTTGCATTTAAAAAAATGTAAAAGAGGTGAAAATATCTCTCCAAAAATATTTTCTTTAATAGTTTCTAAGGGAGGAGGCATAAATATGACTGCAGAAATAAGTGGGTTATTTTATTGGGTCCTTGCAATTGTAAAAGCAAAATCATATTACAAAAGCTATCTTGAACATCCTTTAAATTGTTTTTTACTGTCTTTTCTGAGCCCTGTGTTTTAAATTAAGCAACAAAAATAAAAAGAAGAACCAGAGAGAACACCCGTGCATTATGACAGGATGATTTTATTTTATGTATGAGTCTAAATGAGATTTTGGAAAACGGATACTGTATTTCTTAAATGGGTCTGTAGTGGTCAAAGATCATTAGGCAACTTTGGAAGATTCCGCAGGGACACCTGGGGCCAGACGTTTCAGTCCCACTGGACTAAGTCCACTGTTTGTCTTTCTGCATGGAGAATTAATAAATGTATCAATCTTCTACCAGTGGCCCTGAACTAGGGAACATAAAGGAAATAGAATAAGTGGGAAAAAAATTCGCACGTGTGCCTTTTCCTTCCCCCACCACCTGATCTTCGCTTTTTCTGTGTGTTGAACTTATTTTCCTGTCAGATTTTTCACATTATTCTTTTTTTCTTTCCTTGTTATTAGTTATGTCTCTTAGCATTCCTGACTGCTTTGCACTTTGTCTGCCTTAAAATGATGTCTCCCAACCTGGACGGGGGCTGTAATTTAATGGAATTGGCCACCTTGGCATACCTTCTGTTCAGAAGATCAGTTGGTGGCCTTGGAGCGTCAGATTTCATTAAACAGTTTTAGTAAGAAGGGAAAAAATATTAAACGGAACGTTAAGGAAACCAGTCAGGAAACATGCATGGTGCCAACAGCCCTCAAGCATGGGATTCCAAAAGCCATTCCAACATTTCTGAACTGATAAGCTAGTTAATTATTAAAACAGAAGCACTCCGAGGATACCACTGACCAAGGCTGTAACCACACCCCTTTTCAATTCTTCTTTCTTTCCTTTTCCTTAACTGCAAAGGGTTGCCTTTAAATTGCACACGTGATTCTAAGGAGTCAGTTAGAATGGTTTCAAATCGTGGTAAGAAATCTGAGCAGGTAGGAAGAAATATAAATTACAATACATGACCAAAATAAAAGGCTACAAGATTTTTAATTATTTTACTTTTGCTGTCATCAGTTGAAATAAAATTCTACTGAAGCAAAATGTAGACACTTTTTGACAGGTGTTGTCTATACTGATTTTCTTACATAATGGCTGAACTTTTTCTCCACAGCTTTGCTTACTCCTTTAGAAAATGACTAGAGGTTAGAATAATAACAGTGAATGCACAAGAGATTAAACAAAATTAAACCTCTTTGTGAATTGCCTGTTTACTGACAACGGTTTATTTGGGTGTTCATGTTTTAAAAAGCTGGCACCTAATTTCCCCTTAGTGAATCTATTATTTTGGTCAGGATAACAGACATGTAGGTGTGAAAATACATGTGCCAGACACAGACAAAAAGGAAAGAGGGAAGCAAACCCAAAAGCTGAATTGTGCTACATTAGAAGTTATGATAGGTGTGCTTTGTTGTACTACTTCAAGGAGAGGAAAACCCACTGGAACCTGGGGCTTAAGTTCATTGAAATGAGCAAGGAAATTTGAAACATATAGGAAGAAGTATTCAGGTATGTATTCTTGATATCACAGTTTTATATTTTTGGCATCAGAATGATATAAACATTTCTATCAATCCAAATGTTTTAAAAGCTTATCATACATAATGGCTTTTTAAATTAACAGTTTAGTTTTACATGTTTGAATTTAGAGGGGATGAGGACTTTTTATTTGCATAGAAACTAGGAAAAAGAAAAATGAGGGCTCTTCATGTTGACACAGCCGATAAAAGACATCCCACTGTATGAAGCAGTTTTGTAATGAACGTTAGTTATTTTAATAGACAAGATTTAATATAAAGAATCAATTGTGCAGGTTTGAAAGATCAAAAAGGGCAAAAAGGGTTACACTGATGTGGCATCATGAGAGAAGATGGTCAAAGCCAAATTGCACTTGCTGTTTATTAAAGTGGGCAAGACAGTTTTTATTTGGGTTTATTTACAGTGGTAGATAGTCCTCAGTACAGCACCAAGGATGGGAGGATTGTCCAGTGTTGGGATAAGCTAGTGTCTTACTTTCTTCATTTCTGGGTAAAATATCCAACTCTCACACATAAAACTAGGGAAGTTTTATTTTAGCTCATAGTTTGTAAAGGTTTCAATCCATAGTCAGCTGGTTCCAAGGCAGGGCAGCGTGGCAGAAGGACATGGGAGAGGAGAAACAGCTCATGGCATGGCAGGTAGGAAGCAGCAAACAAGCCTTAGTTTCTTTTTTATTCCATTCTGTCTACAAGCCTATTAGTTGTAGCCACCCACACCCAGGATGGCCTTTCCATTATTCACTCCCAGAACTACACTAAACCAGTCAATGAGCTAATTCAGTTGTCACACGCTCATAATCCAGTATCCCACAACTATGATCCAGCCACTTCCCAAACGCCCCACCTAGGAGTGCATGAGGCTTTGAGGGAGACATCTCTATATAACCCATAACAATTAATTAGAAAGTACTGGAGGACATTAGTGGGAGGTTGGTCAATTCTCTAGGCCATCTGAGTTTGCTAGTTGTTGATTACTAACATTAAAAGAAAAAAAGTGAAACCAGTTAAATATGATAATATTTACTTGAACAAACAAAAAATAGTAAGATTCTACAACCAGGCAGCAATCCAAAATGAAGATGTGTCAGAATGCACTAGGTATACAGGTTTTATTTACACCCAGAGTAAAAGAAGGGACACACAGAAACAACCTGGTTGGCTGCGGTTGGCATTTGCCCTAAGTAAGATATGCTTTTCTATGACTAGTTGAAACTCATTTGCCTGGTTAAGATAAGAGTATATTGTTAGATTAGGTTAAAATTTATTCACATGTCAAGCTAGGGTACAGTACACTATGTACAGCATTTGTGTCAGGCTGAATTTTATCACCCAAGTACAGAGACCAGTTTAAGTTAAACTTATTTCAGTTTAAAAGACATGGGCACCTATTCTCCTGCCAAAAAAAATCAAAGCCGGGGTCATTATCTTCTTTGATGATTATATTTTAAAGAAGTGGCTCCCAGGTCTTGAAAAAGACATTCTTGGGTTCTAAAAGGGAGCACAATAAGGATTTGTAATTGATAGTTTTTTGAAATAAATGCTCTAAGAAAAGGGAGGTCTGGGGCCAATAGTAAGGATAAAATCTAGGCAAAGTACTGTATAGTCAGATAAAGTGAAAGAAATGCTAAGTAAAGCCACCTTGACCAAGATGTAAGGACAAGTGGAAGGAGTCATGGTGCAGTTTCAGACTTGCAGAGGAGAGGGCAGCTGAGCCCCAAACCAAAGAGAAGAGGGCACTTCTGGGGCCTACCACCTCTGGAATTCTGAGAGGGATGCTCAGACTTTTAAACAGGGTGCTGGCTGACAGGAGCTGCCTCAGAAGGAGCAATGTGAACTGGTTCTGTGAGTTCTAGATGAAGTGGAAACTGGACCCAACCTGTGGCGTGAAGCAATCACGTGGGAGCAGATATACTGCAACCTACATAAAGAATGTGGCCTGGTGGCCATTCCCACAACAGAGAGAAGGAAGCAGGGTTCCCCTGGCCTCCCCAAGGCTTCTATTCTCCCCACAGTGTCGCCTATCACAAAATGACCGTTGGAGAGGCAGATGGTCTCTGAACAAAGAAATATCTTCACAGTATCCTAGAGCAGAACTCTGAAAAGTAGGCTTGGAGATGAGACATAAAAACTTAATATCTGGTCACCATCCATAATATCTAAGAAACTATTCACAAACTGAGCCAAGATAGCAGAACAGGCACCTAAGAACGTGTCGGGTCTGGGAAAACAAAAAGTGTGCCCCAACCCTTCACTCCATGTGGGAAGCAGAAATGGCCTAGGGGTTTCTTCTCAGGGAAAACAGATTTCCAGCCTGTTTCATTGGCATCTCAGAAGATGGGTGCATATAGGTGTGTGTCAGTCGAATCGGGTGGCAAAAAGTATACAGCAATAACAAAGAAAGCTAAATTGATTGTTTTTATGAAGGATTTTGTGTGCAGGAAGCATTCTTAAAATTTTGAGTAAGTAGATACCATTTTATTATTATTTTAATTGGACAAATTTATATAGTGATAATTTGATATATGTATGAGGTGTGTAATGATGAGGTCAGGGTAGTTACATGGTAGTTACATGGAAATTCATGGAAATGAGAAAAGTGGGCACTGTAGGGTTTTCAAAGGCACTTTTGTATCCCAAACCTAAAATTAACTTGTTATAGGAGAATGTGAAGATTATGGGTGATTAACATCTGTAGTCTTTTACATTTCACTCTAGAGGGGAGACTGACAATATGCTTGCGAACAACGTTTTCTTTAGCAAGATCTTTTTTCCATTTTACTAAATATTTAAGTGCACTACTACTTGCAAGTAATTTTAATTAGACACAACCCTTTGCATAACTTCATGTTTTTCACTTCTTGTTTTCCATTTATTTTGAAAATTCTGGTAATCATGCAGGAATTAATAATATCTAGAGTATTTATTTTTGACCATATACCATAGTTCACCTAATGTTCTAACTGCACTTTATATGAACTAATTTAATCTCCATAATACTTAATTGGCACTGAGATCAGTACTATGTCTCTAGTTTTCAAATGAGAACACTAAACCAAGCAACACTAGGTACTTTGACTAAAGCTCTACAATCTACATCTAAAAAGGGTGATATTGCATCTACTTGTTAACATATGTCAATAAATTACCATGCATTTGGCTCAATTTTAAACTTTTGTGTATCATTTTATCTATTTCTCATGGAATTTCTATGTGCTGGAGGCTATTATTACCTCCTTTGTGAAAACAAGGAAATTGAAGTAAAACTAAACAGTTACAAAGGAGAGAAGAAAATATTAGAACCTAGACAAATTACCTCCAGATATATATCCTGTCAATTAGAATTCTTTTCAAGGATTATCACCAAAAGAAATCTAATTGAACTTTTCATAATATTATCTATCAGTAAAGAAAGAGAAGAATAGCTATCACTCCTATGGTGTTAGAAATAAAAACTTTAAAAAAAGCAATAAAAACTTAAAATGAACCACATACTTATCCATACAGAAAACATTTACATGGTAATAGGTCAATGTTGCTTTATTTAAGAAACTATCCCAAAGAAACTGAAACAAAAAGAAGAATAAAAACTAAAACAAACACACACACGAAATATGTAAAAGGGCATTCTTGTTTGTAGAAGACAATGAGATTTGTATTATATTTCAACAAGCGAGTAAGCCTAGGATTCTCAGTGAATGTATCTCTCTTCTCTCCTTCACGCCCAGCTGAAAGACCTTCTCAAGGTGGGATTATCTAGTGCAATGGACTAATTGCCAGAACAACCAAAGCTCTTGGGTTTTATAACAAAGTCTGATCTTTGTATGCCTGGAAAAAAAGGCATCTAAAAAAAGACCAGAAGATTCATGGGAAAAATTAATGATGCAGTCAGAGAAGGAAGATGAAAAGATTCTAGAAGCTGAATTCACATGCCCCAGAAATGGTCACAGAAATTAAAGGCAATTGCCCTGACTTCCAGCCCATTCTTTCCCTGGGCTCCCTTCGGCCGTCCTGTCTGCAGCCTTTCTAATCCCCAGGGGTAGTCATATTTTCTTTCTCTTTTGGCATCTTGTAGATTTAATGTTCATCTGTTGAGGCACATTGAGGTGATTTGCCAAATAACTCCTTTTGGCAAAAAGAATGTGCTGGGTTATTATTCTTATTCCAAATGAGCCAGACTGACTGTCTACACTGTGGGAATATGCCAGATAATTACTTTAACCATGCCTTTCCCTTTAGCTGTGTATACATGGTCCTCATACTCTAGATAAACTTGGTTAAACCTCATATTGAATAATTACTGGCAAGTGGCCATGCATTCTGGGTAATTTAATGTTCATCTTTGGTTTCTACAGGGTGCTAGTGACAAAAGCAGGTTTTGTTTATACATACATTAGAAGGATTTTCTCTTCATAATTTGAAAGGAAAATCCGCAAAACATGAAGAAAACAAGCGCTCAATTAAAACCTACTGTTTTTGATTCCAAGATTTGTTCAGAAATCACAGATACAGTGCTAAGAAAAAGCTGATGTACTTTAGTTTTTAAAAACAGAAAGACACTATAAAATGAGCATGGCTTGTTCTCACTGTCTCACGAGTCAAGCAGTTGTTATCGTGTTTAAATCGTGCCCGATATAATGTTCTCCCTTATGAAAGTGAAGACTAATGCTGCTGTATTTTATTACAGGAGGTAACCTATATTTTTTTCTCATGAATTGCATTACTTTGCAATCCTATAGGATTAGAAAAAGTGCTAGAGTTGGAGGCAGGAGTAGGTAAGTTAGTAAGTTGTAACTGTATTATGTGTTTTAGAAGAGAGGCAAGAAATTTAACCTTTCCCCCTTTTCCTTGACAAGATGATTACAACATCATTGTAGCATTGCAAATATGTTTATGAAGTATAAATTAGATTACATAGAAAAAAGTATTTTATAAGCTGTGAAACACTGAATGTGCTACACTACAGGACCAAAATATTTTAAATTGGTTTAACTTTTGTACATTTCTCCATAACAAAATATAAAACCTATTTTGGTAAAGTAGAATGAGTAAGGTTGGCAAGGGAATGTTGGTACATTCCCTTGGTACACATTGGTACACAGACAGCCCTGAAATCAGGAATACCATCTTCAAATTAAATTACATTTTTTCTTCACAAATTCTACAAAGGAAACTTAAGTATTTCAGAGAGAAGGAGATAAGAATGGGAAACAAATTTACAATAAGCATTCCAAGCTTTGAAATATTCATATTCTTGAATACATGTTAATGGGGACTTGTTCACTTGTTCATATGTATATAGAAATAAAAGCTTTAGGAGCATGTTGCAATCAATTCTGGTGCATTTCTGGGTTAAGGACATTGACACAGGAAAAACTTGTGTTCCCTAGACTGGCTTTTCTTCCAGGCTCCACTAGATGATCAGGATTCCCCACCTTCCTCATAGCCTTGTTGGTACCCTTTAATCAGCAAGGACATGTGGTCAAAATGATGTGAATCATACTCAGAAAGATCTAAATATTGTTTCACAGAATCTCCTAGTCTTCTTTTTCCTCTTCTCCAGAGTCAGTGACTTCTAATGGCTCAGTATCAGAAAGGCCTTTGAAGAGCCACTAGGAAAGATTCAGGGTAGCAGTGAAAGGAATACTTATTGTGTTGACTCAGAGTCTCAGCAGGTACATAGTTTACACCATAGTCTACTGTCTGATCCTGAAAAGTGTTTCATAATACACATGAATTCTCTCCCGTAACTTGATAGTCAAAGTGGATGGGTGTCCCTGTGTTCATGCTCCATCCAGAAAATATAATCATTAAGAAACTTTGGGCACACACTTAAAATATTAATGTTCAAAATAAACTTGAAAATGAATAAATAGATAATTACCCATAGTGCACAGGCCACTTCAACTTTTTTAGGTACTCAAATTTACCTTTGGATTAAATTATACTAAGTTTGTATTCTTGAACCTAATTATACTGCTTCCTCACAGAGTTGCTTTTCTTGAGATGTGTATTGAATATATATTTCTATTGTCTTCATAGGGATACTAGAAAAAACAGTGTTCTGTTGTATAGTGAGGACATTCTGTTATGTCCTATTTTATAGCATCTATTACTAAATTATAGGGTCTCATTTCTCAGTGCTATTCAGCAATATTTCTTTCTAATTTTGTTGATCCAATATCTGTACTATTATTGATGTTTTATTTTAAAATGATGGCTATGACAATCTTGCTTTTCTCTGTTTTGGCCAATGGGAGGCTCAATACCATATTTGTAATCAACAACTTGGTGTAAACATTTATTTGATACTATTTTTTCTTAGTAACTTTCGCCTTAATTTTACTTTTTCTATCTGCATAATTTCACATCATAACTAATTCATTTTTAATAATTTATTTGTTTTTCACGTGACTTTCCTATATACCCAATAATTATTTTGTTTTGGTAAGAGTACTAGCTTTAGATTTCATATTATATCTCACTGAAGAAGAGAAAATTTTGAGACACTAAAATTAGTCACAATATGAAGTAAATTACATTTATGTGAATCAGAGGAAATCTGGCTTAAAACACAAGACAAGTCTCATAGAGTTTCATATCATATTAGTGATCCTCTCTAAATTATTTATGTGTCCCATTATGGATTTGATTTTTCTTGAGAAAATTAAAACTTCGGCACCAAATTTCTTTTTTTTTTAATTTTATTTTATTGGTACATTTTAGGTAAACAATATAATGACATTCATCATTGGAAATTTGCACCTTTACATAATCTCTCTTGGTTCTTATTTT